>JARWLC010000013.1:111871279-112308779 GCA_033318265.1 Phyllotis vaccarum | reverse complement strand
GTTTAGTAGATATAATTACAAGTCACACAGATAAACCTGGTTTCCAGGTAAATATATTTGAATATAAATATATCTCAAATAATGCATGGTATATAATTATACGAAATTATTTGTTGTTTATCTGAAATTCAAATATTCTTGGGTTATTTTTATTCAACAATTCTAATTAGGCATATAAATTCAAACTGACTGTTATTTTTAAAAATCCAGGCTAAATATTGATAATTCGCATGACTGTGTATGACTGATCGGATGTGTTTTATCAGTTGTTCTGCCTTCATGTCAGTCATTCTCAATCTTCCTAATGCTGTGATCTTTAATACAACAATTCCTCATATTGTGGTGACCACCAAAGCATAAAATTATTTCATTGCTACTTCATACCTGTAATTTTCTACTGTTATAAATTATAATTTAAGTACCTAATATGCAGGATATCAAATATGTGGCCTCCATGAAAGCACTGTATTTAAAATTCTACCCCCACCTCAAGACCTCAGAAACCTGCTGGTGAAAGTTAATGAAACACTGACTCATATGCTATTATGCTGGGCTTAAAAAAATGTTTATCAATCTTACTTCTTACGTATGCCCAGACAGAAAGCTGAGGCCTTGTTAGATGTTGAGGCATTATTAGATTACTTTGTGGAGTTGGTATGTGTGTAAGTCCTACTTGCATTTACCAAAGATTTTAAAAAGCACTCAAAAAAACATATACTGCTGCCTGACCTGTCTCTTAAGCCTAGCTCCATTTCAGGAACATTTTATTTGTTTAGCCTAGGGACACCCACAAACACACATACACCATGGAAGCTAGCTACTTTTTCAGAAAAGTCTAGTATAGTGGCAAAAATTCAGAATCACTTGTTTGACCCAGGAAATATTGAATTGTGGTAGTACTTTAGCTAATCACAAATGGCACAGTGATTTAATTGTGTGTGGGTGGCTTAAGCGACTCAGCAACCATGTTTAGGAGGTAATACTATCAAGGCTCCCCCAAACTTTACATTATCATAATGAGATTCATCTGGGACTTTTAAGGGAAATGCTGATTCTCAGTGAACCCCACTGAAGACACTGATTCATAAGGTTTGAAGTAGAGCACAAGATTGTGTACAGCTAAACACTCCAGGTAATTCTGGTAATGAGAAAGTTAAAAAGAAAAACACTATTGGTTCACTGCTTCCTAACTATAGATGGAAAATGACTGTAGTTTCCTTCCAAAATCTGAATAACTAGTAAGATATTTTTAGAAGGCAGGATAGACAATTCTTTGGCTGTATCTGAGCTCTATGGAAATGGATTCTGTAATTTCTTGACAATACTGGAATAATAGAATAATAGCTTCTTAAAACTAATGCATTGTAAATGAACAGAAGAAAGGAAAACAGAGTAAGAAAAAGAGAAATAAAATAAAGAGATTGGAGAGCAAGAAGGATAAAGAAAGTCAAATAGCAAAGTTATCAATCAACCCTAAATGTGTCAGCAAGTGATACAAAAGGAAATATACAATTGTTTTAATTAAAAGACAAAGATTGTCAGAAGAAATAAAAACCCAAATAAATTCCAATTCCTTCTTGCCTATAATACATTTGGTTATAATGGCAATACAGAAGCCTAAAATTAATAGTAGATAGAAAATATATAAATGGTAGATAGATAGTAGATAGATAGATAGATAGATAGATGATAGATAGATAGTAGATAGATAGTAGATAGATAGTAGATAGAAGATAGATAGATAGTAGATAGATAGATAGTAGATAGATAGATAGATAGATAGATAGATAGATAGATAGATGATATATGGATGGATGATAGATAGATGGTAGATAGATAGATAGGTAGATAGATAGATAGATAGATAGATAGATAGATAGATAGATAGATAGAAGATAGGTAGATAGTAGATAGATAGATAGATAGATAGATAGTAGATAGATAGATAGATAGATAGATAGATAGATAGATAGATAGATAGATAGATAGATAGATAGATGATAGATACCATGAAAATGCTAGTCAAATAAAGCCTGTTTAGTGCCTTTAATATTTGAGAAAGAAGACTTTCAAAATAGGCATGTGGACTCACAACTGTAATACCAACACTTAAGAGACCCAGATATGAAAGTTTTGTAAGATACAAGGCCAGTGTGGGCTACATAGTGAGTCCTAAGCCAGTGAAAACTTGTGCCTAAAAAAAAAAAAAAAAAAAAAAAAAAAAAAGCACAATACATAAAAGTATTCCTTATATTAAACTTATAGCATAATCTTGAATATACAATGATTAAATTGGCAAATTGAAGAAGCAGATAAAGCCACACCATAATGAACAGTTTTAACATGCATCTTTCAATAGTTGGTAGGAAAAAGCTAGCTAAAAGATCATTAAGAATATAAATTTAGTAATAAGATTAATAAACTCACTGTGTCCATAACGGAAGAAAATACATACTTTTCAAGTGCAGAAAAAAACATTTTGTTAAGGTTACTATAGCTGGCCTATAAAGTAAGTCACAACAAATATCCTATGTTCGAATTTGTTTTTCTGATGCTATATAATGAACACATTGACTCAAAGCAACTTTGTGAAAGAAATTATTTATTTGGCTTATACTTCCCTGTCATAATCCATCACTGAGGGAAGATAGTATAGAAATCTATACATGAATGCAAAGTAGAACTTATGGAGTAATAATAGCCAGCTCATGTTCAGCAAGGCATACCTATACATGGTGCCATCTACAGTGGGATGCCCCTAACCCTCCCTCACCCCCAAAATAGCTATTATCAATCAAGACATGTACAAAGACCAATCAAATGGAGGCAATTTTTCAATAGAGTGTCCTTCTTAACAGGTGAGTCTAGGTTTTGTCAAGTTCCTAACAGATACTACCTCAAAGATCAAAGGACTAAAATCAGTTATAAATTAAGTACTGAATATGTGATCTAATGAAGTGAATTTGGGCCACATATCAATAATAAAATTATGACTACTTTCCTAAGGAAGAATTTCCTAAGTTTGAAAATGAAAACATACTTCTAGGATCATCAGAGCCTTAAAATAATTCACAGGGGCATTATAAAATATCTTAATTGAAAGATAAGTTATGAATATCAAAATATATTAACTGAAATAAATCCAGTTTTGTGTAAAGGCATACTTCAAAAAATATTTTATAAAGACAGATTTGAAAATCAATTATCTACACCACTATCTCATGAATATGTAATAACAAATGTGAAGTAAAATACAAAGTACATGGGAGACAAATTTTAATTAACTAGAAGAATGTTCTTTTAAGTTTTAACTACCTACATGAGTATTTTCAGTTCAGGATTTAGAGAGATACTAGATTGTAGTAATTTAAAACTTAGCTGGTAGGTGAGAATATTGAAACACCAAGAGTAGGCTACTTAATAATGTCCCATTCAAGGGAAGAGATAGGGTAAAACAAAATTTTGTATGCTTCCACTCTTTGACATCATCAGACTACTCACCTGCCATGCATTCTTTCATGAATTTTTCAAGCACCTACTATGCCAATCCATGAAACATGGACTTGCAGTGGAGAATAGACAAAGAAATAACAAAAGAAATTGTAGAAATAGGTAGATGTTTTTAGAACAATATACAAGATTTTATTTTATGCTAATGGACTAGAATCCAAGGGGTGGTCTTAAATTTTCAAATAGGCTATTGAGTTATGGGATAGAGATGATGAGTGGCAGCAACAGATCAGTTAAAAAAAACTATATGGTAAATATGATGGTGATTTCCTCTATTGTGTTGGTTCTGAGAATGAAGGTAACTAGTCAGATTTAATACTAAAGCATCAATTTGTTCACAAATATCTGTTACCTAGCATTCACTAAACATTATCTAGATCTTTAAACTTCATTGCATGACAAAACGGACAAAATATACTTCTTTGATGAAGATCACATTCTAGTAGTTATAAAATGGAGGTAAAAACAATTGTTCATTATGATTCTATATGAGGAGGTGAGCAAAAGAAAGGAACAGAATATTATGTAAATTTTTAGCTTAAGCAACTGTGTGATTAGGACTGAGTGATTATTTTTATTAAAATGGAGCTTATTGTAATAGAAGCAAATTTAGAGTTGAATTGCAGGTTCCCATTTGATGTGATTAGGTTTAGATGCCTATGAAACAACTCACTAAAGTTGGCAAGAAATTAGATACATATCTTTCTGAGAGAGATAAAACCTGGACATATAGTTGGAAGTGACCAGGAAACAGATAATGTCTGAACTCAGCAATAGAGGGTGAAATAACCCACCAAAGGGAATGGAAATGAAAATGGAGCACTCCATCACTTAGAAAGCATGTCTGGACTAGGTTGAACTGGAAAATGAATAAAGGAAAAGATGGCAGATTTTTACCTCGCACTTGCAATTGCTTCTGTCATGTAGGGAAAAAAAGTGCTCATGAAAGAATTTTCCCCTAAAATAGAAGATAAAAGAATATGTTTGACAAAGAGAATACTCAAATGAAAAGGAAGATATTAACAGCACATTGAACAGAATGCATAAATTCAAGAACAAATGTCTTAAGAAGATTTTTCTTTTAAAAAGAACAATAGAATCCAGAGCGAAGGGGTTAGCTTCATACAGAAGTATATATTTCATTCATCACCGACTCACTGAAGAAGATATTAAAGCACAGAGAAGTTAATTTCTCCCTGTTCATGCCCCAGGAAATAAAACAGCAGGATCTCAGTTAAAATACTGTCTCCTGAATTTCTGTGTTTCACCATTATACAGAGGAAATGGCACAATAACTATGATTGTGACTCAGTTGGTAGGTTCATTGGTGGGAAGATGAAAGTTCCTAATTCTGCCTGTGAATTCTGAGGTTCATTACTATCTCAAAGTGTGGTGGGAAGAAAAAAAAATGTAGATACATTGAGAAAAAAGGTAAATGTGTGCAGTAGTAGTTTGGGAGTAGTAAGGCCAGTCAGTATTCAAAGAAAAAAGATGAAACTAGAATGTTGAGGCAGAGACAGTATGTACCCATATAAAGATCCATAAAAGATCTCTGTTTATGAATCTGTAATAATCAATAAGTAGGTGTATGTTTTCACCCAGGAAACTTTCAAGGTCAGGTAGAGCCACTAAGAAGACAGATGCGTGTGTGCGTGTGTGTGTGTGTGTGTGTGTGTGTGTGTGTGTGTGTGTGTACACAGTTATAGTTATAGATGAGTACCAGGAGGTAGAAGTTGAGGACAACATGACAGGAGAGTTGGAGGAAGAGAGGACAGAAGCAAGAAGAAAAGATAAGAAGGAAATATTGGGAGCTTTATAGTACTTGTGAGAGAGTACTTGTAGTGATGTGTCAGACTAAGGTAGATAATATAGAGAGAAAATGAAGGGAAAAATAGCTATTTACATGAAGTAGCTGGGTTTAAGAAAAGAAGATTTATGCAGATCATGCACTGGGAAGCAGAAAGAATACTCAAATTTAAAGAAAGACATCTCTTAAACATTTTAAAATTCTTTCATTACTTCTTTGAGAATTCCTTACATACCATGCAATGTATCTTAATCATATTTATTCCACACTCCACTGCCCAATACCTCCAACATCCATGCTCCACACCCCATCCCTTCCCAACTTCATGTGCTAGATTTCTTATAACCCACCTAGTCCAATTTGTGATGCCCATATACTCATGGTTGTGGGGCTATTCACTGGAGCATGGCCAACCCGCCAGAAACTACACCTTTAAAAAAATGATACTCTCCCTCGCTCAGAAGTCATTGACTGACAGTGGGCCCTCAGCTAGGGGTCAAGGTTTGCCATTTTCTTCCCTTTTGTTAGAATGTTGACCACCTTGATAGCAGAGCTTGTGTTGGAGAGCACAGCCTTGGCAAGTTCCTGAATGCAGCAACTCTGTCACATGCAGAAGATAATGTTTGATCCTGTCACCTCTGGCCTCTGGAGGGAAAGGGGTGACAGCTATAATTGCTGCTTTACAAAATAGACTACTTTTTTTTCAAAATAGAAATTTCATGTTTTCCATGAAGATATATTGAAGTCTGTGGATCTCAAAATAGGTATTTAAAGGAGCAGATTTAAGGCTTCAGTGAGGAGGTGCAATGAAGAAAAAGACAACATTATTTGTTCCTTAAAAAAGGAAAATATTTAACAACATTTTACTCAGTCCTATTTTTTTCCTCTTATTTCCTATTCTCATCTCCCCCTTTATCTCCTTTTCTCATCCAGTTGTATGTTATTCCCTCTTCTCTTTCAAGAAACCAACAAAATAAGAAAGAAACTCAAAATCAAGAAGCATGATACCCACAAAATAGACAAACAAAAAAAATCTATTAAATAGACAAAGAACTAGCATATTCAATATTTTTGAATCTGATCGTAAAAAAGGTATCATTGGGTGTTAACATTCACTGAGGGCTTGCTCAATGTCAAGTATTATTTTTAATTCTTTTATGTGTAATAACTGATTCAAGCCCTGCTATAACTATGAAATCGTGTAATCATATAGTCCAACTTATTTGGGAAAGTCCCTATTTAAGCCTATTGCTCCAATTCCTTGTTATTATTTAGCATTTGTTTTAAATTAATAATTTTAAACAGAATGTCTTATTAACATCTGAATTAAATAGCAATTGGTTTTTAGCCTCTATTCTGTGCAGGTAATTTAAACATATTATAACTTTAACACAAAGTAGAAACGAAAAACAATAAGAAAAGTAACATTATCCAATGACACACTATGACACTTTTCAGTTGCAGTGTTGTAACTGATACTCCCCTTCTAGGATAGTTTGCATGGAGCTCTCTCATCAAATGAAGTGTACTCAGACACAAGAGTCTGGCAACCACCCAATCACCCAGTCACTTGGTTTCTGGAAAGAATGTGACACTGCTGCCCCTATTGACCACTTCCAGTACCAGCATATAAGATTTGTGAACCATTGTGCCAACACTTGGCAGCAGAAGTGGTAAACAAGAAAAATCAATTTTCTACACAGAGAAAACAAACATAAAAAGAGTGCACAGTCCTGTTGTTGAGACTGAATGCCTTAAAATTGAGTCATTTCATCATTTTTGTGTGTTATAAATCTTTAACTGTTCTATTTGATAGTAATTTTTAATACTGCAACATGCACAGTAATGTTTATAAGTGCCACTTTCCACTATCAAGAGTGCCCTTATTTGAATAAGCAGTTCATTCTACCAGTACTGAAGTTATTGTTTTATCCTATTTTACCGATGAGATGCTCAAACCAAGATACTTTAAATAGTATCCTTAAAGACACAATGCAGTCTCTGCCATTTCTACGCTGTTGAGAGTCCAAATACTTTCGTTTATGATCTAATGAAATACACAGACACACTTAAATATTTTTAATGTACTATAAGATTTTTCTATGCTTTTAAAAAGTGGTTAGAGACAAGACTATGATAGGGCAAGTAAGGCGAATCACAAAACTGCAAAATCACATCTTGATTTTTATTTTAAATTTTACTTGTTCTTTAATTGTGGATTTTTGCATCAATAAAGACTTTAAATTTTACATGAAAATTCCACTTATCATATATCCTGGAGTTCTGTTCATCTCCCCCCTCCCCTCAACTATGCATCTAGAACCTTCCTTTTTCTCCTCTTTTCAAGCTAAGCTAGTCAAGTGCTACCAAACTAATTCCATGGGCCCTGATAAATTAAGCTAAGTAAGTGAAAGAGAGTAAACAAACATATCCACCGTCCTGAAATGTTCAACATTTCACATACAAAGTCATCTCTAATTTCTCACTCAGAAACTTCCCTCTGAAAAATAATACTGGTTGAAGATATTAGAAAAATCAAGAACATTACCACAAAGACAAAGGCATTAAGATTGTGTGTGTGTGTGTGTGTGTGTGTGTGTGTGTGTGTGTGTGTGTGTGTGTGTGTGTGTGTGTGTGTGTGTGTGTTTTAATCAGTGGAGACAGTCCCAAAATTATAGTGGCATGTATGGGAAGAGTTTCCTAGTGCTGACTCACCACCAAGAATAGGTCAGGGAATTTACAACTAGGTGTATTTGCTTTAATTATCTTTTCTCTGTTTTTCCAAGCACCTACTGTCACTTTTATCAAAGTAAAGTATTTCAGAATTCAGCACATCCAGATTTTTACTGACAGAACTGGCATAACTTGGTCTATTAGAAGTTGATACATACTTGTATGTGGCAACCCCATTTTATGTTATATTTTTCAATAAGTATTCACAAGATATGAATTATAACAACTTTACTATATGAACTTTAAAGCTTCCACTGCATTTACCTCCTTTTGTCCCCTATGTCAGATATATCCAGTCTCAGATTGTCCTGATTTCTTTAACCCCTGTAACCAAACAGAAATAATGGCTGTTAACATTTTGTCCCTGAAGCCACACTTGGTCAATGGCAATTATCCTGACCCTGCCCTGAGTTCTGACATCAAGCTCCATTTAAAAGGATGCCCACCTTCAACCCTCCTCTTTCCTTCACCCCGCCCTGCCAGATGGCACACGCCTCAACCCCTCCCTTCCTCTCTTCTCTTTCTCTCTTCTTTTCTTCTCCCCCCTCTCTCCACCTCTTCTCCCTCTCTTCATAATAATAAAGTCTTTCCACATGGCTCCAGTCTAAGTGTCTCCCTCTGCACTGCCTTCCACCATTCCCACTTGGAGCATGGGGCCTTCATCAATTGCCATCCACTGCAACAACTATATGGGTTATCATAACACAACAATGGCTGCTTCAAAATATGGTTATGGTTTTAAGAACATGTAATGACAAGCTACTATTTAGAGTGTATATTCTCCATACCAAGCTCCCATGAAAATATGTGCCAATAAGATTGCACAGTGTATAAAGGCACTTACCACACAAACCTGACAAACTTGAGCTCAATCCCCAAAACCTATAGTAAAAGAAGAGCCAGAACCATTGTCCTGGCCCAAAGTCCTGACTACTCCTCCATTTACATTCTATGGCACATATACCTGTTCTCTCTCTCTCTCTCCCTCTCTCTCTCTCATACACACACTGACAATGATGATGATAAACAGATAATTATTTAAAAGAAAACACAAAGCCTCTTAATTTGACTAGAACAAGTTAAGAATATTGGGCCATTATCAGAATGTCTCAAATGATAGTAATTCAGAAATGCGAGATTTCAGTACTCAAGTTTTTGAGATTTTTCTCCTATTATATACCCATCTTTTAGTAGTAGCTATACTGCTAACTCCTCAAAAGACAGTTTTCTGATTCTACAGGACTGAAATAGAGTCACTCTTTTAAACATCTGATTTGTTCCTCTTAATAACAATTGTCATTTTGCCTCATTTTAAAATATTTTATAAAGGAATATAAAATTGAAATGATACTAAGGCATAGTATTTTGGACATTTTACCTCCAATTACCTTAATTATTCTCTCAGCCAAATATCTTCTAATTAATTCACTAGAGATAAACAAACATACAAACACAATGAACTACATTTATTGCTTATAAGGCTTTAGCCTCAAATCCTTCAGTACTCCAGGCAAGTGAACTGTTTAAGAAGTCCTTGGCCCTTTAAATGCATAAACCAAGCTCTATCCTGCCTGTTTATTAACTATTGTTCCAAGAACTTTCAATCTTCCAATTTACCTAGGACACCAGGCCTTCCCGATAAAGGCCAGAACTGAAGGACCCAGCATCCATAGTCACCTAGAAGTGGCTTCTTAAATTGATGGGATTCACTCCAGAAAGTATGACTCCTGAGGTGGAATGATTCTTTCAAAAGGGTGGTCACCTAAGACTGTCCTGTACATTAGCTATTTATATTATAATTCATAACAGCAGCAAAATTACAGTTATTAAGTAGCAACAAAAATAACTTTATGGTTGGGGGCTATATCAAATATGAATTGTATTAAAGGGAAAGTATTAGACAATTTGAGAACCATTTTAAACACATACGGATGGTAAGAGAGCAAGTCTTTGAAATCTACTGTGCTAAACTGGCCTAGTCCCTGCTGTGATATGTCAGGCACTCACCATGCAGGCCATCTTTTCTTTCCTTTGATAATGAACATCTTGAAGGATGAGGCACAGAGAGATAATGTATATGTGAGCAATATGGGGCACAAATCATTTGTATTATGCCTTATCTTCACCTGGAATGTGCTTCTTTTAGCTAGAGCACCAGACTGTAGTGTATTTTAAGTACTCATATTCCATAATTGGCTCATTTCAATACTGCAAATTCTTTTACATTCCCAGGTGTTTTTAAATTTACTAACAGAAACAGCTGTCAACTAACTCATCTCTTAATTATAATAATAATTATGGATAATATTTTTTATTTCTAAAAAATGGATTTTATATGTATTCCTTTCCATTTTCACCTACTTAAATTTGGCCTATTCTCTTACTTCCTCTCTCTCTCTCTCTCTCTCTCTCTCTCTCTCTCTCTCTCTCTCTCTCTCACACACACACACACACACACACACACACACACACACACACACACACACACACACACACGCATGTTGTTGGTAGAACCCAAGTCTTCCGGAACACTAGGCAAGAACTGTACCACTGAACAATAACCTCAACTCTAATAATCTTTTTGACATGAATTTGATCATCTGGAAAATTAGCAATCACATCTTGCTTTGCACTTCTTTATGGTAAATAAACATTTTAGCCCAAAATGACCCAGAACAAGTATATGGTCTAATGAGTATATAGTCTTACAATTGTCTTACAATACCATCATGAAGAGCAAGGTGTGGAAGGAATAGAGAATGGTTTCCACATGTGACTGGAGGGTCATTTGTGATTTACTCTATATGGAGTAAAGAGAAAACAGGGGCAATTCACTGAAGGCATCTTAATAAATCTTATCTATAAGATGGCAAACTAACAATGAAGATTATGCTTTAATTGGTCTAGAAGTAGTAATCACCATTTCAACAAATACCAATGGATGCTTATTGTTTTATCTGTGTTTAGACAAAATTTGAAAGGGCTGTTTTACCTCACTTTAGTTCTCAGACTAACTTTGTATGAGGTTGTTATTTTGTGAAATGGCTTGATGGATTAGAGCTGTAGCTTTGCCTTTCCTAAAGTAAAAGTGTCCACATTGACTATGGATAGCAGGATACTTAAAAATAAACCCCCAAATTCTAAACTCTAGTGCCTTTTCCCTTGCCTTTAACAAGGGATTCAAATTATTCATATTAAAACAGTTTCCTTGAGTCAAATTTATAAAACAGTGTCAGGGGAGATGGCTTAGTGGGTAAAAGACTTGATATACAAGCACGAAGACCTGAGTTCAGATCCCCAGAAACCGTGTAAACCCAAACACAGTAATGCAAGGTCTATTACCCCAGTACTCCCCACTCCCCAGGAGATAGGGGATAGAGAGAATGGAATCCCCAGAAGCTCCTAGTTAGTTATACTTGTGTACACAACAGTAAACAAACAGACTGTTTCAAACAAGATGGAAAGCTAGGACTGGCAGTCATGCTTGCCCTCTGACTCCTATAGGCATGTTGTGGCATGAATGTGCTTGTACTCACATGCACAGACATACATACATAAACACACATGCACACAAATGTTAGAAATGATTCATGAATAGCCCCTAGCACGTGGAAATCCCTATACTATCTCTTCCACAAAAATAGGTAGCAGACTCTGGATGACAGAAATTTTGATCAGCTCATTGGGGGAACTTGAGAAACTAACCCACATTAGATGGCATGGCTGCAACTGCCTGCCAACATACTATTCCTCTAATTTTATTCCTTTGTGTTTATTCCACAAAAGTAGACTACATACAATAAAAATCTCTGTGGTCTGCATACATCATAGGAATGAATTCATGAGTTTGGTATTGCGTATCTAAACAAGGACAATAGACAAAATCAGAAGGAAACTCAATTCTCTAGCTTTACTTTCTATTGATAACTGCAGTAGCTAAACAAGGTTTTAAGTGGAAGAGAACTTGCCCCCACATTTAGACCCTTCAAACCCAATTAAAATGCTGACTGACTTTGAAAGAAGGCTGCTGAAATGCAAATGTCACGACCACTAAACCTCAGAAAATGAAAAATTCATTATACTAAAATTGTAATCTGGTCATCTTGGAGATCCCTGCTAAAATTCTCTCACCTTTTAGTATATTCTTCTCCAAAGGCTCAGTCGGTGCAATATCTCTCCCCGTGGGATGGTTTTGTTCCTCAGCAGACATTGGGCAATGTCTGGAGGCTTGTTTGATGGTCACTCATAGGTGGCAAGGTGCATCATCTAGAATGTTGTGATCAAGGGTGTTGTTAATCTTCTCACAATGTGTGGTACAACTTTCTACAGCAAAGAATTGCCCAGCCTTGAGTGCTATTGGTGCTGGCAGTGGAGAAACCCAAGGTTACAGCATTTGGGGGATATACTTCTCTATATATAGCAGACTATGTTTTTCAGTTTTCCTTCAAACAGAATATGTCATTTGCCTATCAAGAGAATGTTTTCGGTATTGTTAAACTAAAAATAAAATTCTGAAAAGTTTTCACAAATGGGTACTGGCTAGTTGTCTTTTTCTCACATCAACAGAAGACAATCTGTCCAAAAGTTTATATTTAAAAGTTAATTTATCTAAATACACACTCAACTCAATATGAAAGAAAGCTCTTGCTGATTGGCTTCACTTACTAAGAAAATATGCCAATTATATGGATCCTAATGGTACACACACTAAGAAAACACTTATGATACTGTGCACAGCTTTAAGCATAAAGTTAAATAGCATCCATCCCTGTAAAGAATTGGATTAGACTTAGAATAAATACCCAAACTTCACAAGATAGACATTTTTATATGGTGGGAAGCAAAAAAATCAAATTCTTGATCACACAGGTTTAAGAAAAGTTCAGTAGTCTAATGCTTCACAGGGAAAACACCCCTTTAAAATTAGTCCATTTTTTTAAGTTTTCATGCATTTAAACCTTGTATGTTAAGATTAGGATGAACATCTAGAGATTGTATATAGATCAATAGATACAGTGCTGTTTAATATAACAAAGAAGGGGGTTGAAATGGATTACTATTAGTCTACTATTGTTTCATCTATTCTACAAATCAAGTATAAACTTTTAAAATTGTTTTATTTCTAAGATTGCTTATGGAAAACTCAGGCTTATAATAGCAATAAGCATAAGTTTTAGCAATAACCTGTCTTAAGTACAGTTGTCCATTTGCTGGATGCAGAAGAGTTCATAGGCTGCTACTGACATGCAGAGTAGATCTTGATCAACCTGCTTTAGACCATAATTCTCAAACTTACATGTGTACGAGGATCACACAGAAGCCAAGGGAGATGACAAATACCTGCCATCCAGTCTAAGGAATTTTAATTTAGTGGATTAGGACAGAACCCATAGTTGTGCTTTAGGACAAGTGTCCAGTCAGTAGTGACAATCCATAGCATCACAACATGCCTTTCAGTAACAGCAGTGCTATGATTAACTCCTGACTTGGCTACCTCCATGTCAAAGCCATTTAACCCCAGGAACTTGTCCCATGTTGGGAAAGAAATCATGAAAAATTAACAAATAATAAATATATAAGACATATTTAGATTTGAAATCTGTTCTTTTCTTTGGAAAGGAAATTCCTTAACTATAATTCTTAATTCTCTTTCCTTTCAGGAAGACACAGTTAAATCGTGTGCATTCACCTTTATCATTGTTATTTTTCACATTCTTCCACATGTTTTTAAAGATGTTTAAAGATGAATTCATAGATTCTTAATTAACAACTACTTTTTTAGCAAGTGCAGTGTTGAGAACTTGTAACTGTTCCCCAGAGCAGAAGGCCTATTTTTTTTTTTTGACCTGAAAAACTGAATGTTTAGATGAGGCTTCAACAGACCTGAGTGGATTAGAAATTTAGGCTTAATTGAAAGAGACACCGAAGATAACTGTCATGGTACTGTGTAATTCTCTGTATTATCAGACTACAAAGCTCAGGAACATGTTGACCTTTTACATGGAAAGGCACTTTCTTCTGAGCTTTCTCTATTTTGTTAGGTATTATGACAGACTCATGATATTGCAGAGCTTATAATAAGGAACTCACTTATACACAATGCAAGTGATTTGCAGAATCAGCCTGGTCGAAGAAATTCCTTTCCTTTTAATGTCTCCATCCACTGATTTCTTTCATCTCAGGTTGTGATTTGCTATCTCTATATTCTTTACTACTTACCTTCCTGCTTAAACAGAGTTCGTTTTTGTCTAGTTTTCTATCAAAATTCTCTTTTCCTTACCTTTAATTTTTTAATTTAGTCATATACTCGCTATAAATGTGTCACATAATGCCTACTGATTTATCTTTGGGGTGTTCAAAGTCCATGGAAAGCAAGATTAATAAGCACAAACATTTCCCATGTAGATATGATATAGTCATGGTAGGAGATATGGCAGTAATATAAAATACACTGGAGAGTCCACGTGATAGAAATTATTGATATTACACTCACTATCATGTGATGTTCCCTTATATGTACTCTAGTGGCTTCTTACTACATCCTATACCTTGGCTAGATTTAAGAAGAAAGAGTGTGCCTTGTTCAAGTCCTAACAGCATGCTCACATTTTGCAAGGCAGGCTGAAAATGTAGAGGACTTATAATTGAAAGAGCTTCCACCACCAATAACTGTTGGGAACTAAAGATAAATATCCTGCTTTACTTGTCCCTTTTAGATATGTTCCATACTGGCTTCCAGTGTTCCCTCTGGGATTGAACTTTAGATTCTTATAATAAGCATGCTTACCAGTGCACCAGGGATTGGTGCCTTGTCTTTCTCAAGTAGAGAGGTGAGTCTCTCACAACCCCTCTTCTAGTTTCCTGAGATCACCTTTCAGACCACTTGCACTCACATTATCATTTTCAATTTTCTAAATAAAACTAGCTAAAACAAGTACCAAGCTAATGATTGGGCTCCCTCAAATATGAGTAACAAAAGAGGAGGCTAGAGAGGTGAGAATTACCATACAAGGCAAGATTCTGCATCATGCCAAAAAGATCTAGATTCCTCCTCGTGATGCTGGAAAAACATGAAGGATATTTTAACAGGGGACAGAGTATAAGATTTTTTATCATAGAAAAGGTTATTTCAGCTGAAAACTTGGGAGTCTTCTTCAAGCAGAGAGGCATTGGATACATTGGAACATTAGAAGGCCCATTTTATAATCAAAGGTGGAATAAAAAGTAGCAAATTGAAAAAACTGAGAAAGCAAAATTAATATGGCATGTATTGACTGAACGTACAAAATGTCAAGAAAAAGTTTAAGAAGACTTTAAGAAGTAGGACTTTAACAAGAGATGGCTTGGGATGAAACAATATAAAGACAAAAGGGTTTGAGTATGAGTTTGGTGTATAATAATAACTCAGAACTTGAGGAGACACCATGAAAGAGTGGTCCATGAGGCAACAGTCCATTATGAAAAAGAAGGGACAAGCCTACATGAACATGCTGGAAAATGAGCAGAATATAGATGGACCAAAGCTATAGACATGGATGAGAACTAGAGAAGAATTTGCAAATTGAGGAGAGAAGAGACAAGAAAGAGGGGGGGGGCAAGGAAATGAGTAAATAAAAGAAATGGCAGGGAAGAATCAGGAATGGAAGGAAAGGGGAAAAAGAAAGGAGAGGGGAGGGGAGGGGAGGAGAGGAGAGAGGAAAGATACTGGGAGCAGCATCCTGGGAGCAGCAGCATGTCAGAAACAGATAGAAGAAAGGGAGCCTACAAGACAAACACAAACAATGTGGTGCTTTCACTACATCACAAAGACTTGGGTCCAGAAAATTGCTGAGAACATAGGACCTGAGGGGCTGGAAAATTTTAATTGTTCATAAAGTAGAATCTTCTCAAAGACTTTAGAGACTCTACAGATTAGAACTATACTATCCTATATGGGAATGGTCAGGTTGGAATGGTGCACAATGTCAGGAAAACACTGCAGTATTTTTATTTAAACACACTCTTAATTACATAGTAAATATGAAACTTCCTATAAGCCCCTCTGTAAAAGCACAGATCATTACATATTCACATTAGTTTGCCTTTTGCAATGTTGCTGGAACTAGTTTTTCAAATCTGGTCCACATACCACAAGCTTAGCAAAGCTTGTCTTAAACTGGTATAAATATAAAAATAAATTGGTGGCTTGAATTATTAGAGTAACAAGTATTGCCTAACATTGTCATAACAGATCACCAGACACTTGGTGGCTCAGAACAAGGTAAACAGTATCTATAACTCTGGAAGTCAGACACCAAACCCATATGTCAGTAGACCTTCCAACAGCAGTTTGTGAAAGCCATGCTGCTTCTGGAAGTCTGGGAAGCTGGTTGACAGATGTGGTGACTCATCAGAGGAAAAGATAACTGTGAAAGCTGTCACAAATAGTAACTTAATTTGGCAATACTTGTCTGGCATTACCTCGGAGATCAGACCCTTCAGAGCATGAAGCCATTTTAAAAAGACGGGGTCCTTATGCAGAAGGAGAGAAGACAAGGAGATTTGCAGGGAAGGGAGAGGTCAGAAGAAGAAAGGGAACTCGATTACATAGCTGACAGTGTGGAGGCTTTGGCCTTCAAAGAGCAGCAGCAACTTGGAGCCTTAAAATCACAAAGCTCCAATTAATGGTCAAAAGATGCTTTGTAGAGTTTCATAGGTATATGAATAAATTAGCTTCATGTGTTCAAAAACCTGTTTAAGGTATTTTTTAAATGACTGGTTTGTTGTAGGTAAGCTTTTAAGCTAACATGTCTCAATCTAGAGGTAATAACAATAATAATAACAATAACAATAATAATAATAATAATAATAATAATAATAATAATAATAGTAAATCAGTAGGGAGAAAATGGGCAGCTACCTAGAATAGTATGATTGAGTTCATTATCTAAACTTGTTTTCCCATGTTCATGCAAAATGTCCTCTGGCTCTTTAATGAAAACTATCTTACATGTTATTTTGATGGACATAATTGCTGTTTAGTGCATAAGAGACTCAGAACTACATTATTAAAAATCTGATATGATAAGTGTAATCATTTAGAAAAGATATAGTACCTATGGCTACTGTTTAACGGAAGTGGAAAGCTCCTGGTGGCAACTATAATAACTGAAGTTGAATAACAAAAGAGAAAAGAATCAATGAAAAGAAGAAAAACACGAAACTTTGGAAAGCTAGGAAAGTTTAAGCTATCAACGAGACAGACAATAGCAAAACCACGGACTAAACAATAAAAATTGCAAAATTAAGCTTGGATAATCCAATAAGGCCTGATCATAAAGTGAGCTGTACTTTTTATTATGGAGGCATGCAACTTGTCAGTGAATTAAGTATAAAAGTGAATTGTGGAGACTGTAAATACTGGATGTTATAAAAGAGATTCTTCTCCATTAAGCTCTTGAATATATGGAATTATCTCACTCTATGCCATCACTAAAATCTCCAAGAAGTGAGCTATAAATAGCAGGTAGGACTCAACAGCAAATGTCAGGATCTATACAAATTATGGCTCATAGTAAGTAAACTCACAGACTCTTGTGAAATCTCAGTACCTTGTGGAGTGTGTTGCATTGAATTTAAGCATAATTTAATTGGCCTTTCAGTCTACAATAGGACTCTGACAAGCTTTGGAAGCTGCTCTTTTAGATCTCTCTATTAATATCATGTGGGAGATATCAAATTCACATCATATGGTAGCTGTACAAAAAATAATAATGAATTAATGCTAACAGCAAAAAAGCTGCACTCTGAGAAGTGGTTGAGGGCAGTTCAGTGGTTCACCAACAACAGATTAGAAATTGTGGAGTGAATCCTAGTTTGAAAAAAGAAAGTAGAAAGAGAATGTAACACATTACATAGACTTTTAAAATTTTACTGATGTGCTCTCTATCCTAAATATGGTTGATTTCGGAGAAAGTCCTATGGATTTCAGAGAATAATATGTATTAAACACTGTTGGATAGAATAGTTTAAGAGTATCTGATATGTGCTTTTGATCTAAAATGTCATTATTTTTGACATTTCTTTGATAACTCTTTGTGTGGATGACATTGCTACTATTGAAAATGGGATAATAGTTATCCACTATTTTATATATATATATGAGAAAAGGTAAATACTGCTTAGTTCAGTGTTTACTATGTTGGTTTTCCCTATGACTTCTTCAACTTTATTTAGGTATAACTTACCAAATTGCATGTTATTTGTGATCTATAACTTAAGATGTTTATACATATTTAATATAATAATCACCATAATCATACCAACTAGCATATCCATTGCGATACTTTTTTTTTTCTTTTTCTCTTTCTTTTCGTAAGAACACCTAAGCTCTACTCTCTTAGCAAATCTCAAATATATATATGGTATGTTGTTTTACTTGTACTTACATTACTGTGAATTAGATCCCTACAACAATTTATTTCTCTGACATTACTGAAACATTATAACCTTTGACCAGCATCCCTCACTGTCCCTTCTCCCAGCCCTAGCAAATTACCACTTTATTCTGTTTTGATGAATTTGATTACTTTGTATGCCACAAGTATAATCATGAGGTATCACATAGCAAATATGTCTTGAAAGCCAGGTAAGAAAACCCTTGGGAATTCGTTGCTGAAATGACAGGGATATAACCTGTTTCTTGTACTAACCATTGTACCTCACAAAACTGATTTAAGCCTCTTCATCCTGTATCAGCTGAGGACTTTAGTGCCCACAGCCCAGTGGGCTCATCACTTGGTGACCTGTGTCTTTGGTGTTAAAGCTATGTCACATTCAGCTGGATGTATTTGCTATATTAACAAGGCACACAACTAGGGAGGGAAGAATTAACTTCAGCCTAGCTGTACAAACTATTTTCTGTGAAAATAGGTCTTCCCAGACCCACAGGAGCTATTCTTTCTGCTGCTCATAAATCTATTGCACTAAGAGTTTTGGAAAGGAAGAGAGGCAATGCCTAAGTTCTTTGCTACATGCCTTCATGCACATCTGCTTATACAGGAACTCAATTGGCCAACAATTAAATCAACAGATCCTGGAGTTCTTTTCACCTTGTGATCAATCTCTGTCTTCTATGGTTTAACTGCAATAAATCTTCCCTGGGGGCCTAGAGAGAGGTTATGTTTCTGAAGTCTTCAATCTGGTAACCATAGTAATAAACAAGAGAGAAAGGGAGCTGCACTCCAAATATTTTCATTTAAAACAAGTTTATATATTATTTCCTATTTTCCTTTTTTTTTTATAAAAGAGATGCTTGTAGGGAGTTAGAGCTGTGACACTATTACAAAAAAGGTCACAGGAAAGTTATAAGAAAGCTAGGGCACAGATGATGTGCAAAACTAAATAATAAGCAAGAATTATCCAATGTAGATCATTTCTAGTTCATTCTGTTGCTTTGAGTGTCCTTGGGATAAATCACAAGAAAGTGCCACCTGATGGTTTACAGTGTTCACCTGCATCAGTATCTGCTGATTTAAAAACAGAACTTCATTTGGGAGGGAGAAGCTGTCTTAAGAGGATTTTTGCAAATTTAGAGGTATGCAAGATTGGCCAAGGTTGGTGGAATATTGTTTCTGCACCTGATTTCAAATGTATATTCTGCAGGTGTGGAAAGAAATGCCAACACGTAGGTGCCCACTGCTCACCTCTCAAAACCTCTTAAGTCTTTTCCAAGCCATGTGTGGGTGACTGCAGCTTTATCTTAACCTATCTTTTCCAAGTTGGAAGAAAGGCATCCAGGGCAAGACAAAATACAAACCTGGTTTTATTGATCAAATTCTCAGTTCTTAAGTTATTGACTCCCTGCAGAACAAACAATGCACCAAAAAGATTTTGACTACCAACAGTGCTGACTTCTCTCCCTCTGAGCAACTTCTAGCAGAAGTTGAGCAGTAGAAAAAGGAAAGAAATGACTATTAGGATCTTGTTGACAGGATATAGGTTTCCATGTATTTGATTTGTGAGACTTTCAGAGGGTATACAATTCAATCAATAATTTTCTTAATGCTACTATTTAGGACATTTTAAATGTTCCTGCCTTATGTATTATATATTATATACTTCACCAAAATTATGTACAACTGAAATACTGCTGTAGAATCAACTATATTGGAGCAGGTTTATTAAGATTCAATCGGAATAATTAGAAAATTCTGGGAGTTAAGAGATGTATATAGCTGAGTGAATGTGTATTTCATAAACTTCAGACAGCATCTTCAGCATGGCTTGCTCTCTTAAACTTCTTACTTTAATAATTTTTACACATAATCAGTGGTCCATGAATAGGAGATACCTGGTTATGGAGTTCCATAAACCACCGACTATATCAAGCAAATTTTAAACATGTGACTCTGTCTAATATCCAGGAAATTAGGACCTTTCAACATGGTGAGTTTCATATTGAGTTGTAGCATTTTATGGTTCATCCTCATTATGAGTTTCATTCTGAATCCTCCTAATGTCAACCAAATATTTTTGATTAGTTCCCTTGAAACATTTAGTATAAATATAAATCCAAATCATAAAAGGTCTCTGCTCTTTAGAAAATAGCTCTCATATGACCCAATTGTATCTCATCTCATTTCTTGTCCCTTCTCCAGTTCCTCATAGAGGAATATACAGCACCCTGAAAGCATCACCTTTACCCTTCACGTGTCCTTTCATCTTGTGATCCGGTCCTTTTTCCTGTCCACTGACTTAAAGACAATAGTCTATAAACTAGCATACCAACAAGAGTATTTTAAGAACATAAACTAAAAGCTCCTGATATACTAACTATATTATAGAAGAACAGGATTGGGTTCTGATAGTATTTAAGCTGGTGTGGGTAGATTAGAACACACATAAAAAGGAATCAAAACAAAAACAGAAATAAAAATAATCGCTACTCTTATTTGATGACTTGTTCATTGGAGTTACTGAGTTGGTTAACTGTTTATGTTCTTAATAATAATAATAATATCATACTGACATCTAGTAAGCATATTTTGTAAACAAAGAGCTGTTTTAGGCCCATAAAGTTATATTCTCAAAAACCTTAAATGGGTCTTTAAAATAATGAGGCACTCTCCCCATTTTGCCACACAGGAGACTGAGCCACATAGAGTGTCTTACTTAGCTCCCATATTGGTTAGTGGCAGAAGTAAGATTAAAAGAATCCAGTCTTGTCATCATATAGATCATCAACTCCCTACCCCTGGAGAATTGGGACATTATCTCACAAATGATTTTCCTAAAACCATCTGTGGTGGTTTGTAAGAAAATGACCCCCAAAGGAAGTGGCACTATTAAGAGGTGTGGCTTTGTTGGAGTGGGTCTGGCCTTGTTAGAGGAAGCGTGTCACTGTGGGGGTGGGATTTGAGGACTCATATATGAGGAAGATAGTGCCCAGTGTCACAGACGGCTGCCTGTTGCCTGAAAGATGTTGGACTCTGGGCTGCTTTTCCAGCACTATGTCTGCCTGCAGGATACCTTGTTCCACCATGGTAACAACGAACTGAATTTCTGAACTGTAAGTGAGCCACCCTTATTAAATGTTTTCCATATAAGAGTTTCGATAGTCATGATGCTTGTTCACAGCAATAGAAACCCTAACTAAGACACCATCCTTTAAAAATACTTTCCCATTTATTTAAACTAAGAAGACTGCATTTCTGTGCTTTGCAACAAATCATCCCTAATTTGTTGCTTTTGGTAGTCATTGGATGCCTTGAGCACAGCAAATATCATATTTCATTGTAGCAGTGTGTGTGTTTCAGAATATATAACATCCTCAACAATTCATGTTTTGTTGTGGGAGTATTTCCATAGACAGTGAAATGAATAGCCATATTAGGGCCTCTACCCATTATATGTCAATTGAAACATTTTCCCTCACCATGACAAACCAAAATTGCCTCTCTAGACATTTCAAAATTCTCTAGGGGGAAACATTGACCCTAGCTACAAGCTACTGTTCTCGACCTATTCCATTATACTGATTATATATTCAATAAAATAGCTCTGTCTTCTTCATTCTTGTTTGTCTACAATTCTTGCCATATTATCAGATTTAATAATAAATATTAATCAAAGAAAGCTATAATATTTTTCATTAAATCAATGTTTTGTAGTTAAAATACTAGAGTACTATAATATTTATCTCCATTTCTGTTTAGTTAGGAAAATATAGTAAAATTTTACCAAAATAAGAAGTTTCACATACTAATTAGGATTTAAATAAATGTTCAAGTGGCCAAGAGAAATAACAATGAAAGGGAGATTATTCACCTGAAGCTCTAGATGGTAAACCAAACGGTCACAGGAAAATCTTTGTGGCCTACATATCTAACCACCAAAGTAGAATGAGAATGTAGAAGTCCACAAAATTCTGCAGTACCACATTGTTAGTACCCAAGGACTCCCAACAATAATAGCCTCTGATTACCTTCCATCTTTCAAATCCCTGAAGATTCTTTTCTGGCAAATCTCAACTCCAAATTAATACACAGGCAAATTCTTAGAAATGTAGGGTTTTTTTTTTTTTCACAACCTTCTACAGGTGTGGTAGTAGTATTTAGGTAACTGCTAATCCTGAACAATGAGCAATTGACACCAAATTCTCTAAGTGTGTATGTGTTTGAGTGTGTGTCTGTGTATCTGTGTGTGTGTGTGTGTGTGTGTGTGTGTGTGTGTGTGAGAGAGAGAGAGAGAGAGAGAGAGAGAGAGAGAGAGAGAGAGAGAGAGAGAGCATTATAGTATGGAGAATTTAACCAACAAGGTCATCCAACATAGGCATCAACAAGGCATCAACAGCTTGCCACTGCTGGTATTGCTTTCACTAGATTGAGTCTAGTAGTAGGAACATCCCTTGATTACCTGTCCCCTGCATCCTCAGTGTTTGCATTTTACCCAGAACAGATGGCAAATGATGTTAATAACTGAACAGTTCATAGACCAGATGGAAGATGTTCACCTTCATGCTTCTTTAAATCTAGTATGTCTTTTGAGTATTCTATAGCAAAATTGACAGAAACTACTAGGAAAGAATTCCCGTATTCCCAATTCTCTTGAATTGAAATACTACAACTATGTTACTGATTTTTCTGTTACTTTTTAAGATCACAGACAACATTAAATTGAAGCAGTTTTTAGAGATTTTAAACATAAAGCCACATGATTAAATTATCATACCAAGTTCATTAAAAATATGATGCTGTAGGTGATGTGTCCACCAAAGAAGAGTGAAGTATATTTATTATATAAAAATAGGATAAATATATATATATATATATATACTCAAAATATGTAGTCTTCAGAGATTGTATGGCTCATGAAGTCTAGAAAATGATCTCTACTTAGCATGTATCTAAACATTTATAGTAGGTATTTGCTGATTTCTGTGCTAGCAAGAGAGCAGCAACAGCTGAGAACTGGAAGCTAAGGGGAAATTATAAGATCAATAAAGTGAGAGTCATGGGAGAATTTTAAGCTAAAAAAAAGCCTGACTTGACTAACATTGTAGCAGTTTCTCTTTAGTTAAAATATTAAGAATGGATATTATTGTTGGAAGCAAAGGTTTTATAACCATGGAACCATGTTACAAAACTATACAATATAATAATCATAGTAGGAATGATTTTCATGAGCCATAATGGGGTGACTCAGACCTGCATGATGGAGCACTAGAAGAATATGAGATGAAAGACTACCTTGCATCTTACATTAATTTTAATCTAGATACTTGATATGTTTCATAGTCTCATACATTGCAAAGGAAACTTTAAAGTATAGTCTTTCTTTGTGTACATATTTGAACAGGTGAACAAAACAATTTGGGGGATTATTTTGTGCTTCTAAGAAATATCTGGAAAATGTAGACATTCTTAATTGTCATAACTAAGAACAGATTGGTGATACTCATATCTAGTGAGGAGAGGCCAGGAATGTTACTAAACATCATTAAAGGAAAAGGTCATTTACTAATACTAAGTGTATGGATTCAAATTTCAATAGAGCTATAGTTAAGTAACTGTGAAATAAATAATGATCCAGTAGATAAGTAGAAATCTTGACCAGTTGAATCCCATATGTCCTTACTTCTGCCTTTAGTGGACTGTAGTAACATTCATGCTTTTTTTTTTTTTTTGCTGCTGTGATAAAATAACCCTATAAAATAAACTGAAAGTAGTAATAACTTATTTGGGCTCACAGTTTAAAGATATAGTGTAGTCTGAAGTTTCTATTCCACCAGTAACTCCCAAGCACCCAGCAGCCACTTACCATATTATTGACTTGGAGACTTAATATTACATGTAAACCATCACTCAGTAGCTCAAGCTTATTACTAACCAGTTCTTATACTTAAATTACCCATAATTCTTATTCATGTTTAAACACAAAGCTTAATACCTTTTCTCAGTTCAGCCTTCTCATCTTACTTCCTCTGTATCTGACTGGTGACTGTTTCTCTGCCTTTCCTCTTCCCAGAATTCTCTTAGTCTGGTGGCCCTGCCTATACTTCCTGCTTGGCTGTTGGCCAATCAGCATTTTATTAAACCAATAAACATGACAAATATTTACAGTACACAAGATCATTCATCCCATATCAATGTGGTCCATCAGAGCAGGGAAAGCACAGCAGTAGGAGCATGAAGCACCTGGTCACATTTCATCCATAGTAGAAAGCAAATGAATGCTTACACCCAGATTACTTTCTCCTTCTTTAACTGGTCAGGACTCTAGCCTAGGGAATGTGACACTCACTTTTAGTACATGTTTTCCCACTTCAGTGAATATACTTACCATAATCCCTCACAAGAACATACATAAGATAAATATAAATAATCTCTTGAAGATGTACCTAGCAACATAACTCTCCAAGATGCTGGATCCTGTCAAGTTTCCAATTAACATAAACCACTGCAATAACTCTTTAGATTCTTGCTTGTGATGGTTAATTTTCGTCATAGTGAATTTGAATGGGTATAGAATTACCTGATAAATGGTAAGACACACCTCTGAAGAAAGTACTTTCCCATGGGGTGGGCAGTCCCAGAATGAATAAAAAGAGAAAAAGAGAGATCCAGAAAAATGCTGGCATCTCACTCTCTCTCATTATTTCTCGTATGTCCTCTTCATCATGATAGATTTAATGCTTTGAAACTACAAACCGAAGTAAATCCTTCTTCCATTAAACGGTTCTTGGGCAACTTAATTACAATGACTCAGAAGTAATTAATATATTTCTTGGACTACAGCTGAGTTCTCTTTGTCTTCCCTTGGTCACATATTTGCCCTTGATACTGGAAATGAGTAAGAGGCCCTAATGATTTTTTTTCCATACAGAAGCATATAAAAATAAAACTCATGACCTAGGCAATGGAAGAGATTTTGTATAATGACATCTAAATGATACATAGCTTTACTGTGAAAGGTATTGATTTGTTTCAAGAGATTTTTGAAAGATAAAGCTCTGCCAACCAGAATTTTAAGTCCTAAAACAGAAGTTTAGTAATAATCATAGGTTTATAAGGGTTCCCTTTTCTTTGCTAAACTCAAATATATGACACATGAGTTCAAATACTCTGTTATACAAATACTCCCTAGTCTCTCCTGTGGGTAATAATGGATAAAATCTAACTGATTTAACTAAATATTTTCATATATCTAGCATGTATCAGTGTTTTGTTAGCTTAGCTCTAATATTTTAGTTTAAAATAGATTCATATGCAAAAATAGGTCTTTATATTCTGGAATACCTATCTCATGCATTTTGTTTTGCAAAATATGCATTTTCTTCTGAGATTATAATAGAGCAGATAAAATTTTCATATAACTTGAATATTCACTAGCTTAACACTGTGCCAACTAGTTACTGACCAAAAGTAACTTAGTTTCTGATTAACACTATTATATTTCCCTAATTTTATGTAAATCGCATATATAAAAATAAGCCACATGAAAAGAGTAAAGCAATGGTTTTTAATATTGAAAGCATATTTTTTACAACTCATTTAAGGAACACTTGCTTTATATATATCCAGTGTAGGAAGGCTTACTTAAATATTCTTTTGGGTCATAGGGATATCAGAATATAGAAAACTGTGTCCTTTCCCTTAAAAGTTGCATGGAAGAGTCTGTCATCTGGTGTTTAAATATTTGGTTTCATTAAATGCAGTAGGTTCTACTGCAGGCACTGATACCAGTTGCTACAATTCTAAGAAAACATCTATGGCCCAGACTCAGGGTTTAAGAAAATATACCCAAAATTAAATGATAGTAGAATGGAGTCTGGAAGGACAATGAGTAGCTGACCGGTTGAAATTAATTAAAAGATATTGTACACAAAAGGAAGTAGTTGAACAAAGCCAATATACAATCCAATGGAAAACAGTTGATATAAGGCAGGAGATAGATGCTACACAAGGGGGTTCAAGAGGGGTCACTAGATAGATGAGAAATGCTTGAAAAATGTTAAGCTTGGGAATAGAAACAGCAGGTTAATGCCATTTCTTCTAGTACAGCAGATATCAATGATGACTTTAAGATTTGTGGGGCATACTGAGAAATAAAAATGTAGGGCCTTTGTTTATAAATTATACATTTCAAGATAGATACATCAATGCATTAGACCAAGCACAGGACTCTTTTAAACACTGGATCTTATGTGACTTGTATTGTGAATGCCGATGCTAACTCTGGTAGTAGAATAAAAAGAAAATATTAAGACCCTTATTCTTATTCTGTTTCCTGGCTGTAGTGAAAAGTCTTAAGCCACATGAACCACCTAGAGATTAGTCTCCAGGCAATATTAGTCATTGTTAGAGGCTTATATTCACAGGTACAGAAGATAGATTAATAACTCATTTCTTCATTTTAAAGATAAAGAAACAAAAGAGCAAAAACATTGGGGGACTATCCCAAATTTAAAGTTATGCAGGAAAATAGATTTTTATTTCATGCAAGCCATTTGACTTTCAGACCAGGGTTTCTTCTACCTTTCTTAATGTCCAGGAGACTGGATCTAGAGTATGAAGGAAGATATGGAAACTCTTTGAGAGAAAGATCAATCTAGACAATGTAGGAAGGACATTGTGGGATGGAGAAAACTGTCAAGCAAGAAAAAATTACTGTCTCCTTCTCTTCCTCCATGAAGCACTACTTTTCTGAGCCTTTAGTCAGAATCAAAAGTCTTATTCTTAACAAAATAACTTAATTATTTGGGTTCAGGAAATATACTAGAGAATGCTGCTATAAAAGTGACTTTGATGCAATTTCAGAAAGCACCCTCTGCTAAGTGAAGATAATAGTAGAAATCAGCTATCAAAATCTAGAGGTCTTGACCACCTATTTTTGAATATGAATGAGAAACAAAATTTAAATAGTAAAAAAAAAAACAAGTTTTAAAACCCAGTAGGCAACTACAGTTAAACTAGGGACAAAGGTGTGTCGTTGATAATTTACACATGGCCTTGTGTAATTTAGTACTAGTACCATAAATACCCTCATTAACTTTGAATAATTGATGCTCACCGGAACCTCCATATCTTTGTTTCTGTGTATGTATGTATCAGTAACCTCTTATACTCTACTTAGATATCTATGAATGTTCACATCTAAAAAGGTAAGCAACATTTGGGAATGATTTTTATTCATCATGTGTTCCCAGTGCTTACTCTGTTATAATAGCTTCTGTACTAAGCATTACTGTTGATGCTGTGGGCTGTGTTCCCAGGGTCTCCTTGATCCCTCTGGTTCCCGAAATCCTAACGTTGAATAAAAGAACAAAAGAGTTAATGGGAGAAGAAAATATTAAAGGATATATAAAATAAAATTTCCTGAACTTTATTCTCTTAAAAAAAATTATTGTTGATTGATAAATAGAATGGCTGCAGTGTCCTCCAAATGGAAGACCTGTGTACAATAAAGGTTTCAGTGGATCAATACAGAAGAATCAGTCATTCATACCTAAGAGATACTTCCCATTTCTCTCTATTTGTTTGCTGCTTCAATGATTTCTTTACTGAACACAATAAACAAAAAATGGATATTAGGTAGTTTAATACCTAGTCTTAATTCTTATATATATAGCCAGCCATGAGAAGTATCACTGATAGTTTTATATTGAAATAACTAAAAAATTTAAAGAGCATAGTTTCTGTTTATATTCTTTTGCAATCTTTGCCTATCTTTAAGTCTGCCTTAATATTTATCTGTACATATTTTCCTTTGTAGTTCAAGTGATCTCATACTAGAATTTTAATATTATGATCATAATATTCATTATATGTAACACAGACATCATAAAAATGTGGTCAAATCTGGAATTAAGTGAGCTAGGGTTTAGTAACTAATGGGAGGTCTGTCTATAAAGTTAAAAACAATTCCACCAGGCCATCAACAAAGACTTATCAAGGATTTATTAAGCATGTATTAGAAATCCTGTTCTGAATCCAATATCAGTGAGATTATGCACCACTTTATCTCTTTTGCATAGCTCAGATATGTATTTCATAAATAAACACACTTGTGCTCTTTTTTTACTAGAGATTGATTAATATAATTCTTGGAAACTATTACCTTGAAAATGTCATCAGCTTACGACATTTGTATCCTTCTGTGGCATCATTATTGAGGTGAAACGAGAAGTTTATTTTCTAAACAGGAGTTAAAATCCCTTATCAACAAACCATTACACTACTAACAGTTCTTCAGTAGTGTAATTCCTCTAAGAGGATGAATATTTGAGCCCTAGGAAATGATGTTGCATCTCAGATAGCTAAGGAAAGATACAAACAGCTCATTTTAGAAAGGCCAGAGTACCTGGCATGGCTTATAGACCAGTTTCCACCAATGTCATATTTAGATTGAAATTTTGGAAAAGATTTGTTTATTTTTTATATGCGTGTGTTGTGTGTATATGCATATGTGTGTATCTGTGTATTTATGTGCACCACATGTACATGGGTGACCGGAGAGGCTATTGGGCATCTAATTCCCTGGAACTAATATAGTCGCAAGTTTCTGACCCATCTTAGCTGGTCTGGACCCACTGCCATTCACTCTCAAATAATCACATAAAGGCTTATACTAATTATAAACTGATTGGTCTGTGGTTCAGGTTTATTATTTGATAACTGTCTAGTTACTTGACAAGTCAGCAATTTATTAAGCCAACAGGAGTGACAAATATTTACAGTGTGCAAGAGCATAGTCTCACAGCAAACTAGAGTTGTAGGCAGTTGTGAGCCACCTAATGTAAGTGGAGCTAAGATCTAATGTTGGGTCATACAAGATCAGTAAGCACCCTTAACTGCTATCCATCTAACTAGCTTCCCTAGATTGCTATTTTCTGTATATTTTAATTGATTTTATATTTTTATGCTATTTTACAATTATAAGTTCAACATTTCTCCCTTCCATTTCCACTTTCCAAACTCTTTCATATAGCCCTCCCTACTCTCCTTCAAATTCGTGGCTTCTTTTATTTTTCACTTATTGTTATTTCATAAATACATGTATACGCATATATGCATGTTCCTTAATATAAGCTACTCAATCTGTATAATATTACTTATATGTATGTTTTCAGGGCTGATCATTTGGTATGGTACAATCAACTTTTTTCTTTATTAAAAATAAATTCTTCACTCATAGAACATGTCCCAACCACAATTTCCTTTCCCTTTATACCTCCCAATAGCCCTCCACCTCCTCTCTCCCATATATCCACTCTTTCTCCATTTACTTTCACAAAGGAGTAGGTCTTCAAAAGACAGCAACTGAACATGTCGAAACAGGATACAATAAGACAAAGTGAAAGCCCCCATATTAAGCTGGACACGGCAACCCAATAGGAGGAAAAGAGTCTCAAGAACAGGGAAAAGAGTCAGAGACATAACTGCTCCCACTGTTAGAAATCCCACATGAACACTAAGTTATACAACCATAACACATATGCAGAGGACCTAACTCAGACCCTTACAGGATCTGTGATTGTTGCTCCAGTCTCTGGGAGCCCATGTGAGCTCTTCTTAGTTGATTCTGTAGGCATGTTCTCCGATGTGTTCCACCCCCTCTGACTCTTACAAAACCAAATTTTAAATCTTAAAAGACAGTATTTACTCAGGAACACATTGAAGCCTATATTTTCATAATATTTCTAATTTTATTTTATGCTAAGACTTCTAGTTTTAAGTACTAGCCATTAAAACTGGAAAACTTGGCACAACTCAAACAGCCTGTTCCATTTACAGGGTTATAAATCACTTCGATGAAATGGCACCAAAAAAAAAAAAAAAAAAAACTGACATAGTGTTGGGCTTGGGCTTAGGAATTTGGAAAGAACAGAGCATGGATGACATTTCACTGCTACATGATTTCTGAAATCTCTGCTGGAAGACTCAAAGGATGCATCTGACTTGACAACTGGGAGTTAGACATCTGTAAATTTATTCATTCACATGCCAAGTGTCTGGATTGGGAGCTCCTGAGATTGGGACTGCTAATTAGAGTGACCATATATGACCTTTTCTCATGGTTTAGTTTCCTTTTAACATGGCAGCTGTAGGATAATGGGGCTTTTTATAAGGCAGCTCCTGAATCCAAGTGCAAATGAGCCACGAAACAAAGCAGAAACTCTGTCTCCTTTTGTGCCCTATCATGGGAATTCACAAACTATCGTTCTACTGCATTCTTTTAGTTACAAGCAAGCCACGGATTTCCAGATCAATATTTGCAAATATGGATCCTTAGATTTTTGTAGGAGGAATTTCAAAGTCCCATCAAAGAAATTATGTGGATGGGAGATGTGACAGATACAATATATTCATACATAAATTCTGCCCCAATACTCTACTTGGCAAAACCCACTTCTCTCATGCACACAAGTCATACTTGCACTTACTTTCAAAGGCAAACTAAAATACATGTGTATATGAGCAGTAAACTAGAAAGCTTTTTTTTTTTTTTACTGATATTGTCTTTCTACATGAGGCAAAAAAATAATAACTCATAAAAAAGCTTCAACAGATGAGAGTGAGTAGAGTTATTGAATTAAAACATTTTAAAGCTCAGGATTTTACTATGGATCTCAGATAAAACACCTCAGGTTGAGCCCTGTGAGAAGAGCATAGCATGAAAGCTTGTGACTTTAGAAATAGGATATCAGTCTTATTTTTTAATTTTTATTTTGCTTGAAAATTATGGTACATTTATACAATGGAGTGCTTCTCAGAAGTTAAAAAAAATGACATTCTGAAATTTGCAGGCAAATGGCTAGATCTAGAGAGTATCATCCTAATGTAATAGGCCGGTGCCCCGAGGACACCCCAAGACACCCAAGACACCCCAGGACCATGACTAATGACCACTGTTAACATTAAAGAAAAAGAGAGTTTAATGAATATGAATATAAATACCGGTACACACACATGTGTGGACCCCAGGCATGATGCAGAAAAGCCTGGGGCCCCGAATATTCTCGGGCCAGGATTCTTATACCCTATTCTAGATAGGAGAGGGGGTATGGGCGGGCTCGGTGCACTAACAGGGTGGGGCCAAAGGTCCCCTACAGAGTTTAGGAATGCAGGCAGGCAAGCTATTTCCTGTGAAACCACCTGAAGACATTCATTTCCTGGAGCAGGACATTGTGTAAGCTTCAAACAGTTAACAGTTAACAATTTTCACGGTAGGATTTTCTGGGGTGACCCCACCTAGATTGCAGGTGGGATCCCACAGGAATGTGGTCTCAGCTTGGAAGGTCAAGCTGCTCTACCAGGTGGGTCTCAGGAATTCAGGAAGTATCTATCAGGCTCAGGCTGCTGGGTGTGTCTCAAGAAGCCATCTCGACCTTGGCTAGTTTCAGCGAGGGGTCCAGGGGGAGAGAGTTACAGGATGTTTTTATTTCCACACTAAGTCCAAAGTGAGGTAACACAGACTCAGAAAGACAGACATGGTATGTACTCACTCATAAGTGGATTTTAGACTTAAAGCAAAGAATAATCAGATTACAATCCACAAACCTAAAGCAGCTAGGTTAACAGGAGAAAGTTAAAAGGGACATCCATCGATCCCCCTGGGGAGGGGAAACAGAGACGATCTCCTGAGAAAATTGTGAGATCATACAGGAGGTGGGGGAGAGTAAGGGGAGGTAAGAAGAGAACGTGAGAGATAGAAATGGTAGAGCAGGGAAGGAGAGAAAGGAAGTGGATATCCTGATAGAGGGAGCCATGGTGGGATTAGAGAGAAACCTGATACTAAGGAACATCCAAGACCCCACAAGATGAGCCCAGCTAGGACTCCAAGCAATAGTGGAGAGGGTGCCTAAAGAACAGGACTTCCCCTATTATCATATGAATGACTACCCTAATTGCCATTATAGAACCTTTGTCCAGGGGCTAATGGAGGCAGATGCAGATCCATAGCTAAGCACCTGGCAGAGCTACTGGTCCAGTTGAAGAGAGAGAAAAAAGAGATTGCATGAGCAGAGGGATCTTGATTGTGATTGGGAGATACATGGAGGAGGCTGTCCTTTGCTGCTGTGAGCTCACAGACTCTGAAATAACAGCTGACAAAGCTTCATGGTTACAGGATAATTTAACTTGGTATCAACATTACAAACATTACATTTATCAAACTCTTACATTATTGTCTATAAATCTGTAGTTATTATTTGCCAACTAAAAATAAACGTTTCTTGAGCTAGGAGTGGTGGTGCCTACCTGTAGTCCCTACATAGCAGGGACTTGGGAAGAAGACTGTAAGTTTGTGGATAAATTGGATATTACTCAATGAGACCACTACCAAAATAATGGAAAGAACGGTGACATTTGACAATTTGAAATCCATTTAGAAACGTTCATGTGAATATTTTTGTGTGAATATAGGTGTGTGTAATATTCATCTGTATATATAGTTTTGGTTAACTACTGTATTTTTCCAATAGAATGCAAACATTAAAAATCAGTTTTTGGTCTTCTTACTGATTGTCATCTCCCTACCATTTGCCTTGCACATAATAAAATTTCAATAAATATTGGATGATATATAAATAGGTGAATGAGAATCAGAAGTTAATAAATGAGACTCAGAAATTCCCTCTTCGAAAGAATCAATGATAAGTTATAATAATAATAATAATAATAATAATAATAATAATAATTCTTAGGAATTTACAGTGTAGAGAAAGGAATAGAAGCCTTCCAAATTGAGCAAAGGGAATAAAAATAGCTAGGTTTATAATTAAGCATCATGGGTGGGGAGGCTTTGATGCTTCCTCATGAAAGGCCTTACTCTTTAGGAGAAGAGGATGAACAGTGGAATGGGGGAAAGAATGGGGAGCGGTGGGGAGCACAGAGATGAGATGGGGGTTGTGGTTCTTTAAAATGAATTTAAATTTTTTAAATAAAAAAGAAAGAAAAGGCCTAAAAAATTACTATTAATGAATTACATTAGGTCTCCTGTACTAGAAAGTTGTTCACCACAACAAATGCATAAGCTATGCACATTTAAATATGTGTTTTAGTATTTTTTCTATAGATCATAATGGATGCCAACTTTTTTCCAGCAGTGAAGTATATTTAAAAACATGAATTAAGTTTTGACACTGCAAATGTGCTTAATAATGTTTAACTATTTTCATTACATTAGTATTATGTAAGAATTTGAAATGACAATAACATTGAAATACTTTCAATAAACATTCACTAACTTCAGCACTGAAAAAAAGCAATTAAGCCTCATCTAGCCATCATTTCTTTGGAAGATTTTGTCACTAAAAATTCATTGTTTGGACTCAAACTATTTCTAAAGAAGGGACAGAGAGTCCATTGTTTCTTTGTGTTGATTGAGGCACACTAGCCTTGAATTCCAACTGAGTGATTTCTATTTACAGCAGAAAGGGCACTAGATCAAAGAATCTGGGCTTGGAATGTGATAGAGAGATAATTTTCTCACCCCAGCATTTAGAGATCCTCTATTTCCTCTTTTCTAGTGCATAAAAGTCTGAGACCAAGGGTTCACCATGTATTTTATTTAAATACTGTGTTCTTTAATTATGTTGAAATTATTGTCTTGTATGTTGACCATGTTGCAATTCTGGACAGCTTTAGACTCAATTGATTGCAAATGCAAAAATCGGTACATTTAATGGCAGGTAAAAGAGATGCACAAAATAAATAAAAATAAGCAACAAATCTCTAATGATTTTCAGCAGTACTTTCTATGGCTAAAAAAAATTGAGATATTATCAAGAGGATATAGAAATTGAATGTGTTGAACCTTCAACAACATGACTCATTCTCTATTGGAATTTTACAAAGCAGAACATAACAGGACAGCTAGAAGTGTGTCTGTTCAGTAACTGAAGAAAGATGGTAGATTGGCAGCAGTAGTTAGCAATTCCCAGCTGATTAGAAAAAAAAGAATGGAGCTAAGCGGGAATTTCTTTCTTAACTGGGAGCATCTGATTTACATTAGTTGGCATATTCATAGGCCACATATACAGATTATTCTCTGTTTTAGCTTCAGTTCCCTTTTGACTCAGTTTCATCTCCATTTTGCCCCCATATGGGAATCTTACCATATTGTCATAACATTTTATTCTCAAACTACCATAAAGTAAATTTATCCTTCAGAGTAACAACAACAGAGTCAAAATTGATTGTAGTTATGTTTTTCAAAATCAAAACTGTATTTTTTTTTATCTGGATTGTGTTAACCATTTTACACTTTATTTTAAAAGCACTGAACAAGTCATAGCAGTAAATCAGAAGACCGTTAACCTCGTATTCATCTCACCTGTACATCAAGAATTAAGTGAATAGTTCCTCACTACCATGGATTAAATTTTTGTGGCAGAGAATTTTAAAGAACTGATTTAATTAACTGTAACTATGTTCATAAAGCATATTTGAAATACTGTCAAATAAATGAGGAACTAATTTTAAAGCATATGAGATCCCTCTTATAAAATTCCTCATGACTCATTCACCAAACATCTATTAAAACACCCATAGCTTACATGACAATATATAAAATAATCATATTTAAACTTGATATCCTTATATTCTATCCCTGGTACTTAATTGAATGAGTTATTTTCTTTAGCTGAACATTCGAACTGTGTGGGAAAAGGCTATAGAAATTATATGAATGAAGCAGTCCAGAAAAAAATAAAACATAGATGTGCATATTTGAGACATTTTTGTTTTATGTGCTAAAAACAGGCTACCAGCATACTTCCCCTTCTATTTTTTTCACAACTTGAGAATTTACATGAATATTATCTCACTAAACCAGAGGTATATGCTCAATCATCAATTTCTAAATGGTTCTTAAAAGGAGTAGGAGTTTGTGAGCTTCTGCAGTCATGGAAAGAAAAAAAAGCACAGTAAGTTTGTACAGATGAAGAGAAACTCATAGTAAACAGTTACTTCCATTTGAAAACTCTTCTTAGAGTGATAATATATAATTTGCTGTACATTTTCGGGACAGACATTAGAACTCATCAAAGCCAGGGTTTTCAAACATGTTACCTTGGGATCACTGACCTTAAAACCTCCAGGTCCTAAATTCTCACTTTCAGAATGTTTGATCCCACTGGTCTTGAATGGAATAGGATGAGAAGCAGCTATAATTATATTTGCAAAATTCACAGCCACAGCAGAGATCCACAGCTCCAGTACAACATTCACTTTTTTGGCATAAAGCATCTGTGATCTGAAAAATAAAATAATAACTACATTACCCTACATTAACACAATTTATAAACCTCCAAGCCAAATATAGGACTCAAGTATCCAAATTTCTGATTCCTATTTTTTTTTTGCAACAGTCCCATGCTGGCTAGTAGTAGTTAGACACATTTGAGTGAATAAATTTTTCCTGCTCACTAGCCCACTTTCCCTGTCTTAATAAACTTTCTCTAGTTTCTCTACTTTAAAAAATAGTTGTTAGAGAATCAGAGGTTGTCTAGAACCAATATGAGGAGTAATTCCTCTCCTCCTAAGAAACCCTTTTTGCATGAAATAAGTCTTCAGACACAGTACTGTGATGATTAACTCATTTGTTTATATCATATTTTTACAACATTTATTTGAAATTTTGAATCAATTACTCATTCACATATTTTTGACTTAACATTTTCTTTGAATAAGCTACCCATTTTTTTCTACCTCATCTTTGACATCTAAGAATCTCTCTTCTATGTCTTAAAATCTTTTGGTGAGCCTTACCTCTGAAGTTTTTGATTGACATCCTAATTTTCTTTCATGTTCAGCCTTATTTTAGTCTGAGTTTTCTTTAGTGATCTTATTTCTTTGTTAAATTCTGCTTTCATATCTTGAACTGTTTTCATTATTTCATTCAATTGTGTTTTTATAGATTTTATTAGGAGATTTACTCATAACATCCTCTTTAACATGCTTGAGTATCTTCAAAATAGCAATTTTGAAGTTATTTTCTTGTACTTCAGTATATTGAATTTCTTAGGACTTACTGCAATAGAGATACAGGCTTCTGAAATATCCTTGCTGTTCATGTTTGTGTTTTTGCACTGGGGTAAAAACTGGGGTAACTCAAATATGCATTTGAGTTATGATGTTTGAGGTTTTTGTAGTATTGATATGTAGGCTCCTCTTTGTTGAGTGGCGATTCCATTCTTTAGTTGCTGTTGCCTACTCTTAATTGTAGGCAATTGTTGTGAATGTGAGGTCTCTGGTAGAGTGCACTTTTGTGGGTCAGTGGGTGACAGAAAGGAATAGAGATGAGCTATTATGAAAGGCTAGTATGATGGGCCTCTGAAAAAGCTAAAGGGACTCTGGGTCTGCACTATGAGTTGGAGTTCCCAGAGAGTGAAGGTAGAGTAGGAAAAGGATCTCCTGCACACAAGCTACTACAGGGCTAAATCTGGAGAGATAAGAATAGCAGACAGGGAGGATTGATTGTAAGTTCTCCTACTTAAGTCACAGGTTAGTGTGGCTACTGCTTTTTAAAAAGCATTTCTGATGTAGTGTTGACTAAGGAAGGAATGGAGATGGGCTAAAAGGGCAAGCTGAGAGGGGAAGAGCTGAACTTGGTCTTTATCCAGAGTCAGAGTCCCCATGGAATGGAGCTAGGATGGAAGGAAGGGATTCTACAAGCAGGCTGTTAGGATTAAGAACAAGCCTAAAATCATCCACATTTTAAGGAAAAGAAATATGATGTATTATTTTAATCTGAACTCAATTTAACCATGTATTACTGAGTTTGTGCAGTTGTGCACTTGGGACCACTCAGACATCAGCATAAACATTCTTTGGCAAATTCCTTATATGATAATACCTTTAGGGTGTCTCCCCATTGGATCTGAAAGTCTGTACAAGTAGAGTTTTCCCCCTAAATATATCTCATAAAATCTAGCCTAATACTTGACACAAAACCAACACTCAGCAGTTTGTTACTGAATGAAAACTTCTTCATTAGCTTTTAGCAAGCAATGGGACATTGATGATTGCACCAAGTAATATAGAACAATCTAACATGAATCAGAGTATGAAGGCATGGTTCTATAAAGTAGCAGTTTCACAATTACTTTATGTAAGAGCTTTTGTCTAATTCATTGTGATTATAAATGGGCTGATTAAAGGTTACATGTAATGTCCTTTTTATTTCACTAGAGTCATTTGTTAATAAGAATAATGAAGAATTTGTATCTGGTACTGTAAACACAGACAACAACCCATGCCTGATAAAGTCATGGATGCTAGAGGATAACCTACTACAGTCACTTCCCTAAGGCAGTATAATTCCCAACTAAGTTCTAAATATGTATTCTTATAACCACAGAAAAGTGTAACTTTGACCCCTCATAAAAAAAAAAACTTCATTTCGCAGCAAATGGAGACCATTACACAATGGGATAAAATGCAGAAAACAAATTTCTGTGGGATACCTAGCCACAACTGATACATCTGCAACATAACCCCTCTCCTAAGGCTTAGGGAGCATAACACAAGAGGGGGTTAAATATTAAATGAACTGGAGAGCAAGAACATGTGCTGTGAGAGAGTGTCTTCTACATACGACAGGGAGCTGCACCCATAAAAAATTTAAAACTGTGGCCACCTAAATAAAACTGCACAATGACAGCACCAGGTGATGTGCCAAGATGAATAGGAGAAATTTCCCAAGGGCCAGCCTCTAGGTGAAGAGTTACAGGCAATTAATGGCTGCAAAGAAAGGGAGAATCAGTCTTCTCCATGGATACCCCCTGAGAAGTTATCCAATCCCAATGGTCAGCCTTAAACACGGATGTATGAAAAATACTAGATGGAATCAGCAGGCCTTATTTACATCAACACACATGTGATAATTGTAATTAAAGAAGAATGGGTCATGAATTTGAGGGGGTTATGGAAGAAGTTGAAGTGGGGAAGTTTAAGGTGAAAATACAGGATTCATGCATGAAACTTAAGAACAATAATAAAATAAACATAAATATTAATCAAACAAACAATAAATAACTAATGTATTATATGAATGAGCCTTTCATTTCCTAGTCTGGTTTAACTGGAGACCAGATATATATGGAAAATGGTAGCATGAAGTATCTCACAACTACTATCTCTCTAGTTCAAATTCTAAGTCAATGCCAGGTTGCAAGGCAATATTCAGTTATGTTTAAGGCTGTCTTCACCAAAATCACTTTATCACAATGGGTAGAGCTGATATATGAAGGCCATAAGGATTCTACTTAACTGTATTATTCATTTTCAAGCAGTATGGATTTCTCACAAAGAGAAGTAGCATGTGAGTTCAAATCTGGCAAAGTAAGCCACATGGAAGTCAATCTGTTCTCCTTCCTGAGATCTGCAATGCCCCATCTGAACACATGAACTATAATTTACCTCAACAAGTCTGGAGTGCTTGCACATCTCTTTAATCCATTCACTGCTGTCTCTCTCCTCATTATGTTCTCAATGAAGTAGACTAAAATACCTATGCTGCATTTCTTTACCTATCCAAGTCCTCCTGTGACTTTAAAACCTCATTTGAATGCACTAGGTACAATCTGTCCCCCTCACTCCATTTGGGATACAGATGAGCTTACATTCATATTGTGTTCAAAGTTCTCTATTTGGCATACTTTTAAATGTGACTGAAGGTAATACAAGCATAGAGTTAACAATGGCAAAATGATATTAATACCAAGTTTTCTTGTATTTTGGGAAACATACCATTATCATTATCAGGTAAGCTTAAAAAGTGCAATGGATGATTACATACCATTATAAGAAGCAGTAAGATAGCTAAAAGATAATTTGATCAGTAGCTATTTAGAGATTCACTGGTATCAAGCAAGTCATTCAAATCCCATCTTTTAAGCTCTATCACTTGGCTCCCCAATTTGACTCAACTAGGTGATTTGTCTGTCACACCAAGTAATAAAAACTATTTTCTGTCTTGTGTCCAATTTGTGGAGAAATAATCAGCACCAAATATCATTGGCATTGATCAAATTGGTATGTTTGAATATGGTAAAGGTTTTTACTGGCCAAAGAATCAATGTTAGAAGTCAATACTGTAAATACTGTCTGTGCTACTGATATACATGCCAGATGATGAATATTTAATCTCTACTGTAGAGCTGAAATGAACTAGAGAGCCATAGGGGAAACAGTGTATGATTAAGGGATTCATCTTAAATCGAATGACAATGAAAGAAGAGAACCATGAATGTCTTATGACTAAATCCCCTAAGAAGAACTCAGTAAAAGTGCTTTTGGAGAAAAAAGAAATGAATGAATGTCATTCTTTATATATTTATAGTATAATACTGGGATTTGAGAAGCTGGTTTTAAAACAGTCTAATAAAATCTATAGATTAGTAAATAAGATTTGGAAAAGTCAATACTGAATATAACATAGGTATTTCTTTTTGTTCATTAATTAAAATGATTACAAAGTCATTATTTAATATATAATTTCTCTGCCTTAAGTTAATGAATTATATCTGCACTATGAATAATTGAACTCAAAAAGTATTCCCTATTCCAAGAACCTCCTACACCAACAATTAACTATGATTTATCCTTGTAATTCTAAAGAATTTTAAGAACCATCCATCAAATTTGACTGACAATCTGTGCTTCCTTCCTGTCTCTATTCTCCCAGGAAGAAGATGTTACTCGTGAAAGTCGTTTTAACTTCAGTGGTTATGGAATGGGTCATTGCCTCCAAGTGAAAGATGGCACAGCTGTCAAGGCTACACCTGCCAACCCACTTCCACAACCCCCAAAAGATGCTGATGCAATCAAAAAGAAGTTTGTGGATCGGGCAAAAAGAATTGACACCATATCTCGAGCTGCCTTCCCACTGGCCTTCCTCATTTTCAACATCTTTTACTGGATTACGTACAAGATCATTCGGCATGAAGATGTCCACAAGAAATAGATGTACCCTATTAACCCTGGGTTCTTCTTGCCTAAGTGTTGTGCTTGTAAATACACAGTAATATTGTCTTTATATCACTTTGACAGAGAAGAACATTGAGGGAGGGGGGAGGGAGATCATGAGGGTGGGGCTTCTGGCACCTACATAAAAAAGACAAGTTCTATGGGCAATGAAGAAAACTGCACAAAATTAATGTGTTGCAGAATCACATGAGCATAACTCCCATCAATAGTTTTTAGCATTGTTCTTTCAGATGACACATCACTCAGACATGATGTGCAGAGTCAAGTTCTCGAGGGCTAATTATCTTATGGTTTAATTTAGTTTTGATGAATTCTGGTACTGAAAAGTTAGTTTAATGCACACTCACACACACACTGAAAAAAAATGCTTACCATTTGACCATAGTGACTAGTCTATAGTAAATTGAGGACCAAACTTTTTCAGGAAAATGCTGCCTCGTTTTTAAAAAAGCCTCCTGAGCTATGATCTTTACAACGTCTGTAATTAGTGTTTCACCCAAGAAATCCTTTTGTGGGTTTTAAATTCTTTCTACTTATCCAGAAAACAACAAAATAAACACACATGACAAGTAACGTATTTCTACTCTATTGTCTGTGTAGGTGTGCACTTTGATATTACTTTTCTTTCCTAGATGTAAATTGGGGATCTCACTGTGTATTGTGTAACTGATTTATCAGTATAGCCTCTTAAAACAAATGCTCATTTTGTTTAAGATCCAGCTACCCTACTATGTATATTTTTCCACTTTGGCTATATTTATGTGTGACTTTAAGTGCCCAAGTGTAACTTACCTATTGCAGCTGCTCAGCCACAGTATTTATGGAGGTGGTGTGTTCTGAATGGTGTAGCTCAGATTAGCTTGAACTTCCCGTTTCCGCTCTCATTGTAGCTGTAACTACTGTCCTAATGTTGACTAACCTGTAATTTCTACGTTCCATCCCAGTGAATATTGTTTTAAATATCCTTGATTAACTTAAAAAATTAAAACTGTACTGTGATTTTCATAACCCGTTGCCTTTTTGGTACCAGAGCTACGTGGTTTGAATCCTGGCTACATGTTTTAAGTAAGAAAAAAGATGTATTTTTGCTTACTCAACAGACAACCTGTAAAAATATATGGAAATAATTACATTTTACATGTGCTGTAAAAGGGATTATTTTAAAAAAAAGCATTTGTTCAATTTCAATAAAGATAAGTGTGCCACTAAGTTATCTAGCAGCTTTCATTTATGTGGCAATAATAACTTGGATGTTCATATGTCCTCTTTCTCATAAACATGAATCATTTATATAGCCATTTTGCTATTTTCACCTATAATATTCTTTATTCTTAAGAATTTTATACATGTGAAGAATGGAATATTATCATATACACCCTCCAGTTCTTCCCTTACTCTTTTCAGTATTCCACCCAGGACCCAAAGAACATTATGTAAGAAGCAGAAAGAATGTGAGAATTGGAGGATGAGGTGGAATGCTGTGAACTGCTGACTGCTAAACATGACATAATGAGAGCTATTATATTTTTGATGCTTACTCAAGATACTTTTATTATTGTATAAATATAGAAATGGGTCAAGTTGGGATAATATACACCTGCAATCCTAGCATTCAGGAGGAAGAGGCAAAGATGGTATTATCATGTGTCCAAGGCCAGCGTGCACTGCATGACAAGTTCCAGGAGAGCTTGAAGGTAAAACTTTACCACAAAATGAGAGAGAGGCAGAGAGAGAGAGAGAGAGAGAGAGAGAGAGAGAGAGAGAGAGAGAGAGAGAGAGAGAGAGAGAGAGAGAAGAGGGAGGAAGGAAGGGAGTGTGGGGATATTTTCAAATATAATAAAAACATTCAGAGATGTCAGAGGATCTATCCATAGTCAGTCTAGGAAGATCAGACAGTGGTGATTCACACCTTTAATCCCAGCACAAGGAGTATCCCAGGAGTAGTGACCTATCACCCTTAATCCAATCTGAGTTCCAGGCCATCTTAGTTTACAGAAGGAGTTCCAGGCTCCTAGGCAGGCAGTGGTGGTGCCATGCCTTAACTGAGCAGAGAAAGTATTTAAGGCAGGCATAGAAAGACAGGGCAGGCAGAAGAAGCCATGGCTCACACTGTTAGTCCCAGCACTTGGGAAGCAGAGGCAAGAGAATCTCTGTGAGTTCAAAGCCAGCCTATATTCAACTCAAGGTTTTTGAGAGAAAAAAAAAAAACTGGAGGAGGTTGATCTGTCCTCTGATATCTCGACTGTTTTTATTATATTTGAAAATATCCCCACAAGGGAGGGAGAGAGAACAGCCATTAGTAGTAAGCAATGTGAACAGAATTTAAAACTGAGTGCATTATATGAAACATTGAAATTTTCTAAGCAACCAAAGAGCAATAAAATCTGACAGTGAAATGAAACATCAATTGTTCTTGCTACCCATCCTGATTTCCATGAGGAATGGAGATCTAAGATGAAAGAAAAATTCTGAGAACCTAATCGAGTTAACTTATTGTAACCTTTGCAAATTTTCCATAACTGAAGATATACACTATAATATTCTCAAGAAGACTTCAATCGTAGCTGTTTATAGCCTTGAAACTGATTAACTACTGAATTGTTTCTGTAGAAAAAGACATTGCAAAGTGGGTAGGATTACGAGATTTTAAGCAAAGACTAGCTTTACTGTCTGTCAATGTTGTGATCTTAGATTAAGTACTTAATTTCAAATAGTTTGTAGTTTCAACAGGACTGACTAGGGAAAATAAAGTTGAATCCGTTATTACCATTCTCAATTTTCAAAAGCCAATAAATAGAAAAGCTATTATTGTGAATAGTATAATATTGAATATCCTTTGCACGAGACAATTCAGAAGACCGATCCCTAGCAAATCGACTATCAGGCTTTTTTTTCTCCTTGACAAACAAGTAGGGTGAAATCTTGTTCTTCATTGTTTTTCTCCACTGGCAAAATATAAAGTTGAGACTAATATTACTCCTTAAGAGTACCTGACTCTTGAAGTATTATGAAAAGGACTCTGGCCTAGTTTCCTTTCTTTTGCTGCGATAAAACCCTCTAATCATAAGCAACTTGGGAGAAAGGGGTTCATTTAGTTAGAAGAAAGAGCTATGCTTCAATGGTTTCCCTACATGCCCACCAAGTCTTAGTGTCCTGTGGGTATGTATAATAATAGAAAAATAATGCTTTGCCAATTGACATAACCATATGAGTTTCCCCAACACAGAAATCCTATAAGGTGACCACCTCCTGCTGAAGTTTTTAGACAACCTTTTAAATATGCTTTCAGTTTCCACTATCTACCTTTTAAAAGTTCATCAGGATGACTTCTACTTGGATGTTTTTTACGGCACATTCAAATACCTTAGCCCTGAATAGATGCTGCAAGCCAGAAGATTTGCCAGAGCCTTTTCAAACAGCGTTAGCATTAAGCTCTTCATCTTTGCCACTGACCATAAGTACCAAATTCAGAAAACAAAATTGTCAATAAAGATTAAATGAATGCCATTTTGCATTTCACTTACTCCACTAATAGCAAATAAAAATGCTCTAATCAAAACACAGCACAAAATTCCATATTAGCAGCTTTGGGAAGATTTCTTTAAAGGATTTATTTATTTTCCAGCTTAAGCATGAAGCCAATTTGCCGGATGAATCTAAATTTTATGTCTGGCAGATATTCTTTTTAATTGTTTCAACCTGTGCCTGAAACATTTTCTTATGGTCACCAATTTGTTTATAAAGGTGTAATTTAAATGAGCCAAACATTTGCTTTCATGAGTCACAAAATAACAAAAGATAACACTACAAACATTTATTCATTATAGTAGTCTGAAAAGTATCAGCATGATTTAATGTGTGTAATTTTATTTGAAACTATCTACATTATCCAAGTTGGCCTGCTCACGAAGAGGATATATACACACTTTGATCAGTATAACCACAAAAGCTTTATGAATTAAGAGCTCTGTGTCAAATTATTTCTAGTATTAGATGTTGAATATATGCCACAATTTGTCTCTTAGTTCTTTTACCCGAATAATGTCACAGCAACTAAACTACCTAAGAAAATAAATGCCTGGAAAGTCAATGACACCCCTCCCCCATGGGTGATAAGATCAATTGGAAGAGAGATCAAACAACAAAATATTCACAATGGAAATGCCTAGGGAAATAGCTCGAAATTGTGTACACAGACCAAATATTATCTTCAAAGTGATTACAGTGTCTTGTGTGAGTGAATGACCCCAAAGATACTCAGCTTGAAATTAAGAGAATGCAGTTGACTAAGTGTATATTTCCATTTTGAAGGGGGAAAAAATGACCATGGCTTTGTCACACATATTCCCACATGAGAAATCACACATTCTTCCCAGTCTGGTGCAAATGCATCACAAACAATACATTTCCCTCAAACTAGAGGCTGTGTGAATTTGATGTTTATAAACTGGGGAGTCAGCATTTGGCACACATGATTCTGAAAGGAGTAAATGTATACTTAAAAAGGGAAGCATATAGAGAAGGTCACCTTAGCAAATTGGGATCATAATGGGTTGTAATCAAGAAGAGTTGGAAACAGATCTTGAAAGAAGGAGATGGTTGAGTGAGAGGAGCAAAGAGGGAGATGGAAGGAGATGGATATCTGGATAGAAGAAGCCAATGTGGGGTTAGAACGAGACTGGGTGTTAGGGAAATGTCCAGGAACTGGCAGGATGTCCCTGGCCAAGTCTCCAAACAATGGTGGAGGCGGTGCCTAAATCGGACTTCCCCTGTAATCAAATAAGTAAACATCCTAGGTGTGATCACAGAACCTACGTCCAACAAGGAATGGAGGTGGAGGCAGAGATCCATGGCTGAGCACTGGGCTGAGCTCCTGGTCCAGCTGAGAGTAGGGGAGGAGAGTCTGTATGAGCAGGGAATAGGGATTATGAGGAAAATTCCTACAGTGATGGCTAGCTGGATCTCTGGGGAGCTCACTGAATCAGGAATTGCCAGTGCAGATCCATCAGGAGGCGGAGCTGGGCCCTCAGGGTGCGCGGCTTTTGATTTGCATCAGCAGTGTGTGGAGCCAGGAGGGGTGGGATCAGACTGTGTTCCTGTTCATGGGCTGGCACCTAGGAGCCCATTCCCTATAAAGGAACACCCAGCCCAGCATTGACTTTGGGATGAGTGAATCGGATATGCCTGGAGTAGATGTGCTGCACTGGGCTGGCCCACCTTGGGACTTCTCGTCCTTTTCAGGGAGGGGATGGATTGATGGGGAGGGGAAAAGAGGTTGAGGGCTGGCTGGGAGGGATTGGGGAGGGAGCAGGGGGATACATTGGTGGGGATGATACTTTTAAAAATAATAATATTTTTTGAAGCAAAGCTTTGGATTGCCTGTTGTGTAGTACAGTGCGCTGAATACTGCCCTTATAGTAGACCTCAGAACTGTTTGTATAATTCATAGCTTTTAATAAGCTCTTAGCAGACTGCAGATTCGCTCTGGCCCCAGGTCCTCAGAATGTATAGGAGAAAGGGCCATTCATATGCAAAGATCAGAAATAACCTGGAGGTAAGTGCAGTAGCTTATGTTTCTTCAGAAAAAAAGATTGCGGGTTACAAGACGGATGAGACAAAGGAAAGAGAGGAAACTAAAGTTCCCCCTTAAGACAAAACCAAAACCACGCCACTCTGCTTTGGCCTCTGTGGCCTCCTCCTCACTGTGGTGGGATCGAGCCTGCTTTCAGGCCCTTCTATTTCTTTCCCTTGAAGCATAAGCACCTTGCCGGTTTTGTGCCGGGTTTTAAGCAGAAAATGTGCTCTCCACGGGGTGTTTGCTCTTTTCCTAGAGCAGAGGTATGAGGAGCCTTTCCTGTGTGGACCTGACGGTAAAGTGGGTAAGGTGCTAAAGTCGCAGCCTTTTGTGCAAATATTCTCTGCCACCGCAACGAAGAAAAGTCACAGTGAGGACACAAATGCAAGGGACCTTGCTCCATTGACACTTCATTCAAAAAGGAAAGCAGCTTCTCAGTGACCCTCCCTCTCTTTGTCTCTCCCTCTCCTCTGCCCCTCCCCACAAATGGTAGCTCCGGATTGCAAAGCAAAAATCAGTTTGTTGCACGAATCCTTTATTTTACAATAAAAACCCAGAGTCAGATATTGCGATAAGGTCAAATACCAGAGAAGCAGAGAAACAAGCGCTAAAGTTAGGGGCATCCGCCCGGTACAGATTAATTTCACATAGTGCTGACTGGCCTTGAACTCACAAGACCCAGAGGGTGCTAAAATCAAAGGTGTGCACCACCGCTGTCTGACCTCTATAACTAACTTTGTTCTCTGCTCTTCAGGCAAGCTTTATTTGATACATAATATATCACCACATGTGTTTGTGATATTTTCAAGGTCTATATCTGTTCCTGGCACTTAGGAACTGTCTAATTGATATAGCTTTTGTTCAGTGAATCATAGTTCACATTTACTAAGGATCTAATTTAGTGTTTGCAAGGAGGTTAGAGAAAGAACTAGGGAACCTTTTAGTGCCTCATTAAATAAGAATTGGAGATAAAAAAAAAAAAGTCACCATATTCTTGTTTAAAGACAGATTTGTACCGCATACACATTTTCTAAAGTTCACTATAAAAATTTCTCAGGAATCTGTTAGTAGTCCCACCTGGATTGAGTTCTTGTAGTTTCTCATAGACAGTTAACAGAAGACATGGACATTCAATGATGGGAGAGTTTTGAAAGGTACCCTGATGTGGAAATGTCTTTCTGTATGCTGTGAATCTCAATCTTTAAATAAAGGAGCCGTTTTGGCCATGACAGGCACCGTAGAAAAAGTAGGTGGGGAATCAGAATAGGTAGGAAAGGAAGGGCAGAGCTGAGGCCGATTGAGCCAGATGTCCAAAGAAGAAATATGTAAGGAGCACAGGTGAGCCATGGGCCATGTGGCAGACAGATTAATAGAAATGGGTTGAGTTAAGATCAAGGAGCTAGCTAGCAATGTGCCTGGGCCATAGGCCAAACAGCATGAAGTTAATATAAGTGTCTGAGTCATTTGGGGGGGGGACTAAGCAGCAGTGGGTGGCTAGGGTGTCTGGGACTGCAGGTCTGTGAGTCTGGACCTCTGGCTGCCCAGTGCCAGAAACCTTATTGTGACAGTCCCCCAGGGCACCTCTTGCATTCTTGACATATTTCTCTTTGTCTTTCCCCAGTCCTGAGATAATTTGTACTCTGAGTGAAGGTGCATTGCTGTGGCTGTTGTAATAAGAAGCTGAATGGTCAATACCTAGGCAGGAGGTATAGGTGGGATTTGGGGGAAGAAATGGGAAGAGGAGGAGGAATTTAAAGCACTCAGGAGACACCAAGAGAGATGGAGAAGTAGAAGATGCAAGATGGAAGAGAGGGAATGTCATATGATAAAACATATATTAATATAAATGAGTTCATTTAAGTTATAAGAACTACTTAGAAACAAGTCTAAGCTATAGGCCAAGATTTTATGATTAATAATAGGCCTCTGTGTCATTATTTGTGAGCTGGCAGCCCAAAATGTTCAACTACACTCTCTAGTTAACACGGACTTAGTTTCTCATTAATTAAGGTCATTCACCCAGGGCAGTGTAGTGACCCTTGTATGTTGACTATGTGTACTTCAAGAAGCCCAAATGCTTCAGTTCAATAAAATAACTATTGTGATTTATATATGAAACTTAAAAATTCAGTGACAGTATTGAAAAAAACATAGTAACTTAAGAAAACACAAAATTAATGCATGTTAAAAGTGCATTAATTGATTAAATGATGAAAAACTAGCCAAATATTAAAGTGAGCCCAAAGAACATTTGAGAAAGCTTGCATTTTAGACTGTGTATTAGGGGAGTTTTTCTAGCTTAGACACAGAATGCACTGATGTTTAGATGAAGCAGTATCAAGTTTAGCATAGCACAGAAGCAGAGTCTATGAAGCATTAATGCGTACTTCCAGGACTCTGAGGAATGTTTCCTCTGGCCTTGAGATTCTTTTGCTTTTCTATAAGGAGAGGGAAGCCAAGGCCTCACTCATACTAGGCAAGTACATGTTAGTACTAAGCTGTCTCTCCGGATGGATAATTTATCTGAAAGAGAAAGCTTCAAATGTAATACTTTACTGTTGTGTGGCATCTGTGTCATTTCTTTTTTTTCTTTCCTTTCTTTCTTCTTTGTTTTGTCTTTATTTTACATGCTAATCAGTTTTCTCTCCTTCCTCACCTTCCATTTCCTCCCCCATCTCCTTTTACCACCACCCCCATTGACTCCTCCAAAAAAGGCCACCCACAGGAGTCAATAAAGCATCAAGTTGAGGCTGGACCAAGCACCTCCCCCACTTATCAAGGCTGAGGGAGGTATCCCACCATAGGGGGTAGGTTCCAAAAAGCAAGCTCCTGTGCCAGAGACAGATCCTTATCCCACTGCTAGAGAACCCACAAACAGAAGAAATAGATGAGATCTCCTGGATGAAGTTGGAGGAGAGGGTGAGTTGGGGAGAGGGGATGGGTAATGGGAACATGAGGAATCAGAATGATCCAGTTGGAGGAGAGATGGAGATGGGGAGGAATGAAAGAGATATCTTGATAGAGGGGGGCATTTAGGGGTTAGGGAGAAACCTGGTGCCAGGGAAACTCACAGGCATCCACGAGGATGACTCCCACTTAGAATACTAGCAATAGTGGAGAGGGGGCCTGTATTGGCCTACTGTAATCATATAACCTTCATCCAGTAATGGACAAAAGCAGATACAGAGAACTACAGCCAAGCACTGGGCCAACCTCTGGAGAGTCCAGTTAAAGAGTGCAAGGGGGAGAGGTCAAGATTATGACCAGGAAGCTGACCAGAGCTCATGGGAGCTCATGGACTCTAGACCAACAGCTAGGAAGCCTGCATTGAACAGACATAAGCTCTCTACAGTCATTGCTTATGCTAGCTACCAAAGCTCAGAGAGTTACAGTGACCTTTGGATACACATTTGTGCTTAGAATAAAAACCCTCTGATTTCTACCCTGCTTTCCCTTTATATTCTAGGAATATAAAAGTATGAGAGTAGTTCTTTTAAGTTATCATAATTCCACATGATTGTCCATCTTGCTGGAAGGCAGCTGGCATGATCATAAAGACATCGTTCATTTGTGGAGTCACATCTGAGTTCAAAGTCTGTCTTTATTTGCAGTGTTCTGATATAAAGCCTTTGTATTCTATGAGTTAACATAGCACCAAATGTAACAATATTTACCTCATCCAATTACAAATGGGATTAGCTTGTTAAGTACCTGCCACTTAATACCTACAGGATAAGTAGTTTTTGTTTTCTGCTTACCTTTAGCTTATGATGTTTTCTTTTATGAATTTACTTTAGTCCTATTTTAATAGTGTATATTCATTATATAATGAAACGGGCTTAATTATTGTATTTTCATATAAATATACTGTGTATTTTGAGGTATTCATGTCCCATCACCCTCTCTTAATCTCATCTCATCCCTTTTACTTGTATAGGTATCTCATATGAGAGAAAATATGTAATATATATAAACAATGATATCTGCTCCATCTCCCTACCTTTCAAGGAAGTCGTGAGAACTTTTTAAAAGTATGACATCAAAAGTTTCTGAAAATTTCTCCATGAATAAGGAAACTAAGAGAAAAACTAGTTAAGCAATTTGTCAATGACATACCACCCACAAATGTCACAAGATTCAAAAGCAGACAGTATTTCTGCATAATTTACATTATTAGTTACCACTTTATATTGATTCTTCAGTCAAGTGAGTTATGTTGGAAGAGATGTCACCATTCCCTACAAGGTTTGGGATAACATTTTGAATATTTTTATAGGTCTTATTATTTCTGTATTATAACTGGTTCTTTTTCTGGCCATAACATATCCATTGTTGTCTGAGTCAGAAGAATTGTGATTCCCCGCAGAAAGAGACCCTGCAGAAATCAAGCTCATTAATAATCCTTCATGGAGGATGGTGGAAGATCCCAGGGTTCATGAGGATCATGTGCTGTAAAGGGGCTCACTGGGAACATGAGCCTTTAAGAGATCCACAGTCGTCTTTCCCCTCTCTGAGGCGGTATAGCAGGTAAACAATTGTGAGTGAGGCTCACAGTGGTACAGCTTGTTCTCAGGTCATCCATAACAAGGGTGGGAATTCTTAGTGTTTCACCTCTAAGTTGTTTAGGAGACTTCACAATACTTCATTTGTCTTTGAGTTGAGAACCGGAATAAACTCGTTAGTTCAGAGGATAGACTTTTGAATCTTTTCTTTGGTCTGTTTGTACCTTCTCTGTCTACAGTACATAGACATATTTTTACTCTCTTAGGAAAAATCATATGACAGTATCATCTCAAATAATACATTTACTTCACTTCTCTACAATCATCCTATGAAATTTCAAAGGCTGCTATAAAAACTGAATGTCATAAAACAGCAGAAATTTATCATCTTAAAATTTTGAATCTTCAATGCATAAATTAAGGTGTAAATGTGGCCATGCCTTCTCTATAATCTCTAGGGAATTTCCCTCTTTGCTTCTTCTTGCTGCCCAGTGGCTGCTGGTAGGTAGTACTTTGCCTTGTAATTAACTCTACCATCCCAACTTTTGCCTCCGTCTTTGCATAGCTATTTTCATTTATTATGTGAAATCTCCTGTTTCTTTTATTATTTGGAGTAGTGTGTGTGTGTGTGTGTGTGTGTGTGTGTGTGTGTGTGTGTGTGTGTGTGTGTGTGTGTGTGTGTGTGTGTGTGTGTGTGTGTGTAAAGGCCAAAAGGGTAACCTTGGGTGTTATTCCTCCGGCACCATCTACCTTTTTTTCTTTTCTTTTCTCTTATTTCTTTTCTTCTTTTCCTTCTATTTATTTTTAGGCAGAGTGTTTAACTGGCCTAGATCTCTCCAAATAGGCTAATCTGGACAACCAGTAAGACCCAAGGATCTGCCTGTCTCCACTTACCTGGTCCTGGGTTTCAAACATAAGCCACAACACCTTAAATTTTTTTTAATGTGCACTCTGGGGCTCAAACTCAGATTCTCGCCTTTGGATAGGAAACACTGCCTACATCATCTTTCCAGCCCTCTTTTTCCTATTAAGAACACTTTGAAGTGTCTAAGTTAATATAGTATGATACCATCTTAATGCATTATACCTGAAAAAATCCTTTTCCAAATCAAGATACATTCTGAGGTTTTGAGTGGCTATTAATTTCAATAGAAAACCTATTCAACCTAGCATCAGTATAGACATCAAGTGTGTTTTTTCTGATACCTAGCCCAATGTAAGATACATACATCTTCTGCTATATATAGCTTAGTGGAGAAACATGCAGGCACTGGAATAAGACTGCCTGGAATCAAATGGCCCTTCTGCCTCCAACATCTGTGAGCTTTTGGGCAATGGTCCTCAAAGCTTTATGCCTCAGAGGCTTGATACTTAAAATGATCTCAATTTCTCAGGTTCTAGTGAGATTTAAATTAGTTCATTCAAGTCAAGTGTTTAGAACAGTAAGTAGAACATAAGAGTAATAATCAACAAAGATTATCAACATTATTTTTAGATGACATATACAAATTTGCTAAATAAACTAGTGAAAGCAGGAGTGCCAGAAAGCCCTAAAAGGAACCAATATTCATGCTGTTAATATTATAAATATTTTCCCATCAGCTCTTTCTCTGTGCATCAATGAACATTCAATTTAAAAGAGAGAATGGATATGAGAGCAAAAAAAGGTAAAAGGAAAAAGCTTTTCTGCCCTTCCCCCTTGGGGCAAAGAAAAAAAAAAGAGCCATGGAGAAGCAGTATTATTTCTAGGAGACCATGCTAGGAAAATGGAATTGCTTTTCAGAAAGTAGAAGATTAATACCTGGAGGGTCTAAAATGTAATTATGGTATTGATCTTAGAAAAACTTTGGGTGGGTCTAGCTATTTTTTCTTTCTCTTTTGCTCTCTGGTATCATTAAAATGGGCTCACATGTCAGGATCCACAGGCTGCAAAGTGTCTGAACAGCATACATCAAGGCCAGCCAAAGCATCCTGTTAATGAGCTCCAAAAGGTATTTCTCAAGGTAACATCCATAGCATGCCAGCACGACTCCCTCTCATGAGGCAATTTTCCTAATGGCTTTAGGAACTTATTTAACAAGCTGTTAAGTGGCAAGACAACCTTAGGTTGCAAATCAACCCAAAGGTTCTGTGTCCTGTCTTCATCCTTCTTGTGGGAACAGGATTGAAATAAATTAAGGAATATTTTACATCTTTCTTCCAGCCCTTCTGAGGAGGTGACTTTTTTTCAAGTTCAAACTGTACCTCCTGTGAAAAGATAACTGGAGGTCATTGAAATTTTAAAGTTTCTTTGAGTGGACAGGTGCTCATGAGTAGGCCGTAAGAAACCGCAAGCCCTTTGGATTCTGCTGAAAGGGATGAAGGCAAAGGAGTTTGCTTTCCTTTCAACATATACCCAGGGTGCTGGAGCCATCAAAACCAAATGACCTTTCACTTGGTAATTGTAACTCCTTTGCTTCTATCTCTTCCAATCAACTGAGAATTTTGGGCCCACTACCTTTGTTATTTGGCCAGGCAAATATACAGTCCAGTGCTTTAGGATTTTGAATGGCCTCTAAATTCAGTGAAAGAGAGAGATTAATGACTTGTAGGCTGTTGTCTCCTGGAATAAGTGCCATTCTGGCCCTATGGCCCCTCCTCCTTCCCAAAGGACTAAAACCTTATGTTAAATAAGGGGATTAAGGAAAAACATGCTTTCCTGCTCCTTATGGCTGCCACCTGCTGAGTGCTAGTCTTTTGGGATCCTCCAAGACCTTGGGTGTGCCTGGATGAGGGGGCAGGGTGTGAGAGAGTTAAGAAGGTAGTAGAGAGCTGGGGGGGGGGGCTAGAGACAAGCATGGAGTAGAGTCAGTGTGAGTGGAAGGAGCAGAAGGAAACCAACATGGTGGGAAGCTAGAGGGGAAAAAAGGCTAGGCGAGATGCATGGCAGGAGAGAAGCATGGCAGGGGAGAAATAGGTCTAAGATATAAGATGTACTGAATAAAGTTCGGGTCTCTCATTGTGATCCTGAATGATGGAACCTAAACGACTCCTGAGTGCAGATTATTTAACCTCGACGCCCCTCGCCTGGACAAGACTCGGCCCCAAGAAACCAGATGCGGTAGTAGGCACTTGTGTGAAAATAGAAAAATCCTGTAACTCTCTCCCCCTCAACCCCTTCCTGAGGTCCCTGAAACTAGCCAAGGTTGAGATGGCTGCATGGGACACACCCAGGAGCCTGAGCCTGATACTTCCTGAATTCCTGAGACCCACCTGGTGAGCAGCTTGACCACATTCCTGATCTAACAACCTAGGTGGGGTCACCCAGGAAAGCCCTACCATGAGAATTGTTAACTGTTAACTGTTTGAAGCTTGCACAATGTGTCCTGCTCCAGGAAATGAATGTCTTCAGGTGGTCCTATTGTTTCACAGGAAATAGCTTGCCTGCCTGCATTCCTAAACTCTGTCCTAAGCAGACCTTTGGCCCCGCCCTGTTAGCGTGCCGAGCCCACCCATACCCCCTCCCCTACCCAGAGTGGGGTATAAGAATTCCGCCCCACTGTAGCTGTAGCTGTAGAATTCCGCTATAGCTGTTCCTGAATGTATTAGGGTAGGTGGTAGAGGACAAGTTGAAGCCTTGTCTTGGTATTTATTTAGGTTTTATTAAAAATAGATTTTTTCCCCCTCACACAATATACCCTGATTACAGATTCCCCTCCCTCTCTTTCTGCTAGCTCCTATTCTCCTCTCCTCCCATTCTGATCCATTCACTTTCTGTCTCTCATTAGAAAACTAACAGGTTTCTAAGGGGTGGTATGTTGCACCAAAGAATGAGACTCAGAGATAGATCTCTGAAGAAGTTTGAGATACTAGAGGGAATAAACACCACAGTCAAATCTTACCCAGCTGTCTTCTAGCTTCCTCAGCCTCGCTTCCCTTAGAATGGATCTCTCTGTGTTTGAATCCCATCTTAAGTATTCTTTCGGTAATTAAGGCATGGCCCCACCACACCTGCTTGGGAGCCTAAAATTCCTTCTCTAATCTGAAGTGACCTTGACTCAGTTGGGATTAAGGGTGTAGGTCACCACTCCTAGGATACTCCCTGTGCTGGGATTAAAGGTTTGAATCACCACTCTCTGATTTTCCTAGACTGACTGTGGTTAGAGCTCTGGGACTTCTGGAGCTTTTACTAACCCCCCACACAGACTGTGGGTAGATTCCCTCTGATATCTCCAAAACTTCTGAAGCTTTTATTGAATCCCCACAGTGGTATGAAAATATAACATAATGTAATAAAATGTGATAAGATAAAGCAAAAACTAATACATCAAATTGAACAAAGCTAGCAAACTTAAGGAAAGGAGCCTAAGAGAAGGCAAAAAAAAATCAGAGATCCGCTTGTTTGAACACTCAGGAATCCCATCAAAACACTAAACTGGGAGTCAGAATATATATACAGAACCTGGTGCAAGTCCACAAAAGCCCTGTGCATGCTGCTTTAGTTTCTTTGGGTCCATATGAAATTTGATATGTTGATTAAGAAGGCCATGCTCTCCTGATGTCCTCTGTCCCCTCTGGCTTTTATATCCTTTCTGACTCCTCTTCTTTGATGTTCCCTGAGCAATGAGGAGAGGGGTTTGATGAAAACTCTTCCTTTAAGGCTGTTTTAAGGTCTCTCATTCTCGGCATGGTGTCTGGCTCTGAGTCTCTGTGTTTGTTCCCGCATGTTGTAGGAGGATGCTGCTCTGACTATAGCTGAGCAAGGCACCGATATATAGGTATAGTTAAATGACATTGGGAGTCATTTTATTGCTATGGGTTTTGTTTATTTGTTTGTTTAGACAAGTATTATTTGGTTTTACTCTGGGTTATCTAGTATCAGGTTCTTGGTCATCCAAGAAGTGATAAATATGGGTTCCATCTCTCGGAGTGGGCCTTATCTTAAGTCAGATATTTTCTGGTTACTCCCACAAGCTTTGTGCCACCATTGCTCTAGTATATCTTGCAGACTAGACATGACTGTCAATTCAAGGGTTTGCAGCTGAGTTTGTGTTTACATTTCTCTTTTGCAAGAATGCAGATTATCTTTCTGTACCACAGATGCTAGAACATAGGGATGAAGATTCTGTATTGACATCATCTTGACTTATCCATTTTCAATGAGTTGTATAGGTACTGTCTTCAGTAATAGGGCCTTGCTATTGGTTTGTGAAGAACAACCTAGTCTTGGCAATAGCTTGGGTTGTTTGGGAATTCTCTTGGGATTCCTTTAGCCAGCAGCTCAATTAGGTGTAACCCAGTCCCAGCATTGGAAGTTTCATTTGGTGATTTCATTTAGAATACCTTCATATATTCTTACTTTTAGGACACTTATCCTGTATAAAGTTTCCATGCTACCCCCTCAAATGGCCTTTAGTTTTAGCTCTCTCTCCTCATATTCCTTCTCCGTCCCTCTCTTCCTTCCTCATTTCTACTTGACCCCTCTATTATATGCCACCATTCATCCATAACTTTTCTATTTCCCTTTCCTACAGAGATCTGTCGGTTTCTCCTAGTCCATTACTCTATCCCTACCCTCCCTGGTTCTACAGATTGTAGCTTGGTTACCAATGACTTAATAGTTAATATCCACACAAGAGCAAATACATGCCATAGTTATCATTCTGTGTATGAGTTACCTCACTCATTTTAGTTCCATTCATTTACCTGTGAATTTTACTATTTTATTTTTGTTAATGACTGAGTAGTTCCACTGTGTAAATGTACATATTTTCTTTATCTATTCTTCTGTTGAGGGACATCTAGGTTGTTTCTAATTTCTTTCTTTTGTTTTTTTTTTTCAAGACAGTGTTTCTCTCTGTATCTCTGGCTGTCCTGGAACTCACTCTGTAGACCAGATTAGCTTCAAACTCAGAGATCTACCTGCCTCTGCCTCCCAAGTACTTTAACAAAGGGATACGCCATCTCTATCCAGTTGTTTCTAATTTCTCACTTAAATGACTAGATCAGCAATGACAATGTTTGACCAAGTGTCCTTGTGGTAGGATGAAATGTCCTTTGAGGATATGCTTGAGAATGTAGCTGGATTTTATGTTGAAGGTCTTTGGGGAAACATGCTATTTTACTGTGATATTTGCATTAAATCTTTAAGCCAAAAATATTTACTATTTTGTGCCACCCCTTTCTTAAAATAAAGACTACAACAGCTTAAGATAATATAAAATGGATGGATTTTGTTACTCTAGAATGGGAATGAGAAACAAAGGCAGAGAAAAAAGCAGAGATAGAAATACAAGGCCACCTGCTTTATTAAGGATCTTGTATTTATTTTATAAATAAAAGGCTACTATATATATATATATATATATGTATATATATATATATATAAGATTCTATGCAGGGAAAATATGATTGGCTTTTGATTTATGCATATAACTGTCTATACATCATGGAGGTTATCAGAGTGGAATGAAAGAGAGATCATTTTTAATGTTTGAAATTAAACATTCCTTTTGAAACTTCACATCATCAGTCTACTGCCAAACACCAATCATTTGAACAAAGGAGAATGTCTTGTCCAGATAAAGACAAAGAAAATGCACTCTAGAAGCTTGGATAAAGTATTCCAGCATTTGAAAAATATGGGAAAATTTACAATGCTACTCATAAGAAATTCCATAATATTGCCAATTTAGTAACATTTGAATTGGTAATGCAGTGGTATTGTGCTGTAGTTAACTGTGTAGGCACTGACATCAGGTTGACTTAGGTTACAGTTACAAATGTGATGCATTCTCTTCTTGCTCTCACTCTTTTGATACATTGCTTAACAGCCCAGATTATCTCATCTCAATGGCAACAAAAACAGCAGCTCCCAATTTACAGTGCAACTGAGAATCACAATGTCCAGTATTGGAATATGCAAGGTAAGATCTATGGTGGGAATCAAGACTCAACTTGGTGAAGAGTTTTCCAGAGCATCCCTCTTGGACTCTCCTACACCCTCTCCAGGAGGGATGAAGGAATCTAAGGAATTTCAACATATTTTTTTATCCTTCTTTTTCTCCTTTAGGGGAAGCATCCTCTAAAATGGTATGCTGTACCTTGTCTTGCATTAATAATCCACACAATTGGGGGGGGGGCTCCTATGGAGAAAAGAGAAAGCCTAAGGTTCTCTAGTATAATTTATTTTTATTTTATCTTATATTTTATTTTACATGCCCACTATAGTTCCCCTCCTCCCTTCTACCCACTCCCACCCACACTACCCCCTCCAAGCCACTCCTAGGAGATGGTAAGGTCTCCCATGGGGAGTTCATAAAGTCTGGCATATTACATTGAGGCAGGACAAAGCCTCCCACCCCCACCTGTAGTAAAAGGTTTCTGACCCGGACTTTCAGGCCTAGCTTCAAGGTTTAGACCCATAGACCCACAGACCTGCAGAGACAGCCATATGCTTATATTAATTTTAGGCTGATCGGCCTAAGGCCCAGGCATATAACTTGCTAACTCTTTACCCTTAAGCTAACCCATGACTCTTATCCTGTTCAGCCATGGAGCTCAGTACCTTTTCTCAGAGCAGCACAGTTGTCCTCTGCATCTTCTGGCTTGCCTGGAAACTCTGGAGCCTCTGTGGCATTTCTCCTCTGTTCTTCTTCCCAGAGTTTTCTTAGTCTGGTAGCCTCACCCACACTTCCTGTCTGCCTTTGGCCGGCCAATCAGTACTTTTTATTAAACTCATAGGCTGGACAGTTGTTTACAGTGTAACATCATAAATCCACTATACCCGCAGGTTTAGCAAGGTGCTCCATAGGCAATGTACTCAAAAACGTCAGTTCATACATTGGGGATAAATCCTGCCAGACCAACCATGCCACACAACTGTTGCCCACACAATTATTCCTAAAAGTCAATGCAATCAAATGTGTGTGTATGTGTGTGTGTGTGTGTGTGTGTGTGTGTGTGTGTGTGTGTGTGTGTGTGTGTGTGTGTGTAGCTTCTCAAGTTTCATCCTAAATCCAGTTGGCATTTTGAGTGAATTAGTTCAGATAGATAAATAGTTCACATAGATATTTTAAAATCAGAGAGAATATGAATATTGAGGTGGCTGGCACTTAGAAAATTATTACTACTGACTAAAAAATTGTTTGATGTTAAGAAAACAATGTTTTAAATATTTATATAATGTTAAGGAAATGTTTTAAGTATCAATAAGGTCATATGACAGTTTGTTCCTTACATATAGAAATTTTAATGTTATATTGTCCCTTATAATACAAGGGAAATATAATGTCAGATTGTCAGGCAACAGCTCAATATTGAAAAAGGAAGCCACATATTTGGAGGACAGGCAGACATTTCTGCCTTTCTGAAGACAGAGAAAGCATGTACCTATCTGTACCTTTGTACACTTTCCTTATGCTGACATTTTTAAGCAATACACATAAAGAAGGATTTATACCTAGAAACATTACCAATAATAAAGGCACGATTGCTTAGCAAGCCACTGACATAATCTTAAATCATATGGAAATGGTCCTGTAAGAGAGTTTAGAAGCCAGTTGGAAGGTACCTTATGCAACTACACTGGTAAATGCCTGTAATCTCTTCACTTGGTCAAAGCAAAAGGATTATGAGTTCAGTGTTAACCTGGCCAACATAGAAACATTTTATCTCCAAACAAAGAAACAAATGAATGGCAAATAAGACCCATGTAAAACATTGTCCCCATGGCAACACCTGAAGTTTAACATGTTTATCCTATGGCAAAGCAACTCTTCTCTCAGGTATACATACAATGTATACATACCTTTGTCAAAAATTAAGTATCAGAATGTTTAGAGTAACACTATAATGTTTGTCTTACTCAGTGTTCTATTACTATCAAGAGTCACCTGTGTTCCTTACATGCTTCTTTGGAGGCTGGCTCAGTCTGTCGCTGACTCTGCCCTTCTCCTACCTACCTATTCTAATTCCCCATCTACTTCTTCTATGGTGCCTGTCATGAGCCAAAACAGCTCTTATATTTAAAGATTGACATTCACAGCATATAGAAAGACATTCCCACATCATCTCCCCTTTCTATCTAATCAAAAAGGAAGGTTTAAATTTTAACAAAGCAAAATTACATATAAAAATTAGCCATCAAGCAAGAATTACAGTTACAATATCTATTCTATTTGTATTTAGCAAAATTAAAGAAAATACTCCATCCTTATGAAATACATAAAATACACCTTATCCTTATGAATCTAAAGTTTCATATCTAATATACCTTTCAAATGACTAAGAAAAACTATACTTATAACTACCTAATCTTCAACTACATCAAAGACCACAGAAGGATATATTTACCCAAGTAAACCAGAAGTGCAAGCAACTTCCAAAATCTAGAAATGAGAGAGATGACACCTATCGGCCTGGACAGTCACCCAAAGTTCCTTTATAAAGTTGGGGCATCCATCTTCAGCCTACAGGCCCAGAGTCTCTTTTATTTCAGTGAAACAGGAAATCCGCTCTGCCCATTCTGGCACAGTTCATCAGTTGCTTCTCCTCAAGTCCTGAAGAATGTCTGACAGTTTTCTTTGCAAAGCAGGAACCTGAAGGACCATCTCGGCTTGTTCTGCCAAAGTTCAGAGGTCACCTTCCTATGGAACCTGCATGTCCAGTTTTAACAGCATACTGACAAGCAGTCAATATAAGAACAGGTTCATGTCCAGTGGCTAACCGAGGCCACAAAGAAACTAATCTCCATATGGAGTTTCTTCGATGCCCATTTTTCTCCTGAAGTAAATTGGTGCTGCTAGGAGCATATCTGTCTCACTGTCTAGAAAAGTCTATGTTTTAAAAATATTTTAAATGCCATATTCTGTAGGTTTTAGAAGTGTTTGAAGATTACCTATCTAATTGAATTATATCTTTGTATACCTAAAAATCTAACTAACATGCATTTCTTAATTATACATTACAATTTTAAATCAGTTACATAAACATCATATCTTAAACTAGAGTAGAAAAATACAGCATAAGAGAATTTACCTTAAATTTGTATCAATAAACCAAAATCCATACCAATGTAAGACATTTTGAGATTAACAGCTGATTTCCTGATCTAAGTAAATTCAATAAACTAATTTTTAAAAAATCATTCATATACCATATCCCCTTTTTCTTCTGAGAAAGAGATTAACTATGACCATTAACCATTTATAATGAAAACAAACATTTATAAACAATATTTTGGGAATTTGGGTGTAGTTTTCCACTACTACTACCTGCTGATTAAGAGGCGTTGACAATCTCATGGGTTCTTGAGATTGGATCATAGTCTGCAGCCCTGAAACTGGTATGGCCATCTCTTCCCATAAGAGATTTTTTTCAGGGGGTCTTGGGTTATGAAACCATATTTGCCTGGAAGCAATCCACAGGTTCTCATCTTCTGTGGAAACGAAAGCAGAACTCTTCCAAAGCAATAAAACATTAGACACAAATCTCAAAATCATGATACCTTTAAAATATATATTCTTGTTTAAGATCCACTGTCTTTCTGCAGTTAGCTCATTAACAGTTAAAAAATTAAAAGAAAACACAATAATAACAAAAATCCAGATTTTGTGTCTATTTTCCATCTTTACATGGCTTATTATATTTTTATTATTCTATTTCTTTTTTTAAAGACTTTCTCTACCTTCTTTCTTTTCTCTCTGAAGCCTATGTACCTTTTACACACATTGTAACCCACTTACAGGTTTATTTTTTCATCTGAATCTGTTTTATTGTGAATCCTTAATTATTTTCCAACCAGAAGAGCTTTAAAACACTCACACTCTCTTAAAGTTCTTGCAGATAAAACTGAATCAGTAAGTTCTCTTAAAGGGGCTGCATCTCTGTTCGCTGCCAGAAAACAGAGCAGACCCAAGAAATGCTGCTACTAAGAAACTGTTTGACTCTGTTTCCTTTTTATTCAAAGTAAACAGAAACCTTAAATCAATCACATGCTACTGAGTCTTCTGTGAGATTTCAGGAACCAGCCAGTCCACCGGCGCCATTTTGAATGTGGCCGGATGACAAGCTATCTCTGTACAATGGCCCACTTCAGATACACAATTTGGAAGCTGCTTTGGCTCAGTTTCTGTGCTAAAACCCTTTTTAAACTTTCTCAGGCTTTAAGTGGGTATTTGGCCCACGTTGGATGCCATCTGTTGTAATATGGTTTCTTGGCCCTGGGCTGCCAGAGGTCCAGACCCACAGACCTGCAGCCCCAGACCCCTTAGCCACCCGCTGCTGCTGCTCAGGCCCTGAAAATGATTCAGACACTTATATTATCTTCATGCTGTTTGGCCTATGGCTCAGGCACATAGCTAGCTAGCTCCTTCATCTTAAATCAACCCATTCTCATTAATCTGTCTGCCCCGTGGCCAGTGGCTCACCTGTGTTCCTTACATGTTTCTTCTTTGGTGGCTTCTGCCCCAACTTTATAAAGGAACTTTGGATGACTGTCCAGGCCAATAGATGTCATCTCTGTCATTTCTAGATTTTGGAAGTTGCTTGCACTTCTGGTTTACTTGGGTAAATATATCCTTCTGTGGTCTTTGATGTAGTTGAAGATTAGATAGTTATAGGTATAGTTTTTCTTAGTCATTTGAAAGGTATATTAGATATGAAACTTTAGATTCATAAGGATAAGGTAGATGTTAGAGTATTTTCTTTAATTTTGCTAAATACAAATAAACTAGATATTATAATTGTATTTCTTGCTTGATAGTTGTTTTGCTATATGTAATTTTGCTTTGTTAAAATTGAAACCTTCCTTTTTGATTAGACAGAAAGGGAGAGGTGATGTGGGAATGTGTTTCTATATGCTGTGAATGTCAGTCTTTAAATAAAGGAGCTGTTTTGGCTCATGACAGGCACCATAGAAGAAGTATATGGGGAATCAGAATAGGTAGGTAGGAGAAGGGCAGAGTCAGTGACAGACTGAGCCAGCCTCCAAAGAAGAAGCATGTAAGGAACACAGGTGAACTACCGGCCACATGGCGACAGATTAATGAGAATGGGTTGAGTTAAGATGTAAAAGCAAGATAGCAATGTGCCTGAGCCATATACCAAACATCATGAACTTAATATAAGCATCTGAGTCATTTCTGGGGGCTTAATCAGCTGCAGGCGGCTAAGGGGTCTGGGGCTGCTGGTCTGTGGGTCTGGACTTGTGACCGCCCCGGACCAAGAAACCTCATTGTAACAAGCTAGCTCACAGTTTCAGAAGTTTAATTCATTATTGTTACAGCAGGAAGGATGGCAGCACATAGTCGGACATAATGCTAGAGAAGTACCTGAGAGTTGTACATCTTAATCAACAGGCAGTAGGAAGAGAAAGACACTGTCCTGGCTTGAGCATCTGAAACCCCAAAGCCTACCTCTATAGTGACACACTTTCTTCAATAAGGCCATACACACTCCAACAAAGCCACACCTAATCTCTCTAAAATAGTGCCACTCCGAGATGACTAAGCATTCAAAATATATGAGCTTATAAAATACATTCCTGTTCAAACCACCATGCTGACTAAAAATCAGAAACTACTAATGTCCACTAGAATGGATAAGTATTTTGTGGTTTATTTTTTACATAATACTTGAGAGAGGTAAAAATGAAAATTATACATTTGTTTACTAATATTGGTGGTTCTTACAAGTTCATACTAAGCACAAACATAATGGAATGCCTACTTTGTGGTTCCCTTTATTTAAATACCCAAAACAAATCAAATGAGTAAGTGTTGTTAGAAGTAAGAAATATCACTACCCTTAGAAGGAACTGGTGAATGGGAATAGATGTGAGACTAGTTTTTGGGTAAAGGAAATAATAGTATCTTTTAGATGGGGGTGCCACTTACAGGTGTAATCAGATTATAAGAATTCATTATCTTGTGAATTTACATCGATAAAAGCTTTATAAAGTGATGACCTCTAAAAGACCTCAAAAGTGCTTAGTCTCACAAGTAATACCATATTTTAGAAAAGAAAAAGAAAGGGGCATAAATAAGAGGGAAGAAGCATAGAAGTAAGCAATATAAAAAAAAATGATAGCAAGGAAATAGAGTAACGTTATTGGATACTAATGCCTGAGATAGCTAGCACTTTTAAATCATGCCTCTGCTAGACACTGTAAAATTTTCATAATTTCAAAAGGATCCAGAACACTTTTTTCTACAGTGACAATGGTATTTTTATTTTGGCTAAATGTCAATAACGCTTAATATATGTTTTCCCTGGGGCTATGGGTATGACTTCCAGATTATAATATGTCTTCTGGTCCAAATGACATTGTGTCATTTCTGTCAATATTATTCTTTTTTCTTTGGTCACTTTTGTGTGTTGGGGGAAGGGTGTGTGTGTGTGTGTGTGTGTGTGTGTGTGTGTGTGTGTGTGTGTGTGTTTGTACTAATCTCATTCCTTGAAATTTTTAACTGTTAAGGTAACTCATGATCAGCCAAGTAGCTTAGTACCTTTTCTCAGAGCAACATCCTGGTCTCCTTTTTTCTGCATCTCTGAGGCTTCCTTTCTCCAGAGTTTTCTTAGTCTAGTAGCCCCACCCACACTTCCATTCTGCCTTCTGGCCAATCAGTGTTTTATTAAACCAGTAGGTAGGACAAATATTTACAATGACTTTTACCTAAAGCAAATATGTTAAAACAATATTGTTAAAAAACATGTTTCATAATTCTTTGCCTACTAAGGTCTCTTTCTACTTTATTTTGAAATATTTTAAAACTTAAAAGACAAATAATAGTCAAAATAGCTCCTATACAACCTGATGATGCTTATAACATTTTGCCATAGTTGTATATGTGTTTATGTTCTCTCCTACTGCCTTCCTTCTTTTTCTTTTTCTCTCTCACCCACAAGTAAGCTTTCTCAATAATGTAATTGCATTTATTGTTAATACCACCTCTATTCCTTGAGATATTTCAGTGTATATGTGTATATTTTATTTATTTTTATGTCTGTAGAATGTATCATGAATGCATACTTGTTCAAATGTGTTTTAGTATCATGTATGTGTGTGTGTGTGTGTGTGAGCGAGAGAGAGACAGACAGACATATTGAGAGAGAGAGAGAGACAGACAGACATATTGAGAGAGAGAGAGGGGGAGAGAATGAGAAAGGTTGATATCAGGAATCTTCTTCTAGTGCCTTAACCTTAGTCACTGAAGCAGTAAATTTCACATGAACCCAGAGATCATCAATAGTAGTGCTTTGGATAACCAACTTTCCCTGGTGACTGCTTCTACCTGAAAATCACTGAGACTACAGTTATGAAAACATTTAGGTTCTGGTGACCCAAACTCTGGTCTTCACACTTGCACAGCAGACAATTTTGACTACTGAGCCATCTCCCCATCCCTCAATGTGTATTTTCTAAGAATAAAATATTTTACTTTATAATACATTTTCATAGTAAATTTCTCAAATTCAAAGAAATGGATGTTACCATAATACTTTCACTTATACTAAAATGCATATTACAATTTTGAAAATTATTTGAATAATATCCTTTGAAGATTTCCCCCCATTTAGTCTAATATCCAATCCAGTATGAACTTTATATTTGATTTTCATCCGTCTTTAATCTTCTAAACATGAGACAATTTTTTGGTCTTTTTTTTTTTTTGCTCATGCCATTGATGCTACTGAAAAACAAAGCATTTAATACAATACAACTTTTATAACTTACATTGTATTGGTTGTCTTTTGATATATAATAAATCACTCCCAAAGTGAGTGACTTAAAGTAACAACAAAAATATTACAATAAACAATGAACTTTTATTTCTTACTATTTAGTTAGCCAGCTTGATGGTTTTGTTTCATTTTCGCCAAGTTTGGCTGAAGTAGAATGGCCTATCAGTCATGTCCAACTTGCAGCTTAAAAGCTCCATACCTTCTAGGATAGCAGCCCATCATGTTTGTAGATGAAATTCTCATATTATAGTGTTATAAAATTGGGCACCATTGGCAGATAAACTTACTCCCATGCCTTGCAGTTGCCTGAGTAACATCTGTGATGCTAAAGGTGACTTGGCTCTGTATCTTAGTCATACATCAGACTAACCTGAGTTCAATAACATAGTGTTATGTGTAGAGATCTTATGCTCAGCAAGAGTGAGCCCCAGTACACAAACACTTTTTACATATTTGAATCACGTTAATAATGTCTGATTGGCCAAAGAAAATCACAAGACCAGCCTAGAGTCTGTGGAAGAACAATGCCATCAAATACAGATCACAATTGAATTAACTGCAGACATTTTGATATTCTCCCACGGCAGCTAAATGCCTGAATTAAAATATTTTTCATGAGACAAATAACATGTTAGTAATGAAAGAATGAGGATGATAGCCCCTCCCTCCCAGTAAGGTCCTTTAAACTTTAATCTGGACTCTTGGAAGTATCAGTATCCAAGATATCACACCAATGAGAGGAAAAGGACTTCTCATATTAGGTAGTTAGTGAAGGGTTTTCCAATCTACTGTTTCTTTGTTGGTAAAGGGATTAAATTTAAGAAACAAAGTGAATTCTCATGCTCCTCTATACTATCATTCCTATAATTAACTTAAAACTAACATAAGCAACTAGACAACAGATAATTGTGAACACGTTTCTCTTATAAGAAAACCAACAGAGAGAGAATGCTTCTAGAGGGAAGTAGAAGACATGTCTCCCTATAGGGGAAATACAGGAATTTGTTAAGACAGTGCTAATGGAGATAGCATGTATTGTCTTTAAAGGCAGTAGTAACAGCTTGTTACTGGTCAGAGCTGTGAAGGATTCAGGATGTTATATTATCCAAATACATGTGAATCTAGCCTTAAAAGTATAAAACTTGCAGACTTCTAAATGTTTATTTAAGCATTTTGAAGAGAGCATTCACAAGCTGAATTGAGCCTAAGTAGCATGAATTTGAAAACTCAACTTGTCTCATTTAAAATTCAAAATAGGTTACAAGAACAAAAAGAATTTCAAAGTTGAATAATGGAAATGTCTATCCAATACAGTTTGAGGAACAATAATTTTCCTAACATGTGATCATTTAAAATACACCTTTAAATTTAGCATCATGTATCTCATATGTTATACAGAACTGAAATTCATAATAATGGCATTTACAGATATTCAAGAAGTGATGAAAATAATATAAGAATGCTAGGCCTTTTGTTTGTTTTACACAGTGTATCACCAAGCTATACTCTTCAGACAGACATTACACAATTTTAGAAATTAAAATTCTCTATTTCTCTTTTAATTGAGTTATGGGTCAAAGGAGTCCCATGGAAATCACCTTACAACTAGGCTGTTGCGAAGACTATTGGTTGCTCTCCTCAAAGTGACAGCAAGGCCCCATTGCTGAATACAGCACCTATACAACTCATTTAACAGAGAAAAATTAAGTAGTACTTACATAATGTATCCTTGACCAACTATGTTCTAGTGTCTTTGGTCAAGGTAGGTACTCTACACAGTATCAAAAGAGAAATATAAATACAAAGTCTTCCACAAAACTTTTGATCTACAATGCTGTTGTGATTGCAAAATATGCTATGGCAGTGGTGGTACAAAGCTTGTGGGTGTAACCAACCAGTATCTAATTTGACTTAATACTCACTTCCTGAACTTGTACTCATATCTGACACTCCTTGGATAACAAAAAATCTGAGACTTGATTCCTAGGGATCTAAAAAGCACTGTTCTAAAGAAACAGACCTGTAGCAATAAAATAACTCCTAATGACATTCTTCTGTACTCATCTATCAGTGCCTTGCTCAGTCATTATCAGAGAAGCTTTCTACTCTGGCAGATAGGAGCAAAGACACAGACCAACAGTCAGACATTATGCAGAAAGTGAGAGATACTGAAAAATGCATCTCTAGATGGGATGTGTGCATCAAATCTCAAATCTCTTCTCTTTGAGCTCAGGGAACCCAGCAGAAGAAGAGGCACAATGAGGTTAAGAGCCAGAGGGAAAGGAGGACACCAAGAAAACAAGACCCTCTAAAACAACATGATTAAAGCTCATATGAACACACAGAGACTGAGGCAGCATGCAAAGGACTCTCCCAGATCTGTATCAGGTCCTCTGCATACATACATAAATACACACACACACACTCACACTCATACACACAGGCTTCTAATTTAGGTTTTTGGGGAATATGCACATGAGTGTGGGTCTCTGATTCTTGTGCCTTATCTTGGGCTCTTTTCCTTGCTTGTTCATCCAATTTATATGTGCTAGTTTTTGTTCTATCTTATTTCATTTTATTATTGTCCTTTAAAATCCGTTTGTTTTCTAATGAGAGACAAAGAAAGTGGATGAGGATTGGTGGGAAAGCAGGGAGTAGATGGGGGTGGGGTAAAAGGAGGAAAACTGTAATCAGAATATATTTCATAAGAAAACTACTCTGTTTTCAACAAAAGGCAAAAATAATAATAAAAAATAAAACATGAGCCCTATCTTCAGAATTATAGAGGACATATACAATGATGTTATGGATATGTGCAATGTGTACATATATACACACATAACATGAATATAATATGTATGTAACATTTAGCTTGTATATGGACATGTGCATACAAACATATACATATGTGCGTATATGTAAACACTAAATGCACATTTATATAACTATGCATGAGTATATAACACATACAATAAATATAAATGTTACATATTAAAAATCTTTATTTCTCAAACAGTAACCTATCCAAAAAATGTAAATTTTGGAGAGGAACATGTTGGAAGGGCTATGGGGGAAGTTTGAAGGATAAAGCAGAAGCAGATATAATCACCTTTCACTGTATACCTCTCTGACATTCTCAAGAATATAGAAAAATAGACATAAGAGTCTCTTCAGAGAAAAATAAACTCCAGACGGAAATCAATACAATCCTTATTTAACAATGTGCTTTGAGCTCATTAACAGCTGGGGGAATGGCTCTTCTATGAAATCATTGATGCCCAAGCATAAAGTGAGAGTCATTCCTCATCTCAACCTAAGGAAAGTTTCATACATAGTTTGGTCATTATTGCTCCTCTGAAAGGTGATATACCATCTTTCTTGAACAACTGCAAGTTTAAAACATGAAGCTTCCTCAATAGTTTCAGATGCATGATTGCCCTTAGTAAAAGAGTATATTAAGAGAAGATATCCTATACTGGAAAGGAACAACAGAAGAAAGAAAAAAAAAGAAACCAAAGTATGGATAATCTTGTATTTAAACATAACTATGATAACTATGTATGTAATCACAGGCCTGATTAAAATTCAGGAAGCTAGATAATATGCATTGTTTCTATGCTCCTACAAAAGCGTTCTTTTAAAAGATTTCTAAAATGTATTTATTTTGTTTATGTATTGACTGTTTCACTTGCATGTATTCACCACAGGCATTATATCCTCTAGAATTGGTGCCATAGATAGTAGTGAGCCACTGTGTGTGTGTGTGTGTGTGTGTGTGTGTGTGTGTGCGCGCGTGCGCGCGACGCAAAACTAGGTCCTCCGCAAGAGCACCAAGTGCTCTGAACCACTGAGCCATCTCTACAGCTTCATAAAAGAGCTCTTGACTCCTAAGACTAATCTCCACCATTAACAGCATCTTCTTAGCTTTAAATAAAATTAGATACAGAACCTTTCTCTAGAAATGTGAATAACATGATAGATGTTGTATGAAATTTATCTCTCCTGATAAATGTAAAAAGAGTGGTAGGCAGCCCTGAGAAAACTGGAAGGTCTCCAAAAATGACTCACAGGGAGAAGGCAAAGATCAGAATTGTTTTTGGTGTTCAATGCCAAAGACAGTAGCATGCATTTCAATTGATTTTACATTTATCTGACTCTTGTATTAAGAAAACTATCTCCTCTTCCCACAAAACCCATAGGATACAAGGAAAGGCTTTTAAGCTTTTTGACAAGAGAATGTGAATGCTTTTCCTAATTACTCATTCATACATTTTACTTTACAAACATACTGAGCTTTTATGAAAGAAATAGGTTCCAGAGGAAAACAAAATTCTTCTTTAGGCTCAAATCACTGCGATCTTAAGAAGAGAAAAATACACAAAATAAATGTACCTATCAAGTTATTACAGACATAAGAATTATCCTGACAGAAGGAGGTATTTGAGTAAGCAAAAATTTTCCTGTTTTTATTAGCATGTATAACTATATATAACAATGTGTTTCATTATGACCTTTCTATACATGTACATAATATGATTTTGATAATATTCACCCCATCATTAGCCTCTCTTGTTGTCCTTCCAATCCCACTGATGCCCTTCCTCTTCCCAACTCTTTCTCTTTACACTTTCATGCCCCTTTTCTTTTTGATGACCAAATGAGTTTAATTAGGATTGCTTAAAGGAGCATGAGTGAAGGGCTATATACCTCCTGTATATATGGAGGTGCATATATATATATATACATATACATATATATATACATATATGTGTGTGTGTATGTATGTATGTATGCATGTATGTATGTATGGGCAACTTATCACTGACTACACTACTCCAGAAAATGTCTCCCTGTCTTGGCCCATGCTGCTGCCACAGGCCATGTCTGAGTCCACAGTCCTACTGCAGCTTCGGTCTGTGATGATATCCATGACCTCTGTAAGTACAGGTGGTCATTAGACCATGCTGTGCTGAGCCAGACCTTTTTGATGCAAACCCTGGGAAAGCTGCCACTCATTTTTAGAGTATATGTGGAAGGGGAAATCAACTGAGGCTTTCCCTGTGGCTCTGAGGTAAAGGGAAGCAATGGCCCCCTTTCTCTAAAACTGGAAATATTCTTGACAAAGTGGTAAAGACCTGGTATCATAGCTATTAGGGAGTGGTAAGAACCCAATTCTTTCTACCCTAAGGAACTATGGCTATCATCAGGTCATGAATTTAAGAGAAAAGATCACAAAGGTTTCCAAAGCTCTAAGAATGAGACTTAATATTGGATGAAGATAGAATGAAAATTGTAATAGGAGGGATCAAAAATGTGCCCTCGTGTCATGGAAGAGGCAGAAAGGGATAAAGCCATTCTCTTTTAGAAGAGCCACAAAAACCTCTATGAGAGCTCTTGTAGCATTTAATTTCATTTTCAAGGTCCTCACCTCCTAATAAGCTGAATTCAGGGAGATAAATCGAGACCATATGAAGGTCATTTATTGGGGGTAATTCAAGAAATGTACAGAGCTGAAAGTATTGGGATAATAAGTCAGTTGCAAATGTGAAAAGGAAATACTGGTCATAAGAGAGTTTCTCAGAAACCACCAAGTTGGTCAATAGCCACAGTTCTGTGAAAACTCAAAAGGAAATCCTACTTGTGGATGACACAATGTAATCATGAAGACTCCTTAATTAAAAAAAAAAACAATATCAACAACACTCTAAAATAAACTCTTCCATCAAATATTGGCCAGGAGTGGTGATTTCTGACTGAATCTCAGTGCTCGGGAAGCTGGGGTAGAATGTCATGAATTCAAGACCAACCTGGATTGCATAACGGGACCCATTAAAAATCAATCAAATCTTTGTGTTATTTTCTATTATTTTAATAGTTTCTCTCTATGTGTTAGGCTTGTTCCTCTCAGTTCAATGTGTAAATTTTAGAAAGATATACTGTAAAATAAATTTGATCTTTTAATTAACTCACTTTAATTCTTTAGAATTCCAAAACATAAAGTCTGAATATTAATGTAGCATAAAATATAGTGAGCAATTTAGCACCAGACTATTTTTCTGCATTTCTCTGTGTTTTTGTACTTCAAAGAGTGATCTAAATTGAGCTTAAAGAAGTGGGACAATTATGTCAGGGGGTTCTCTTCCTGATTTAGAGACCAGTACCTTTATCCTATGATCCAATGCTAGTCTTTGATATCTACTTTATATTGTAGTTAAAAAATCCTATACAATGGGGTTGGTTCATTTTATATATATGATAATCACAAATGGAACCCAACCCAGATTGTCCAAAATAACATAAATAAATTATATTCTAAAAGGTAGTGCTATACAACCAAAGACAAACAACCATAACCCCATGCAACAACATGAATGTCTAACAAACACTGGGAATGTTCATACAGAAGAGTACACTCTAAATTATAGAATTATAAAAATAACACTGAAACTATGGTGCTTCAAATCAGAATAGGCTTACCCTTGCAAAGACCGAGTGCATGTTCTCTCTGTAATGTGATGCAGACAGTTTGTAGGACTCAACTAATATTTTTCATATATATATATATATATATATATGATATATATTCAATTTTTAGATTTTTTATTATATAAGTAACTACAGCCTATGCAAAACATGCTTGTTTGGCTATGGGAGTTTTGGTATTGCTTTTCTATTGATTTGGAAATGTAGTACCTCTTGATTAGATTTTTTTTTTGATTTTGACAATTTTATCCATGTATATAATGTGTTTTAATCTTATTCATTACTCTTTACCTTCTCTTATCTCCTCACTCCCTCTAGATTGTTTCTTCTTAATAAGTTACTTTCCTATTTTCGTGTCTTTATTTTTATATTACCCACTGATATTAATTAGGATTGCTTGCATTTTATGGATGTAAGGTTATTTATTGACATATTGGCAACTTGCCAGTGAAGAAAAACAACTCTCTCATCCCATAGCCATTAACTGCAGGGATACTCAGGAGTGGGCCTCTGTGTCCTTCCTTTATCCATTCTGTATTTTTAATGGGCTAAGTCTTTTGAAGGTTTTGTGCAGGAGACCTCAGTTGCTGTTATTTCATGAATAGCATGACGGCCATGTCATGTCCAGAAGACAGTATTTCACATCCTCCCCATCCTCCAGCACTTTCATTCTTTCTACCTCCTCTTCTGAAATTCTAAGTCCTAGAAGAAGAGGGAAGGGAAAGCCTATATCCTCTGTGGGGCTAAACTCTAAATAGTCACATATTCTCAGTACTTTGAACATTAACTGTTACTCACTGCAGAAGAAGCTTCTGTGACCAAGGAGAGCAACACTAATCTATGGAAATAGACATAATTAGTTAGAAAGAATTTTGTAAACATGTCCATTTAACAAAACATTCATAGTAGATTTCCTTCACTTAAACCCATGACCTCTCGAGTCATGGATTTTTTAAAGCCAGAATAACAATAGAATATATGAACTTTCTCCTATGGAGTGAGCCTTGACTCCAAATATAAAGCCTAATTGTAGTCATGTTATTATTGAACTACTGGGCACATCTTATCTTGATAAGTAGTATAGAAGGTTACAGCTGGTAATACTGTTGATGTCTTTTCTCCTCCGGTAGCCTGCATAGAACCTTACATGATTATGAAAGCTAGTAGAAAGGGAGGCAGCTTCCAGCTCAGTTCTAGCATGATGTCTCTATTTCATTCAAGCAAGGTGTGTCATATCTCTAGAAATACAATTTTATTCATAAAATTGTGATGGACAATCAAATGCAACAGCAACGGGCTCTACTGTTTTGGAGACCTCTGGAGCTTCATTTATGAGAACTTATCGGGAAATATCTCACATTTAAAACTGATATTTTTATGCACTATCATATGACTTCTGAGACCAACATTATTTACCCATACAGGTCCATTACATTTTAATTGGCTTACAAAGTAGTATTTCTATAAGATGTTTTGTTTTAAATTTTCCTAAAAATTCATTTATTTCTATTTATGTCTGAGTGCTAGCTTGCACAGTATGTGTACTCCTGATGCATGTGGACACCAGAAGAGGGCATTGGATTCCCTGTTGTAAGCTATCATGTGCTTGATGAGAATCAAACCCAGGTCTTTTGGAAGAGTAGTTGTTGCTCTTAACAACTGAACTTTTTCTTCCACCCCAACACTATCTTTATAGACCTTTGGTGTTGGACAACTCTATACTCCACCCATTGTGCTTCCCAACTCCATATCCTCATGCCCACTTAGACCTTTTCTACATCAATCACTCCCCTACCTCTTTTCATCACATGTGTTCTATTCTCCCTTGCCCTCGCTAAGGTCTTTTATACTCCCTGATTTCATAGGCCCTCTCTAGCTTCCTGGCCTCTGCAAACATTCCAAATTAAGCATACAAATAAAACAACCAGAAGCTAGGATATACACATGAGAAATGACATATGGTGTATGTCTTTCTGGATCTGTGATACCTCACTCACAAAATTTCCAGATCCATAATTTTCCTGAAAATTTCATAGTTGAATTTTAAGTTTAAAAATTTTATTTTCCATATTATATATTACATTTTCATTGTGCATTTCATTATACAAACGTACAGTATATATTGATCATCATCTAGGTTGATGTGATCTGAGAATATAAATATTGTGTTTACTTTGTGAAAATTTGTCATGTTGAATACTTAGGATTTGTGTGTTTTCCTGTCTGTCATACCACAATATCTCACACTTTTTAAATTCTTTACCTTTATTCTCTGACCTTTGCCAATCTAGTTATCATTATTCCAATTTTTAATATCATGTATTCAAGAACTGTATTCCTGGATTTTAAAGACTATTTTAGTTCATCATCCTGTGTGCTGAAAGTACCCTGTTTTTCATCTATCTTAACAATGCTTTGCATTTAATTATAACTACTTGCATTTGTTAAATCAAGTTTTTTCAAACTGATTTTACATAACCTTTCAAGATCATTATAAAAGTGTATAAACTTGGATAAAGAACATGTAAAGGAACACAGTAATATTCCATATCAACCCTCATATTTTGCTGTGCCAAAGAAAGGGTAAACTGTATCAAAAATTATTACAAACTTGGGAAATGAAAACAGAATTTATTTATTCTATCACAGTCTTAGTGCATCAAAAGTTCAAGTGAGCACAAATGAGGTATATCTCACAACCAAGGATATAGTCATGGTGTCACTAGGGCTATACTAAGCTTCCAGAAATCTTTATATGTCTCATATGGTTGTGGTTTTGAATGAAATTTAGTTTTTTGTCAATCTTAAACTGAAATTTTTGCATTCTTGATGTCAAATGACAGCTATTCTGAGTCTGCCCACATTTCTTAGAGCAGGCTCCCTCACGGGCCTTTCAACATGGCAATTTCTTTAAAGTCAGAAAGTATCTTTTGCCATTGTTACCAAATTTATATAAAGTAATAGAATTAAGAAAATGATATTACCTTCATCTTATAACATAAGCCAACCAATGCTTCTAAATGTTTAGATATATTTTAAATGTATCTCTTTACCTTTGTCACAGCCTAGTGAATAGAATCAAGTCCCAGGCTGTTCCAATATAAAAGGGAATAGATAGGTAGATTGATAGATAGATAGATAGATAGATAGATAGATAGATAGATAGATAGATGATATATAGATAGACAGACAGATATATATATATATATATATATATATATATATATATATATATATATAACATAAACTATTAGTGATTATCTTTGAATTTGTCTATCACAAAATGGAACTATTTGGTGACCAGGTAGATTCTCACAAAAAAAAAACCACTTAAGTGTCATGACATAGATATAGAAACTAGCCTTTTAGATGGACCCCAGCACTTGTGTATAATAATCTTATACTTTGCATTGGGCTTCTTCTGTGTAAACTATGACAGAAGTGGTATTATTAATTCTGAATCTAAATTATGTTTTTTTTAAAAAAAATCAATGTAGATCTGATCTATTTGTTTTTCATTCTCAGGGAAGGTGTGTCCATGCCATAAGGACATTCAAACAGTTCTTTGAAGAGGCTCATGTGCCAAGAAGCTCTGAAATTTACTGCCAATTAGATTGCAAGATGCTAGTACAGTTCAAATTTCAGATAAATAATAGTTCCGTATACGCATGAGATATACTGCTAAATTATTATTAATCTAAAATTCAAATGAAACTTGGCATTTTGAATTTTGCTTTTGCATGCTTTTTTCTTAAATATAGTAACTTATTTGTTGCCAGTTACACGAGTGATCCTGATTCCTCAGTTTAGTAAGTTTCAGTCTTATCATCTCACTAAAGCTGTAGCTGACATAGTAACTGTGACTTCATGTGATACCCTAAGCTTTGACTTCCTGGGGGGAAGCAGCACCCAGATATCTGTCTCCTAGAAATTCAGAAAACTTATTCTTGCCACCCAAAGATAATAAATTTGAAAAATACAGTAATCCATTATGTGGCTAGAGGGCTTAATACAAAAGGTAACTGCTATCCATTATCTAAGCTGGCTAGTTTGCTTCTTTTATAAAAGGCAATTATCAAGGATAGTCCTAAAATTTGAGAAACAAATTCTCTTCTCTAGTTGAATAGTAAGATGATAGCTTAAAAATATCAATTAAGGACAAATATTTAGGATGCCATTATAGATTATACTGTTTAGAAAAGTGGTGGTATTAGATTTTCTTCCAAAATTTGTGATCTCACTAGCCCTAGGTAGCTGGCTATATTTCCAGTACCAAGTGCGATTTCTTCATTGCTGAGTGGGTCTTAAGTCCTACTAGAGAACTGTTGGTATTTGCCTAGTTATATGTGCCGCTACTGTACATGTAGAAACAAATAGTGAATAAAGAGACCATTAATTTGAAAGAGAGTATGGGAGGGTTTGAAGGGAGGAAAGCGAATGGGGAAATAGTGAAATTACATAAAATCTCAAAAAAATAAAAGAATAAAATTAGTTAAATTACTATAGAAGCTTTCTAAAATATTTCATATATAAAAGTTTAAACGGAGTTATTGTGTAACTGGGAGACAATATCTCTTAGTAGACACTATAAACTACCAAGTAAAAGCCTGAGTACTTGGAACATTTACAATGGGTCCCATAGAATCTCACAAACACTGCAGACCATTGCCAGTGATATTTCTCTTCCAGACTACTGACATTTGATTGCTTCTAGGAGAAGAAAAATCACTTTTCTTTGGTGGTGCGTTACCTGCTATTAACACAAATCATCAGCAACTGATAAAGAAGGATATATTTTATTTGGGGGGGGGGGTTAGAGAGGAAACTCACTGATACAAGAGATTAAAAAGTTGTGTGGTTCCTGGAAGGCTGGACTAGTCCAAGCAGCTGAAGCTCAGTGGGTCAGGTCCTCTATCCAAGAACATAAGAGAGAACATGAAGAGGAAGGGGCTTCTGCATATTGCACCTCAATCTTAAGATGTCCTTCAACCATGCCCATAATTCTAGTGTCTCGAGGTCATAGGTGAATCCCAGATGTAAGCTAGCTAAGAGGCCACACCTCTAGATCAAGGTGATGGTACTTACTCTCCACTAAAACCTGCCATATGAAGCACAGTCCAGGGAAGGCCACAGATAAATGCCCAGGTACTGTTGGCCAACAAACTGGACTGGGTACTTTTAGGAAGAGTGAGACAGAGGGAGAAACATGAAATTGAGTGGGATAGAGAGGATACAGGGAGAAGGGGTGAATTTGATCAAGATACATTGTATGAAATACTCAAGGAATTAATAAAAACATTTTTTAAAAAAATGCATTAAGTTTATTATTAACGAAATGCCTTTATATTTGTTTGACTGCATTAAGGTCAAATAGGACTCCTTGTTAAATAACTTGACTGGCATTTTCTTTTGTTGTCCTTGCTTACTGTAGTTGGCAACGTAGCTTCAACATAACAGGGCCTGACAGGTTGGCTCAGTCTAAAAATGCTCTGACAGGCAAGTGATGTATATTGTAATTAGACAATTTCACAGAAATGGCATACATACACTAAAAAACTAAGAGATTAGGTAGTGTCCAGTCTTCTTCTGAAGGAATAGAAAGATATTTAGAAAGATTTGTGAGGTGGCAAGATAGCTCAGGAGCTAAAAGCAGTTTTCCCCAAGACTGATGACCTGAGTTCCATCTCAGGGATCCACATGGTAGAAGGAGAGAACTGGCACTCACAAACTGTCCTCTGATTTTCATATGCACCATTGCATGTGTGCACATTTAAGCATGCATATAAAAAATGTGCTAAAATATAAAAATTGTTTACACATTCTTAAGCATATACCTAGAAAAAAAAGAGAGGAAATGGGAAATTCTAAAATTTAAAGAGTAGCGAGTCCCCCAAGGGCTGTTCAACTCCCACTCAGGATATTAGTGAACATTGAGAAAAATTATGGATGTTACACCTGGGCATGGTAGTTATATGAAATCTAGTGAATGCTCACTAGGGCAACTACTAACTGTCTTCTGATGTATAGGCATCAGCCTCCATTAAAAAAAAGTCATCACTGCCAAGGTTGATGATTCAGAAAGGCATAAATAGATTGTTACACTGACAAATCATATTTCTGCAGTCCTCTGGTATTCAGGATATTTCTGCTCTGATATCATTTAGTCTGTTGATCCAGACTGCACTAGTATATGCATAATTATTTTTTTAATTTAATAAAATTGTATTGAGCTCTTCAATGGGACAGGTGTTTGGGGGGAAAACTAACATGTATAGGAAATTCATTCTGCTGTTAAAGAAATTAGTATGCACCTGCAACTGATATGGGAAATGAGTCAAATGTGTGTTATTTCCTCAAAAAACCAATAAAAGTTGAGTTAATACTAAATTAACATAGATGGGGATAAAGAAAACAAGATGAATCCCTTAATTAAAAAATTATTCTTCTCTTATATATTATGTTTGGACTGCAGTTTCCCCCTTCTTCCTTTCCTCCAAGTCCCCGTCCCCATCTCTTCTCTCTCCCAGATCCGCTCCTCCATTTCCCTTCAGAAAAAAAAATAGGCCTCCTGAAGATATCAACCAAATATAGCACACCAAATTTCAATAAAAGTATGTAATTAACCTCATATGGGTCATGGATACCATGAGAACACAGCCTACAGAATCAACTAAGTGAGACTCATGGGAACTCATAGAGATCAGGTAGACAGTCGGGGTCTGATCTAGGTCCTCTGCATATATGCTATGGTTGTGTAGCTTGGTGTTCTTGTGGGACTCCTAACAGTGGAAACAGGGACTATCTCTGACTTTGCTTGCTTTTGGGACCTCTTACTTCCTACTGGTTGCCTTACCAAGTCTTGATATGAATGTTTTAATGTTTTAAGATTAATAAGCAAAGCTTAGTATAATTGTAACAATGGGTAATTCTCTTAAAGCAAACATTTGAATGCCAGTTGTCACAACACTGTAAGCTAGACAATGTGTAAAACTAGAACATGAGTTGTCATTGATTTGCTTTTATTTATGTGTTCTCTAGTACAACATAGAGTGATCTGTGAAAAGAATAAAAGAGGTGTTTATGAAAAAAAGTGATAAGGTGATAGGTATAATTATAATGATGAATACAGAACTGGTTTTAGGATGCATGAATGCCTTGCACAAAAAAAAAGAAAATGAACCTTGGAAGAAAGACTGAAGAAACATGTCAAGTTAGTAATGGTGAGGGTGTGTGAGGGTTCCGAACATGTTTTGTAGGAACGCCAATGCTGTTGGCATCAGAAAATGGATATATCTGACCATTTCAAGATAGGTTTCAAAGACAAGCAAGGGAAAAGTGTAGTAAAAGAGAAGTCTGACTGTTATGTGGAATTTTAGAGGAAAATGGAGAGAGACATGAATGGGTGGAGACAGATGAAAAGAACCACGATTGGAGGGCTTGAGGTACAGATCAGTGATAGACCACTTGGTAAGCGTGTACCTGCCTCTGGATTCGATTCCCATTTTTTTTTTTTTTAAAAAAAAAAAGAGGCATAAAATTTTAAAAAGAAGAAAAATGAAAGGCACACCATGGGTTGCTCTTCTACCAGGGACCATGTTGACCTGAATGGCCTGTTCGGCCACCTAAGTCCATGCGGATGTTAGTGGTCCATCTTGCCTCTGAGATCCATTTCTGAGTTCGTGATCCTCCCAAAGACCATGTGAATATCTGTGGTCTGTGATGTTGCCTGAGGCCATGTTGAAATCTGTGGACTGTGCTGCCATACTGAGGTCCTTGGCACATGTTGATGTCAGAGCCCACATGGAAGACCATGATTCATGTTCCTGCTGACAGTAAAGGACAAGAAAGCTACTTCTGCCATTGTATTTATGACTGCAGACTCATAGTTGAGGAAGAGGGACATGGAAGGGCTTATATAATGACCTCTGTCTCCACCCCTCAGAATAGTAACAGCTTAGATAGAAAGACCGAAGAAAACTCTTAAAAATTGTATGCTTTTTAAACATAGTTTTCTTTTTAAACTATTTTTATTTATTCTTTGTGTCTTTTCATCATTCAGAATGATCCCATTAATTTCCCTGTCTTATGCCCTTGCAATGCCCCCCCCCAATAAAATGACATAATATTTAGGAGGGAAAAATCTTGTCATGGAAACTGTAGAGTGATATAATGTGTCACGCAGATGCATTTATTCACATATCTTTACTTGCAAGTGTTCATTGCAAAGAATTATTGGGCTGGTTCAAGGCCTCTGGTTCCTGCTACACTATCAATGTTGGGCTTTCACTGGGACTCCTTTTAAATATCCTGTTGTTGTCTAAGTGGTTTAGAGTGTGTTGAAAATTTATATACATATGTTTAGAGAAAGAAAAGAAAGGGTCAAGAAAGCCTTTTAAAAAGAAATAGAGTAAAATAAATAAATAAATAAAAAATAAGACACGTAAAGATGGAAAATACAAAGAGTGTCTGGATACTGTATGTTATTGTCTTATCTTTAAGCTTCTTGACTGAAAATGAGAAATTGTAAAAGCTGCTAAAAGACAGTTGATTATAAATGCTATTGGACTAATTCAACATATATATTTTGTCAATGAGTTTACCTTAAAACTGAAATCCAAAGATATGCTACTTTGGAGAAGAGGTTTCTTTTTATTCTCACAGAAAATGCTCTCATGGTGTGGATTTATTTCTGGATAAAGAACATAACGTTTGATAGAGGAAGACCCCCTGAAAAATCTCCAATGGAAATGGATGGACCAGATGATTCAGCATTTCAGAGCACCTCTGTTGAAGTTTCCAGAGCTCTGTATCCAGAACAATTTCAAGGAGACTGGCTGTGATGACACAGCCTTACAGATTACTCCACTAAAGACTTGTCCATAATCCTACATTTTTCTTTGGATTCCTATGGGATTGCCAGCATCCCCATTCAGCAGGAAGTAGCCTAGAGAATGACGCCCACATTCCCAAAACATGGATTATGGATGTTTGTGTTTATTTACACTGTTGTTTATAAGTTGTTATAGATAAGGGGGGAAATGAATATTAGATTTGGATTTCTTTTTGTTTTAAAAAGAGAAAAGGGGATATATAGGGGGATTGTGTTGCTTCATTGTAAATAATTGTCCCACTCACTGGCTTAATAAAAAGCGCTGATTGGCCAAAGGCAGGCAGGAAGTGTGGGCGGGGCTACCAGACTAAGAAAACTCTGAGAACAGGAAGCACAGAGCAGAACTCCAGAGAGAAGTCGGAAGAAGCAGAGGACAACTATGCTGCTCTAAAGAAAGGTACCAAGCCTCATGGCTGAACAAGATGAGTCATGGGTTAGATGAAGGGTAGAGAGCTAGCAAGTGATATGCCTGGGCTTTAGGCTGATCAGCCTAAAACTATAGTAAGCCTCTGCATGTCTCTGTAGATCTGTGGGTCTGTGGGTCTAAACGTTGAGGTTAGGCCTGAAAGTCAGGGCCAGAAACCTTCTATTACAGGAGTGGGCCAATTTATAATCCTGGTCCTGGGTATTTTCAGGATTGGTCAGCCTGCCAGCTCTCACTTGTCTTTACTACCAGGGTAAGCTCTCTATCACTGTCTGGCTAGTTTATCTTTTGAAGCCGCAGAAGGGGGCAGGGCTGGTTCTCCTACTTTGAAAAATTCAGAGTTAGCTCTCTCACACCTACACTTTTAGGGCCATCTCTACTGTGTTTCCTTGGTGAGGTGCAGGGGCCACTCTCCTGAGTATGGCAGTTGGTGGGGGACATGGACAGCTCTCCTATGATCACCTGCTTTCCCACCTGCTACAAGTACCATACAGCAGATGAGGGGTGGGGTCAGATCTCTCAGGCTCACATTCTTGCACCTGGGTCATGCTCACTCCAGTCAGCAGGGTCAGCTCTACTGTTCTGCCCAGGTGAAGTACAGGGCCCACTTTCTGGAATGTTGAAGTTGGAAAAGGGTAGAGTCAGCTCCCTTGCCCTCCTGACAAGGGCAGGGAGAGAGAGAACATCATTCCCTTGCCTATGGAAGGCCAGGGGGTACCAGCTAACCCATTCTCACACCCTCAGGGCAAATACACCCATCCTTCCATCAACAAGGTCAGCTCTACTGTGTTTCCCAGGAAAGGAACAAGGCCTACATTCCTGAATGTTGTAGCTGATAAGGGGAGGGGGCAGTGTGTTAGCTCCCTTGTCTTTCTCAGGTAGACAGGGGTGAGGCATAAGGGGTGGCACTCCCACCAAGTCCACATTGTAGCATGACAGACAAGCAGTGGGGGCAGCTCTTCCATGCTCACAATTTCAGGGCTGGCTCACTCACACCTCTGTCAATAGGATTGGCTGTATTGTGCTGCCCAAGCAGGATACAGGGCCTGCTCTACTGAGTGTTTCAGCTGGTGAGGAGCAGGGGCGGCTCTCCTGCTCTGATGATCTCAGGGACAGTTCTCTCACACACCTCAGACATAGAGGAGTGGGGGTATCTCTCGTCTACCCATGCCACAGTTGTGGGGCAAGGCCAGATCTCACATTCTCAGGGTCAGCTCACCCACGCCTCCATCAACATGATCAGTTCTGCCATGTTGCCCAGATGAGGTGCAAAGCCCATATTCTTGAGGATTGTGACTAGTAAAGAAGGGAGAGTCAGTGCCATGACCAACTGGAGGCAGTAGGAGGAAGGGCATCTTCCCCTCACCCCTACCACCACACCACAGAGGAGGGAGGTAAGTACCAGCTATGCCTCTCTCATGCCCTTGGGACTACTTCACCTGTGTCTACAGGGTCAACTTTACTGTGCTGGCTAGGCTAAGTACAGTGCCCATTCTCCCAAGTGTTGCAGCTGGTGAGGTGATGGACCAGGTCCCTCACCTGCTGCAGTAGGTAAGGTGAGAGAAGAGGAGTACATCTTTCCCTTACCCACACCACCACATGGCAGATGAGAGAGGTGTGCCTGCTTTTCCATTCTCATGCCCTCAGGGCCAGTTCGACCATGCCCACGTGAGCTAGGTCATCTCTATTATGCTGCCCAGGTGAGTTATAGGACCCTCTCTTCTGAGTGGTTCATCTTGTGAAGGGGAGGTGCTATAGTCAGTAAGGGGTGGGGCTAACTTTGGACAACCCTCTCCTCTCAGTCTTTGGTACTATCAGGAGCCATGGACATCAACACAGATGGGGGCTGCATCAGGGCCATGAACCCAGACATGGGCCCCAGCAGCAACCCTGATCCATACATTACCATGGCCCTGGGTGGCAATTAAGCCACCCACCACAACCTGTTCTTCACCACTTTCACCTCTTCAGATATGCCTCTGTCCACAGAACATTCTGTCTCTCTCTCTCCCATACAGCACCATACATTTACTCACCATAATAGTACCCATCTGTTCTTTCAGTGCCAAGCAGGCCTGTACAGGCCAATGTTTTCTCCTCAGAACCTGGAGTGGATTGACCTGGACCTGCATGTGTGTTTCCTTATATTGTTCAGTCCATCATGGCACTAGGCAGGATTGTGTTTCTTCTTCAGAGCCCAGGTGAGTCCAGGACTCAGTTTTCTGTAAGGGGCTGACCACGTCATATTTGATCGTGTTCCAGTGAGTACTTATGATTATTTCTCCTCCTCCTCCTCCTCCTCCTCCTCCTCCTCCTCCTCCTCCTCCTCCTTCTTCTTCTCCTCTTCCTCCTCCTTCTTCTTCCTTCTTCCCCTCCTCCTCCTCCTCTGCCTCCTCCTCCTTCTCGGGGGAAGGTCACAAAAATTGGAGGTAGACCTGGGAGGACTGGGAAGTGAGTGTGATCAGTATTTATGACATGAAATTGCCAAATAATCAATAAAAATATGAAATAAAACAAGACATAATCACACTTTAAATGATTCTAACTGCCCAGTGTGGTTCTTCCTGGCAAAGGCCAGGAAGGAGTGAGATTTTAGTACCTTAAAACCTGTCTCAAGGGTACTCTATAGATATCTGCTTTCTCTTTCTTTCTGCTGTGTTCTCCAGAAAGTAAAATAATTCTTATGACTTTAGTCTCGCAATGTCATAACTTTATATTCAATGTGATGCTCCCAATTCAGAGGTCCCAAATGAGGAAGCTGACTGACTTGAGTTAAAGATGTATGTTGAACTGTAGGGTTGCTTGTCATGGCTCCCTCCTAACTCCTAACTCATACTACTATAAAGTGAGAAAGCAGCAATTACTTTTAAAAGGAACAGCAAATAAATATTTGAAAAGAAAGTAATGTGGCTGTAAACTAGCTGTCCAAAAATAGAATAATGTTCCCTATCTTAGGGAATACCAGTATGTGATAATAATAAGTAATCATTAAAATTAAATTATGTTCTATAAATTTAATAACACCTCAATAAATGCTGATAAATTTGGTCTGGAACTAGGCAGGCTAACAGTAGAGTTAAATTAGAAAATAGATAAGAATAACTCAACAAAGCCTGAAAAATAATAAAAGCAATCAAGAATGACAAGTGCTACTATATTGAAACATATTTATAATAGTATGATAATTTAGAAATATAGAACTGGTTTATAACCATAAGTAAAAATTTAATTGAATAGTCTAGTGATAAGGTGTGAAAGCACACATGGTGATTTAGCATAGGACAGAACCAGCACCTGAAGCCTGTTGGGTAAAAATGAGTCTCTTCTTTTCTTTCTTTCTTTTTTTTTTTTTTTAAAGAGAAACTCCTCCTATCTGTTCCTTTGCCTTTCACCCTTTTTCTTTTGAAATTGACTTATTTATTATGTATTCAGTGTTCTGCATGCAGGTCAGAAGAGGGCATCAGATCTCACTTCTATATGGTTGTGACTCATGATGTGGTTTCTGGGAATTGAACTCAGGTTCTCCGGAAGAGCAGCCTTCACTCAATCTCTGAGTCAACTCTCCAGCCCCAAGGCTGTTTTAAATAGAATAGGGACAACTGGGTGAAAAAGTGTAACTGGCTTTGTACTTCATACAGTGCACCTAAATCAACTCCAAATGGATCAGTGATTTAAAACTTTGAAAATTAAGTGTCATAAAAGACAGCTGGGCATGGAGACTTAGGCCTATAAGATCATTACTTGAGAGGCTGAAGCAGGAGAATTCCACCAGTTTAAGGTCAGCCTGGAACACAGTCATGGGTTCCAGGCTCGCCTGAAGTGTAGTGTAAGGCCTTCTCTCAAAATATAAAACTTAAAAATCTAGAGAGAAAAAATGGAAATGTCTTTATTCTCTGGGAGGAAAAACAACTGTGATTTATGGAAAGAAACATAGCAATGTTCTAACACATATTTCTCACTCTTAAGTGTCACATTCATCACCTCTCTCCACTTTGTAAATAAGAACACCTTATTTTAGGCTCTCCTCTCTATTTCCACTGTCTTATGTCATTGGCCTAACCCAGTCCCTTCATTTTGATGCCACACTTCTGTTTCTCTGTCACTTTGGGAGACTCCTCAGCCATTTCCCTCCTTTTTTTTTTGTACAGGGCATCTCTCCGCAATCTACCTTCTCTTATCACACTTTCACCTACACACGACCAACCATGGCTCAAAAAAAAAAATTAAATGTAAAGTTCACAAAAACACCAACTCATAATATTTAAGTTGCATGTCATTCTGAGTAGTGTAATGACAACTAGGACTGTCTGACTCCATTTTTCATCCCCTTATCCAATATATCCATGCTGTGATATTCTAGCCATATGTGGGATCCTTGACTCTGAAATTACCTGTTGAAGTGTCCAGTGCTTGTTTGTGTTAAACTAGCTTGTTGACTTGATATGACTGCAAAGCACAGATGCTAAGAGCTTGGATATGCCAAAGAGAAGCCAACAATTTCTTTTTTTTTTTTTTTGAGTCCTCCATGTTACTTAGTTTCCCTGGGGCTGTGAATTATAGCATAATTATCTTTTAATTTACAGCTAAATACACTTCTGAGTGAGTAATACCATGTTTTTCTTTCTGGGTCTCAGCTACCTCAGGAGAATTTTTTCTAGTTACATCCATTTGCCTGCAAATTTTCTGATGTCATTGTTTTTAACAACTGAGTAATACTCAATTACTCCATTGTGTCCCATATTTTCTTTATCTGTTCTTTTGTTTAGGGATATCTAAGTTGTTTCCAGGTTCTGGCTATTACTAATAATGCTGATATTAATGTACTTAAGCAAATGTCCTTGTGATATGTTTGAGCATCCTTTGGGTACATGCCCAAGATTAGTATAGCTGAGTCTTGAGGTAGGTTGATTTCAAATTTTCTGAGAAATAAGCCATATTGTGTAGAGGGATTATGTTACATTGCAAATAATTGTCCTGCCTACTGGCTTAAAAATGCTGATTGGCTGAAGTCAGACAGGAGGTGTGGGTGGAGCTACCAGGCTGGAAAAACTCTAGGAATGAGAGAACAGAGCATAGATGACACAGAGATGCCAGAGAAGCCAGCAGATGCAGAGGACAACTATGCTGCTCTGAGAAAAGATACCGAAACACATGGGTGAACAGAATAAGAATCATGGGTTATCTTAAGGGTAAATGTCGGTGGAAATTCTCTTAAATACACCAATACAAGCTTAATATTTATTAAAATATATGTCAACACTCATGATACAGGTTACAGCTTATGTAGACGCCTGATAGACTGGATTATCTAAGCGGGGGACGATGGATGCCAATGGATGCCGAACCAGTCTCTCCAGCAGTCTGGAACCAGGAAACAAGGCTTTCCAAGATCCCAGCAGCACCTTATGAATAGGGTTGGCCACTCCCCCTTCCGGAGCCCAGGACCCTGGATAGGTGTCTTCTGACCTAATTAGCTGACACCTGAATCCCGCCACAGGTAAAGAACAAGTTATATGCCTGGGCCCCAGTCAATAAGTGTAAATTACTTTAAGCATCTGTGTATCTCTGTGGAACTGTGGGTCTGTGGGTCTGCACTTCGAGGTTAAGCTGAAAGGTCCAGGCCAAAAACATAATACAACAAGTGGTGCCCAATGTGGGTAAAATATACCCACATAAATCCATAGAAAGCCTAAAAACTGTCTAAAGCACAAAATTGGAGTCAAAAGCACCTTCCAAGTTGTGTCTCTCAAGTGGGCCATGGTTAAGAGACTAAGTGGTGTATGGGATTACATTACAAAATGGTGTGTTTGCTGCATGCAATTTAAGATGAACAAGGCCAGTTCCTGAGCTTTAATGTAAGCAGGGATGTGAATATGGTAGATTTAAGGTGTCTGTTACTAAGGACAAAAAGGGAACAGAGTCAAAGATGGCTCCTTAGTGGTGGTGTTTCTTGGATCAACTCTGTTTGCTGGAGGCAGAGGCATGGCTTTTTAAGAGAACATTCCTGATTCAACCTTAGAGGCAAAACATCTGTGAGTCTTTTTAAGAGGCCCTGCTGCCAAATACTTAGAGTCCATGAGCAGCAGATGGCAATGCTTTACGTGGTCTATATATGACACCTAAAACTCACCAGAGTGGTAATTGTGGAGTCTACCAGCACCTCTGCAAAAAAGATAAATCCTATGAAGCTAGACTAGGAACTGGGTGGAACCAGCCAGCACCCTAACGAAGCCTTTAATCCTTAGCAGCACCTTGACAGATTAAAGGTGTGGACAGAAACAGAAAGAAATAGAGGAAGCTGGGTGGAGTCAGTCACCCTAGCCAAGCAAAGGTGTGGTCAGAAACAGAAAAAGATAAGAAATAAGAGAAATACAATAAAGACAGATTCAAAAAATAAACTCTAAATGGTTTAGAGTGTGTTTATATATATGTACACTTGAGAGAGAAAAGAAAAAGGGAAAAGGAGAAAGTCCTTAAAAAAGAAATAGAGTAAAAAGAAATAGTAATAAGCTATGTAAAAATGGAAAATACAAAGAGTGCCTGGATACTGTATGATATTGTCTTTGAGTTTTTTGACTGAAAATGAAGTAGTAAAGGGTGCTAAATGACATTTGATTATAAATGCTGTTGGATTAATTCAACCTGTATATCTTGCAAGTGAATTAACTTTAAAATTGAAATCAAAAGTCATGCTATTTTGGAGAAGAGGTTTTACTTTTATTTCCACAGAAAATGAAAGGCTATAGATTTATTCTTGGTTAAAGAAAATAAAATTTGATAGAGGAAGACCCCCTGAGAAGTCCCCAATGGAAATGGATAGCCCAGATGACTCTGCATTTCAGAGCACCTCTGTTGAAGTTTCCTCTGAGCTCTGTATCCAAAACTACTTCAAAGAAACTGGCTGAGATTACTCAGCCTTAGAGACTACTCCACTAAAGACTTATCCATAATCCTAAATTTTTTGGGTGGTCCCCATGGTATTGCCAGCACCCCCATTCAGCAGGAAGTTAGCCTAGAGAACAACACCCACATTCCCCAAAAGTAGATTATGGATGTTTGTCTTTGTTTACAATGTTTGTTACAAGTTGTTATAGATAATAGTGAAAAAATAATTCAAAAGAATTTCGGTTTGGGGTTCTTGTTTTTAAAAGAGAAAGGGGAAAATATAGTGGGATTATGTTACATTGTAAATAATTGTCCCTCTTACTGGTTTAATAAAAATGCTGATTGGCCGAAGGCAGACAGGAAGTGTAGACAGCTACCAGATTGGGAAAACTCTGGGAACAAAAAGAACACAGCAGAGATGACACAGAGATACCAGAGAAGCCAGCAGATGCAGAGGACAACTATGCTCCTCTGAGAAAAGGTACAAAGTCCCATGGCTAAACAGGTTAAGAATCATGGGTTAGCTTGGGTAAAGGGTAAAGAGCAAGTTATATGCCTGAGCCCCAGGTCAATCAGTGTACAATTAATGTAAGCATCTGTGTGTCTCTGTGGGACTATGGGTCTGTGGGTCTGCACCTTGAGGCTAAGCTGGAAAGTCCAGGCCAGAAACATAATGCAACAATATTGCTTTACAAAGTAGCTGTACAAGTTTACATTCCTATCAGTACTGGGTGAGTGCCCTCCTTGCTCCACATCTTCTGCTAATGACAAGCATATGTTGTCATAAGTGTTTTTAATCTCAGCCATTCGGACAGGTTTAAGATGGTATCTCAGAGTCGTTTCAATTTGCATTTCCCTGATAGCTGAGGATGTTGAACAATTATTTAAATGTGTTGCTGCCATTTGAGATTCTTCTGTTGGGAGTTTTCTGTTTAGATCTGTACCTGCATTTTTAATTGAAAAATTTGATATTGTGATGTGTATTTTCTTGAGTTCTTTATATATTTTAAAGCTCAACCCTCTGTCAGATATGGGGTTGGCAAAGTTCTTTACCTATTCTGTAGTCTGCCATTTTGTCTTATTGACAGGTTTCTCTAACAGAACCTTTTCAATTTTAGAAGGTCACATTTAATTATTTATGTCAGTGTCTGTGTTGCTGGTGTTCTATTCGGGAAGTAGTCTCCTCTGCCAATGTATTGGAGGCCATTTCCCACTTTCTTTTCTATCAGGTTCAGTGTAACTGGATTTATGTTGAGATCTTTGATCCACTTAGACTTGAGTTTTATACAGGGTGATAGATATGGATCTATTTGTATTACTCTGCATTCTAGCATTCATCTATGCCAGCCCTGTTTGTTGTAGATGCTCTTTTTGCCAACTGATATTTCTTGATTCTTTACCAAAAATCAAATGTCCATAAATATGTAGATGTACTTCTCGCACTTCAATTCAATTCAGTTTATCTGATTTTATGCAATACCATGCAGTTTTTATTACCACAACTCTGTAGTAGCTTGAAATTGGGAGTGGTGGTTAGCTTCTTAAGTTGTAGAGAAAACATTTTTTAGCTATCCTAGGTTTTTATTTTTCCATATGAAGTTGATCATTGTTCTTTCAAGACCTGTGAAGAATTGTGTTGGAATTTTAATGAGGATTACTTACATTGAATCTGTAGATTGCTTTTGGTATGACGGTCATTTTTATTATGTTAATTCTACTGATCCATGAGCATGGGAAAGCTGCCTATCTTCTGATATCTCCTCCAATTTCTTTCTTCAAAGACTTTATGCTCTTGTTCTGTGGGTATTTCATTTGCTTGGATAGAGTTACCCAAAGATATTTTATATTATTTATGAAGGTTGATGTTTCCTCGATTTCTTTCTCAGACTATTTATCCTTTGTATATAGAAGGACTACTGATTTTTTAAAATTAATCTTGTATCCACCCACATTGCTGAAGGTGTGTATCAGCTGTAAAGAGAAAATGAAGAGATCTTCTGGGTAAACTGGGGCCATGTGGGGATAAGAACCTGAGCAGAATAGAGGGGGAGAATAATAAAAGAGATGTTTTGATAGGGTGACATTTTGGGGTCAGACTTCCATGAATCTACAAGGATGACTACAGATAAGACTCTCAGCAATAGTGGAGAGGGTGCCTGAACTGGCCATCTCCTGTATCAGGTTGGTGACTACCCTAATTGTCATCATAAAGCCTTTCAATAACTGATGGAAGCAGAGGCAGAGATCCACACCTACTTGTGGGACTCCTAAAAATGGCAACAAGGGCTATCCCTAACATTTTGGCTGGGTTTTAGGATTCTATTCCTCAAACTAAGTTGCCTTGCCCAAGCTCAATACAAGGAAAGATGTTTAGTCTTACTGCAACTTGATATTTCTAGCAGTGAGTGCTGAACCTGTTCCTGACCCTTTGGCAGGCTTTAGGAAACCTATTCCTTACCTTACCAAACCTTAATGCAAGAGGAGAAATTGGTCCTACGTCAACTTGACATACCATGCTTTGCTGTCACCCATAGGAAGCTTGATCCTTTCTGAATAGAAACAGAGGAGTGGGTTATTGGGGGGGGGGGAGGAAACTGAGGTCAGAATGTAAAATAAATGAATACATTTAACTAATAAAAAAGTCCTTCAATTAAGTAAAGAGGTTTGAAAAAACTCCTAATTTAACATAGCAAGAAAAAGGATCCAGGCTAAGGCTAGTAAGAATTATGGTAAGAATGAATCTTTAATATGTGAGATAATTGGAAAGAGGAAGGGAAATGTGAGTTCCACTGTATACCTCAAACTCCAAATGTTAAAGCAACAGTGCATTATAAGTGCCTCTAGTCAAGAAAGAGAGGACATTCCAACTGTGCTAGATGTGTGTAGGAAAAATATAGTACATATAGCAATTCAGTGCCATTTGCCTTTTTAGCCAGCCACTCAATCGATGCTTGTTTGGATCTCAGAATAACTAGCTGAATTAAAAGTTGGTGTCACAAAGATAGCTGAGACTTTAGGCTTTCTGCAAAGTAGCAAAAAAGAAGACTGTTTGACAGGAAAGAAAAGGCTCCAAGTTGTAGCCAAATCCCAAGCTCAGAAAATTACTTTTCACAGCATAGTAAGTCTCACTTTGAGTTTATGCTGAGTCACCAAGGAGAAAAACCTGTCTGGTCAGTTGTGAGTGCCCTGGTAAACAGCCCTGTCAAAATTCCTTTTTGTTGGCACAATTTCATACTCTATTGAGACATAATAAAATGACACATTTTATTTATATACAGATTATAATTCTGTAAGCTTGATCTAGTCCCCAGATACAGCAATTAGAGAGTTGGATTTTTTGGACAACTGTATGATGTCAGTCCTTTCCAGTACTATCTAATGGACAAAGGCCTGTAACTTATTTTTTAAAATCTCTGGTTATAATCAGAGAAACTCCATGAAGCATTGGAGGATAATCAGATGTTATGAAGAGGACAAAAGGAAGGTTCTTGACTTTATACCATGTCTCCAAATAAGAACAAGAAGTGTAGTATGTCTTCAACACCCACAACCACACTGAGAGAAGTCATTGCCTGAACCCAGCAGGACTAATGAGGAACAATAGAACATAAATGAAGCTGGATATTTGAGCCTCATGTGGCAGTGTATGCCTACAATCCCTGTTACCTGCAAGCTTTTATGATTCAAGTCTGCCCTGGGTGGTGTAGTAAATTCCAACCTACTGTAGTCTGTTCAAGGCAACCTCATCTCAAAAGGGAAAAAAATAGAAAAGATTTGTTTATTGCTACATTATATATGCCTTATAGGTCTTCAAAATCACTAAGGGGTTTGAAGGAGCAAAGAGAACCCTGGAATTTGAAAAATGATAGAAATAAAGAGACTTCAACTGAGAAGATACACTTCAAATGGAAAGTTTTTCTTTTGTCCAGAGTGCTCTTTAGTTCATCAGCAATGATGAAATGAAGCAAGTCATTGGGACTGATTTGGGTCACCGATCAGAGGGAAAAGGCCTACCTGCTTCAAGTTGCAAAACAACATCCCTGCTAAAAACCTAGCCAGGATAGTTAGGATGGCTGTTGAGAAAAGCCCTGGACCTGCTGAAACCTTGGCCCTGTTGTACAGGAAACAAATGAGAATGGAAACCTGTGTGTGAACCCCCCTCTGCACCTTTTTTCCTTATTTGTGAAACAAGGAAAATGTACTAAGTCAATAATTTTCAAATACAATTGCCCCCTTCTAAGACTCCTAATGGTAATTTAAAAAGCCTACCTGTACTAGTTTTTGTATACATTCTTATGTATAATAAAGTGTAAAATATAAATTAGACATAGTAAAATGTTAACAAAAATTCATAATACATGTAACAAGTATAACAATATACCTTAATAAGATTTATTTGAATGCGTTATCTTTCTTTAAAATATCTGGTATTGGAAGCACGCATTTTATTTATGTACCTTTTCTGTACCCATTTAATATTCTAAACATTGTAAACTAACATAAATAAATAAATAAACAAAATATTCTCTTCATGACTTAGAGGTGACAGGAACTGTCAGATTACAAAATAGTAGCAAATCTTTGTCTATTTATGTTTAGCTCACTTCCCCCAACCTCTGACTGTCACTTCTCTTTCCCTTTCTTGGTATTCTAACCTCTGTGTAATAGTAACTAAAAGTATCAACCTCAGTATTCTGAAAATCAAGAAAAGGCCTCTCAAAAAGTAAGCAAAACTCTCTGAAACATTCAAACTCGGGTAGCTCTTTTCTCTTTGACAGTGTTTGTCCTCAGGCTGAGAAGTCAGTGAATCTGTAAATCAACACTTGGGTCTAAATAGATCAAGTAATAGTCTGAATAGAATAGTGCAGAGGCTTGTGAACATCTTTAAATACCTCCACCCCATAAATCTCCAAGGCCCCTAAGCTCATATTTACTGTGGCTAACTCCCTTGTACCTTCACCTTGGCTGGGGCCTTTCAGTTCCTCTTGCCACACTTAGAACATTATGGGAGCTATAACAGAGGCCAACAACTGAGTGACCAGTCTCAGAAGGATATTGACAAAGAAATTTCAAAGTTGGTTCTATATACTCTTGGAGAAGTGGGGTGAAGCCTGATATATGAATGAAAGCTGGAAGGTGAAGGGTAGTCCTAGCACTTAGCAGGTAATAGTAATCAGGCTTGAAAAGGACATTACAGACATGCTGAAGTACTGGCCTTACTTTCAGCCCACTTAATTAGCTTCATGTTCATTTTACCCAAGTAGGCTTTAGCTATTGCCTCATTGAGCTTCTTAGGCAGGAAGGGAACACCCAAAAGTTATTTGTCTGAATGGTATCTACAACTCTCAATCTGTGCCACAACCTAGTGTGGTCCATGGCACAAACCAGGTTGATCATCCAGGTCAAATGGATTGTCTAATGTCTATTCTTCAGGCAGTAGTAGACCATCTGTGGCTTGATATTTACCTTCTGCACAGTATTCTTGTTGAGCCATTTCATATCAATTTCCCAATCCAAGTGTTCACATGATGACACCATCCTTCATCTGTCCAAATTGTTGGCCAAAGCCTGATCTACATAGTTCCAGGACAGCTGGAGCTACAGAGTGAGGTCTTGCCTCTGAAATAAAAACAAAAACACGAAGTTCTGGCCTAGGATGATATCAACACAGGCTAGGGTAGGGTTAAAGATGTTTTCCTCCTCATAGGCTTTATTCATGGTGGTCACATCATAGCCCTCCATGGAAGCCCATATAGTACATTAATAATGTCAATCTCATTAATGATGAATTGAGCCTCAAAGCCTTTCAAAACCTATACACAGACCTTTCCCACATTGCCATAGCCTCTAAAGAATACACCTGTGGCCTGCCTGATGCTGTCTATGAGGAATTCCAGGCATCCATAGAAGTTGAGAAACTTGCTATTGGAAATGAAATAATTAATATTGATGGCAGGCACCTTTGGTCATCATCTTGTAGAGGCTGTGACCCTGATCCTTATCTTCTCAGAGATGCCTCAGATGCCTAACAGAAGCTGTGAGTACTTGATGTGACTGAGGTTGATAAGGTTACTATCTGAACTGTGTTAGAAAGTCTATCCTTTAAAATATAGGTTATGCTCAACAAGTTCTCTTTACCTGTTTTACCCTTGTAGTCATATACAAGAGTGTCAGCCTTGCCTATAATGATCCTGAGTAGAACTCAGGGACACCAGAGACTCAGTGAGGACAACAATTTCCATAATCACCTGCAAGTTGCTAATAATGCAGCAGTGGCTTGAAGTTTGAGTGTGTCTCCCTTACACATATCTAATCTGGCTTGTCATTCTTGGCAATGTCCATGACCTTTTGTTCCCAGGCAACTAGAATGATCTCTGTGACTTTGTAGGACAGTTTATCACACGTGTTGGCAGTGCTTCCTGTCAGAATGATGGATTCAAGAGAATTGAGCTGGGTGGTGTGGGACAGGTTCATCAAATATATTATACTCTAGATATCAGCAAAATCAACATATATTTTTCTTTTTCCTTATTAAATCAGGAACTTTCTCTCCCTTAAATGAGGGCCTTTACAACTTCTCTTTGGCACATTAGGATTGCTATTATCACTATACTTGTGCTTCTGGGATACAACTAAGTCAAATAAATGTTACCTGGGCATAAACACTGGTATTCCATGACTGTTGACCTAATAGGCATGGCTAATGGGCAAAGCTGATTGTAGAGCATGGGTATGTTGGGCAAAAGAAATGACATGTAACATTCATGGAAAGGTGTCAGAATTTCTTCACATTACTAAGAATGGTATGGGTTTTAAAACACAAACTATTTATGAGATTTTCCATTCAGTAATTTTAGGCCCTGGTTAGCAGTAAATAACTGAAATTTCAGAAAGAAAACTTTAAATAAAGGTCAACTCCCATAGTATTACAGGGAACACTTTATCCTGTGGAGTACTTGAGCATATGGACTCCAACTCCTACCTTCCCCAGAACAAGTCTGCTCTACGTTATTTATGGGAGCTATTTCACTGGTTTTCTTTGAATGATACTTCTAGTAGCAAAATAATGTTAGATAACCACTTAACTAAGCTAAACTGGGAAATTAATAAGTGAACATTACAGTGAAGCTATATCAGCTGAGAGCCATGCCAACAAAAGAGAGGGGTACTGATCTGTTACTCTGAACTGTGTAAGAATCAAGACATAAGGTAACTCATGAAAGAAGTACAGAGTTGTCATGTGGCCATGTTATTTTGTGCTGTGTGGGCAACAGTGAGGTGAAGCTAGGGGAATGTGGTAGCTGATGGCAGGTATGAGATACATAGTTGGTACAGCACCAACCCATCTGCTTTCTCCCCTCCATGGAAGAATGGGCTGCTTCTGTAGCCTGAACACAAATATAAAATCTATCATTATAATTATTATAAGGATGAAATAGTTAAAGGTTTACAAATTCAACTCCCAAAGGTCAAAGGCCTCTCTTAAATAAAAGCCTGTTGGTCATGCAACAAACTCACTTTTCACAGGGGTCCACATACTAAGACCCCTATAGAACATTGCCTCTCAGTTTACAGTTAGCTATCTTTATGTGAGGAGAATTTGAAAATTGGCAATATATTTTTATAGCATGAGAAAAATAACATCTGCTTATCAGTTCAAATTCCTGAGATACTGTTTGCCTTGTTCAATATTATTTTTCAATTCTGTCTGCTTATAATAGAGACATAAATACTCAGTGCTGAAAACTAAATTCAGAGGATAATTACTGGATTAGTATTAAGTTGCAATTATAGTAATTTAATGATTTCAATTACTTTGACTTTCTCTTTGACAAGGATGACTGAAACAAATTGAAATTGGAACTGATAGGTCATGCAGAGGTAAGATTATTGGACAGCATTTTAGATGGAAAAATTGAGTCCCAGATATGCCTCATTAGAACCACAGCCACAAAGTACCGCCAATCTTTCCGTATAGAAAGGAGGTTGGTACATCTTGTCTCAGTCAATAACACTCATTGTATTCTTCTAATTTTCAACAAAATGCTATGTAGGAACAATTCATCATTATCTAATATGATAGTGTTTCAACAGCTCATTCCAAGATGATAGATTAAATAAAACAACCCTAAGTCAAACCCTGGCTTCACTGAGGATCCAGGTAAGAACCATGTGCATTCTCTAGGTCTCAAAGACCTACATTTTTCTCACAATATGCTCTTTCTCAAATTCTTCCATTTGAAATATGTGAAGTTCCTCCTTCCATTTGTTGCAATGTCCAAATTAATTAAAAAACCACCCCCTCTCAAAAAAATAAAAGGTTAAAAAATCTCACAGTGCAGGAAGAAACATATTAGTTAAAGAAGAAAAGGAAGTTAGATTTTCAGTATTAATAGAGTATTTCTTTACAGACCCACATGGCTTCCAAGGTTGCAATCATCTCTGACAAGGTTATGAGAATTTCTAGAATTCAATTATTCTCAACTAGGAGTGATTTTACTCTTTAACAGACATGTTTTCCAATCTTTGGAGTCATTTTCTGTTTTTCCATCTTGGGAATGCTGTTATAATGTTGTAGGTAGAGGCTAAGGATACTGTTAAGCATGACACAGTGTACAGTATGGCCCCCATGACAAAGAATAATCCAGTCCAAAATGCCATTAGTGTTGAAGTTAAGGAGTTCTATCTGACACAGTTGAGTCTTGATAAATCATTTGTCAATAATATTTAACCATACTTAAATACAGAAACTCACAATTCATTTCTCTATGTTACATAGTTGAATGTAAAACTATATATAGCATGGCAGAAGAGCACAAGCTTAGTAGAAGCTGGCAAAGTAGGGCGATTTTAAATTTAACTTTGATGGAAGAGTTATTGTGTACTAACTTCACATGAAACCCCTTTAATTTGAGGAACAATAATTTGTTACAAAGATGCTCATTTAAAGCAGCACAACTTGGAACCACATGAAGTTTAGCTGTACGATGATGTTTCTCCATATAAGTAACGAGCCAGTATTTGTTCCCAGAGATCTTTCCATCCAATAGCATTTGAAATACATAAGATAGTATATGACTCGTGGTAATCACATGCAAAAGAAAATGACAGACCTGGAACTAAGATTCCACTTACCAATTGTGTGCTCTCTCCCTTGGCAAAAGGTGTGTTTTTTTGAGACAGTGAGGGTCTCATTATGTAAGCCAGACTGGTCTGGAACTTTTCTATATAGAAAAGTCAACTTCCAACTTATAATACTACTGCCTCAGCTTCCCAAATATTGAGTATATAACTATAAACTACCATAACTACTTTCATTGTCCTTTTGCATATACTAGTTTGTATGTTGTCTTTGTTCCAAAGACGTCCCTACAGCATCTAATACCACTTTGCCTTCATGGGAGAAAAGCAGATAATGACCAGGATCATTCTCAAGCATGATCTGCCAACAACACCAGGTTTTAAAAGTATTAAGGTCCAACTACTGCTTAAAGCACAAGAATACTTGAGAAATAACTTACTCCTCAGTTCTCCTTTAGGCTCACTTTGAGTTATTCTCTGAAGCATCGCTTGAAATGGCCCTCTGACTTGTCCAACTTTCTCATGTCACTCACCATCTTCCCTTGACACACTTCCTTAAGAAATCACATGTACACAAATCTATTCTTTGTGGGTCAGCTTTGAAGCATTCCAATCCAATAGATACATTTTGACTTAGTTTGGTGCTTTATACTGACTGCCAATTTGAGAAGGTCTAGAATCACCTTAGACACAAATCTCTGAGAATGTCTGGGAGACACTAGATTAGATTAATTTCTAGACTGAATAAAAAGGAGAAAGTGAGCCAAGTTCAAGCATTTATCACTCTCTGCTTCCTGAGTATGGATGCTCTGTGAGCAATGTCTTCATAGCCCTGACATCATAGCTTGCCTGTGTGTGACCTGTAAACTGTAAACCAAAGCACACCCTTCCTTCCTTAAGATGCTTTGCCAGGTGTTTTGTCATACAAATGAGACACATAATTAATACTTTTGAGTACCAAAATGTTAGGAAGTTTATCAGAGGAAAGTGTCATGTAATTGAACATTGGAAGATGCTACAGAGTGAATTCATCTTCTTTAAAATTAGGATGTAACAAAGTGGTAGTACTAAAAAGTTGGCCTTTAAGAAAATGACCTGAGCCATATCTCTCTCTCCCTCTCCCTCTCCCTCCCTCTCCCTCTCCTTCCCCTCTCTCTCTTAGTGTGTGTGTTGGCTACTTTTTTATTGCTATAAGGAGACATCATGACCAACTTAGAAGAAAAGATTTATTGGCATTTTGCTTACAGTTTTAGAGGCTGAGCGCATGACCATCATGGCAGAGACCATGGCAGCAGTCAGGCAGTAACTGAGAGCTTATATGTTCAGATAACAACCATGAGACAGAGAAAGAAAGAGCTAACTTGTAGACTCCAACAAGTCTACACCTCTCAATCCTTTGCAAATAGTTCCACCAGCTATGAACAAAACATACAAATATTTTCATTCACATTACCACATTGATTCTCTCTCCCTGAATCTCTGTATAAATATATATTTCCAATCTTGCCATGTACTTGAAATTCTCCTGCTTCAGTTTTTTGAGAGATGAAATTACAGGAATATACTAATATTCCCAGATGTGGAGCTAAGGGCCCTTCTATTGTTAGTAGGAATGAGGATCTTATAATGGTGGCACATAGTATCAGCTAGCTTGTCCTTCAAATTTCTGATATATGAATGTTAAATATGAAGACCTTCACCAGAAACAAAGCCCCATTCCTTGATCATGAGTTTCCAGCCTCTAGGTCTGTGCAATAAAATAAATTGCTGATATTTATACATTTCCAGTCTTGTTTATTTTGTTATACCAGCACAAAACAAACTAAATCAATTGATTGGGAAGAAGTGGAAATGTTTAGAAAGAAGAGGTACATGAATGGCAGTGGCAAGTAAGGTCAGAGAAATAATGTGTACTCAGGATAACTCTAACGAAGGAATGTGGATATATTCTGTGAGCAATAAGAGTTATTAATGATTTTTCAGTAAAGGAGAACATTCTTCATGAAGTTGAATCAGGTACATTACATTAATAAACCTTGCCTGATACTAAATATAATTTATTGGACACTTTCCAAGACCATTAGTGAGTAACTTGCAACTTGCAAGTACAGCACAGTGTAATAGAAGAAAATTAAAAATTCTTAGGTGTTGATTACTTTCTGCATACAAAAGATGTTTTTGTGCCTTAGAAATACAAGAATAGATCAGATGACTATGAATTGTGATTACAGCCAACCATAAAAAGTATTCTTTCTTCCTGATGACTAGGACCACTTATTTTATAAACAGAAATATTTGTTTCTGTAACAAATTAATTTTTTAGCATAAAACAAAACCACTTATCTCAGAAAAAATCTTTATTTTATTATTAAATATTTACAACTACTTCTTACCATGTGTTAGGATTTCTGTGGCTGCAAAGAGACACCATGACCATGGAAACTCTTATAAAGGAAACATTTAATTGGGGTGGTGTGGGGATACGGTGGCTTACTTATAGTTTCAAACTACATCTACTCTAACAAGGCCACACCCTCCTATTGGAGCCAGTCCCTTGGGGGGACATTTTGTTTCAAACCACCACATATGTCACACATTGACAACTAAATAGCTTGTTTAAAATTTTATAGTAAACTTAAATGTTGTCCTAAGTTTCTTTTCTATTTGGTGTGATAAAATACCTTGACAAAAGCAACTTAGAGCAAAAAAAAAAAAAAAAAAAAAAAAGGCTATTTTAGCTCACAACTACAGGTTACAGGTTACAGTCTATCATTATGGACAAGTCAAGTTATTAGGAAGTAGTCACACTCATATCACAGGATTAGAATAAGCAGATGAAGGACTCCTTGTTCTCAGTACTCTCTGTACACTCACAGCTAGAACAGGGTCCTCTGTCTAAGGAACTCTATGTTCAAAATGGGCTGTTTCTTTTGACTTCAATTAAGATAATCAAAATAATCTCCCACAGATACGCACACAGTCTAATCTGATCTAAGCAATCATTCATTGAAACTTTCTTCCTAGGTGATATTAAAAGGTAATCATGATAAACATCAAAATAGTTTTTACTGTTCCTAACTCCATTATATGTACATGTAATTAGAAATGAGTTTCCTACATTGCTAAATCCGAGTTTGTGGTCTAAAAAGCAAGTTATTAATGATGGTCAGTAGAAATTCTATTGATTTTTTTAATTGTTTAAAGTGTCCCAAAAGAAGTTATCTTAAAATGAAGAACATCGAAGGGTTGATCTATGCTTGATAGATATTATTGTAGTTTAATTTATCATCTATTGTCAATAAACTTTTTTAAAAAGCTAAATAATGAATACTTTATACTTTGCAGGCCAGATGATGAATTGCAATTCATTGCTATATAAAAGCAACAATGGGTAATATATAAACTAATGGACATGGCTATGTCTGAAACAAACTTTTGAACATTAGTGATTGATTTTCATTTTATTATTATACAACACAAATTATTTCTTGTTTTTAAAATAGTTTAAAAGAATATAAAGAATTCTTAGGTCACACATATTGAAAAAAATAAACGGAAAGGAAGAAGCATATGGCTTGAGAATATGGGACCCAAATGGACAAAATCATAGTCTATGGGTGCGAATAATTTATTTGAGAAGTGGCTCGCAACACAAAGAGTAAATAAATAAGTCTGAGATAGAGGAAGGCATGATTCCCAGAGAGGAAAAGGTAAAGGGAAAGGGGTAGGAATAGGAAGAGGGCAGGGAAAAGACAGTAAGTGACATGTTACTTGATTATGAGAAACTAGTAACATGTGTCTCTGAGGTGTGCTTCTGAAGGATGAGATGCTAGTGCCATTACCTATTAACTATAGTCCTTCTGGTTTCCTCAGAGTTGCTTACAGATCATAGTCTGACTAGTCCAACAATGGCTATATCCCAATGTAAAGTCCAAGAATCCACAAGGCTGGATGTTACAGCTTGTCTTAGGTATATGTTGGAATCCTGAAGAACTAGGCTGTTATACCAGTGAAGAAATAAACTTGCCAGCCACAGTGAGGGAAAGCAGGCAAAGAGCAAAGACCTTTCTTCTTCTTTGCCTTTTATATAGACTGCCACCAGAAGGTATCACCCAGGTTAAAAGTGGATCCCCCCACCTTAACAAATCTGGACTTAAGGTGGCCCTTCACACTTCAAATGATTCCATCAAGGAAAATTCCTCACAGGTGTACCCAGCTGCTTGGGTTTTACTTAATTCCAAATGTAGTCAAGTTGACAACCAAGAATAGCCATCATGCCTACCTATAAGTAGTTAAAGCTCTGTGTACATTGAGAAAACATTAAAAGTGAAGGGTGGCTGGCATGGTTTGAATAGGAATGGCTCCCGTGGGCTCATATGTTTCAATGCTTGGTCATTAAAGAAAGAGATTACTTGACAATGATTATGAGATGCAGCTTTTTCCTTACCATTTTTTTTTATTTAACAAGTTTTTTCATATGTACCACTGCTCCCCCTCCCTTCCATCTTCCCACCCCTCCCTACATTGCTGAAGGTGTTTATCAGAGTTTCCTGGTAGAATTTGGGGGGGGGGTACTTGTACATGCTATCATATAATGTGCAGATAGAGGTAGTTTGACTTCTTCCTTTCCTATCTGTATCCCCTTAATTTCCTTTTGTTGTCAAGGTGCTGCCTTTTTAGTGGAAGTGTATTGGGGGTGGGGTTGGGCTTTGGGGTTTCAAAAGCCCAAGGAATACCTAGTTCCTCTCTCTTCCTGCTGCCTACTTCCTCTACATCCTAATATAGAAGTCTCAGCTTCCTAGTACCATGTCTGTCTTTATGCTTCCACACTTCCCACCATGACAATAATGGACTAACCCTCTGAAATTTTATGCAAGCCCCAAGTAAATGCTTTCTTTTTAGAAGAGTTGCCATGGTCTCAGTGTCTCTCCTCAGCAATAGAACACTAGCTAAGAAGGAAGTACAAAAACTCAAGATGGAATGCTGTTCGCCAGCCTAGGGACTTCACACAAAAGAGCACTTAACCTACACAAATAGACCAAGGCATTGTAGTACAGGGAACAATGAACAACAGTTGGAGCTGACAATAATTTTTAGTTTTATGATATTTTTATGAATCTAAACTCACAAATATGAGGGGAATAATATTTTGAAAACTGTGTTGCTTACAATCTATAGAGCTAAACATCCTGAAGAAAGCCAGTATCCTAAGGATCCTTAACCAACTGGCCACATATCAGGAAAAGAAAGTCATGTCAGTCATTAGAAAATTAGAAAACTAACCATGAAAACAAAACAAAACTTGCAACTGCCAGTCTGAGTGGACCAATACAGAATGCTCTTGAGACATTCCTAAGTATAAATGAGTATAGTTTTAAAATAAAATCAACAGTAGTGGAGAGTATACTGTTCATTCAGGGAAGTCTCAACAGTTCTTTCTGGGAGAAAGCACAATAAGATGATTTTAGTCTTAACCTAGTCATTTCCTCAAGAATAAATGAGAGTAGATAGTACTGTCTCAAATTGAGTTAGGAGGTCCACTTAAAGGTGGGCAAAACATATTTATAAACTAGAACTCTTCCTCAACAGGAGAAATTACAAAAGCCAGTGGAAAATTAGTAGTGAATTACTAATATTTTTTGCCCATATTTATTAACCATTATAGAAAAACAGCACTCATCAAACCTTAAATATGCTCTTGAGATATCCCATTAAAGACAAATCTTGGACAGAGCCCAGTAGTGACTACTTCTGACTGGATTTCAGTCCTTATTATAACACTGAAGTCTCTTAACTATGGTCAGTACATGTAATTGAGGGGGGCGCATGGACTGGTTCAATGGTGTGGTGGTTTGAATGTTAAACTGTTCCCTGTACGCTCACATATTTGAATACTTGGTCCCCAGTTGGTGGTGTAGTTTTGGAGAGGCTTATGAGACTTGCCCTTGCTGGAGGAAGGGGCAGGATTTGAGATTTTTATAAGATCATCCTACTCTGCACTTGATTTCTTTCTGTGTCGTGTTTGTGGTCCAGAATGTCATCTCTCAGCTTTCTGCTCTGGTTACCATGTCCTCCCCCATCATAATGGACTCTTGTCCTTCTAGAAACATAAGTTCAACTAAGATCTTTATTTTCTAATTTCTCTGGGTTATTATGCTTTCGCCACAACAGAAAAATAAGAAATAACAAAATCGATACCAGGGAGTGGGATATTGGCTGTGAAGAAACTGACCTGGCTGTTTTCTGAAGGAATGAGAAAGACTTTGGACCTTTGGATTAGAAAAGCAATTGAATGCTATAAGCAGGGCTATTATAGTAGGAACCTGTAAGACTACCAATAGCACCGTGGAAAGTAGTGGTTTCAGAGGGAAACAGTATTAGTAACTGGGCTATAGGCCACTTATGAAATACTTTGGCAAAAAAGGGTGGTTTCTCTTTCATGTCCCAAGAACTCAACTAAGGTTAAATTACAAGGTAATAAACTAGCTTCTTTGGTGGAGGAAATTTCAAGTCAGCATAACATTGAACCTGCGGTGGGATTATTATTGATAATGCTTCTGCATTACAACAAAAAGAAGGAGAGAAACCTAAAATGAGTGGTTTGGTGGGGGAAAGGAGTACTAGGAAATTTAATACTGCAGCCAAGATCTTTGCTTCAAGCCAGGCTGCACTTGTTAAGTAGATTAGCACAGCTAAGGAGAGTCCTTCTGTTTTACACTGGAACAGAGTGAAGGGTGCCCTAGGTACAAGACCCCATGCAGCTAAACTTCCAACTTGTGAAAAGAGAATGTAAAGAGTTACTGAATAAAAAAAAAAACAAAACAAAACAAAAAAAACAAAAAAAAAAAAAACTGCTGCTCATATGATTCAAGGTGGGGCAGGATTTATCCCAAACTGGCCATTTCATATGGCAGTGTCAGCCACATAGTATTGTCTTTATAGGCATGGAAGATAAGAGAGCAAAGGGGTCATGGATTCTTCTTCCTCCATGGTTTCAGAAATCTGCTGAGGCCAGGTAGTGTGTGCTAAGGGTATCTTGGCATAATGTCCTCAAGAAGGCAGGACATACCAGCCTACTGCAGAAAGCACTGAGCGGGAAGCCTTAGTTGCATTTCTAGCGGCTCCTGGGATTATCCATACTGCTGATTTGGAGATCACACTTAAGGTATGAAGGAAGGAAGGAAAATGCAGTAACTTCATGATCTCTATCTGATATAAGCACCCTGTAGCTGAAACTGGGCAGAGCTGTAATCACTGCGTTGTATGTATGTCTGCGAAAAACTTAAGTATGACAAAAAAACCTCATAAGCTTAAATGTTCACCTCAAGTCACAGATTAATATCAAAGATTTTCTGTAAGAATGCTTTTTAAATTTTTTTCTTCTTTCTTATAGAAGTATTAATGGAACATCAAAAATTCTAATTCAGGCTTTGAGTCTGATCAAATGTCAATTTGCTTGCTGAATTACAATATTAGCTGAATTCTTGCCACTTTCCAGGTGCTTGTTATGAGGGAAGGAAGGTGACCCAGACAGAGTGAAATCACAATATTTGAAGCACTTTTAAGGACCCTATAAATTTCCAGATTCCTGAAGTAGATGTCCTTTCTTTGCTTTAAGAAAGTTATCCACTGGCTAAATTGTGCTTTGTTGCAGAACAAAGTTAGTGATTCATATCCCACCAATTATTAACAGTAGGCTAATTACCATAATCTGAGCCTACTTTACTATGGGAAGAAACTGAGCAAGAAATCCATGACCCAGTGAACTGAAGTCTCATATAAAAGAAAAACTATCAGAATTTGTTAAATTGTGTGGGCAAATATTAAATGTATACTGTTGGGTAAAGAGTGAACATGCTAATTCCAGAGGAATGCTATCTAAAAGAAGACAAAAAATACAAAAAAAAATGTATTCTGGGAATACTTGAAAGTAACTTTGGAAAATATATCCCGGAGTGCTGTCACACTTGTTGGTATTATCATAAAATCAGTAGCTATAATGGCAAGGGCTACAAACGCACTGAGTTAACAAACATGTCTGTATTAGTACTAGTTTTCCACCGTTACTATAACAAGTCACAAAATCTCCATGGCTCCATAAAATAAAGACTCTATGCTCTAGCATTGCTGAAATCCAGAAGTCTGCAATAGGTCTCACTAAGCTGAAATGGAGGCAGAGACAGGACTGTGATGCTTTCAAGAGACTCCTAGGCAGAGTTCATGCCCTTGCTTTTTCTAGCTTCAGTGACCAGCCATTTCTCACTTCCTGCTTCTCCCCCTATCTTTAAAATCAGCATTCATATAATTCTAGCATTTTTTTCTGCCCTCAAATATATTACTCTCCAGCCTCCTTATTAAGATCCTTGTGATGACTGCAGGTCCCAACAAATAATCTAAGATAATCTCAAAATCCTTTATTTAATTACTTTGCCAAAGTCCCATTTGCCATGTAAAGTAACATCATAATCAAGGATTCCAGAGATTGGTATTATAATTAACTGTTGAGGTTTCTGATCTTACATATTCTATCAAAAATAGATTACTCTTTTCTCTGAAACTTTTGACCTCCACTTATATTTTCTATGGAAATTCAGCCATTTTCCTAGATGTAGAGCATGTCATAAATTTATGTAAACTGTCTTACCTTTATTGGAATGTTCTTCTTAGATTTTTTTGCCAAGGATTTAAAGATTTAATTATATTTTAATCATACAAAATACTCCAAAATCAATATATCCATCTTAATGGAATCTTGTGATTTTTTACCCCCTTGCTCTATCCAGTACCCTAAAAATCCAGAATCATAGATCTCTTCTAGATTCTGACAGAACTTCTTGGCTAGATATAGTAGCAGCTTTGAGACATATTCTCTTTTTCCCTTGGAAAATCACAGTTTCTCTGGCAGGCTTTATCTCCTACAGGAGACAATGTTGTACACCATCACAGTTTGGACCATCCTATCACTACATGTCATAGACTACTTGACCTTTACTTTTCTAGTCATGAGGTTCTGATTGGCAATAATATGGTGGATATGGTCATGTGAAGGACATTTCACAATATTATGTGATTGAATACTTGATCTCCTTCTGGTGATATTGTTTTAGGAGGTTGTTGAACCATTAGGAGGTGGAGTCTCATTAGAGGAATTTGGTCACTAAGAGTAGGTAATAAAGTTTATAGTTCAGCCCAACTTCTTGTTTTAATTTTGCACCTTATTCTGTCCAAATCATAATCAGCCTCCTGCTGCTTCCTCTACAGCAGAGAGCTTCTGTTTCCACCAAATCTCCTATTCCCTGAGCTAACCCTTCTCCCCTTAAGTTCTCAATTGTCCATTATTTTGTCACAACAATGAGAAAAGTAACAGATGTGGCAGACTGTCCCACTTTAGACCATGTGTCTTTACACTACTTCTGGTATGAAACCTCTTAGTTGTGGGGGTGCTCTTAGGGAAATATCTAAGAAATCACTGTCTGGAAACACAGAAAAGTTCACTGGAATATTCTTAGAGCGATGACCTCAGATGAGCCTAGGTAGAGAGCTCTGAAACTCACATTGCACTTTAAGTTGTCTTATAATGATCCAAGGCAGCTGGACCTTTCTATAAACCAATTTCAGTGATGTAACTGTCATTGATATAGGAATGTGATATACTGTGTCATCCAAAGGCAGTTTTGAAAAGAAAACAAATAAACAAAAACACCTGTGAAGAGCCTCAAGCACAAAGTTGATCGAAAGAGTGGAGTTTCAGTCTGGAAGAGAAACCTTTATGATGCATAGCAGCATTTACAACCAACATGATGGAGCTATTAAGAAGAGGTACCTGGCTCCAACATTTTGGATGTGGAACCCTTTCCTGATCTCCATTTGAGTGTAGGATATCTTGGATCCTTACCTAAAAGTGGTGAAGTCTGGCCCTTCTTGTCATCAAGACCAAGAATAGAATGTGACAAAAGAAACAACAAACTTCTGAAAAGGGAATAAAATATTTTTTCCTTTTATTGAAAATAGCTTTTTTTCTCACATAATATATCCTGATTATGGGTTCCTCTTCCTCTGCTCCTCCAAGCTTCTTCCCACTTCCACATCCATCTCCATCTGGATCCACCTCCTTTCTCTCACTATTAAGCAAACAGACTTCATATGGGATAATTATGTGATATGATATGATATTATATGATATTATATAAACAAATATCAAAATAGGACAAAGCCAACAAAATGAAGAGTCCAAGAAAAGGCACATGAAATATACATAAACCCAGAGACTTGCTCATTCACATACTTAGAAATTGCATAAAAACACTAAACATATAAATGTGTGTGTTTATGTAAATGTGAGTGTGCATGTGTAAAATTAAAATTAAATTAAATTAAAAATTAAAGGGGAAAATCCATGACATGACATTAGGAGACAAGGAACCTGCAAAGATGCTGCTGAGTTTGATTTCTGTTGACCATCTACTGCTGGTATGCAACATACCCTTAGGAGTAATATTCCCCCGGTGAGACTCCCCTAGAAAAAACTAAATTTTTACTTGCAAATATTTATCAATTGGAGATGGCTTCTGAGATAGGACTGGGGATATGTGTTCACTTCTTACAGCTCTAGGACCCCAACTTGTGCAGACTCAGGCTATTTTTAAAACCCCTATTTGTGCTATTGCACGTTCTACTTAGTCATCCTTTTGTTCTGACAGGGAAGGAAAGTTAGGAACAGTGTACCTTAAAGGAAGCTTTCTATGTTACTGATGCATAGACAAAAAGTAGATTGGACTGAAATTCTTTAAACAGTAGCAGCAACAAAATTTCTAAATGGTCTCCTTTGCTATTTTGAAGTTCATTTCAACTGAAGGACACTATAGCATCAGCTTTGTTCTTGCTGCCTTGTCCACTGTGCCAAGTTTTATAGACTTTTAACATAATACAGGGCAGACTTGTCAAAAATCCAATAACATATTTAATAAGCCATTGGATCAGAGTTCAGTAAGTCAAATGATGTGAATTATCAGCACACAAAAGTGTGCCAGTGAGGAAAATGGGTCAAAGACAAAATGGAGGTCGACACTTTGAGGAAAGTTAAGTTTTGTTCATTTCTCTAGAGAACAAGTTATTAGAGATCCCAAGTGAGTAGATTTAGTAAGTGGAAAGACTTTCATTTTCCTTAGAATTTCAAGTCTTCTCCTTTGTGATCTTGAAGCCTCATTATGTGTCTGTCATACCTATAAAAAGACTTTTAAAGCACATTGAAACAGAAAGGGACATAAATAATAAATAGAATAAGGCAAGCAAAGAAAGACAGATGCCACACTGATGAGGTTGTATAGACCCTAAGTATATCAGACTCAGAAACAGAGAGAATAATGGTTCCCAAGAAGAGGGAAATGAGGCATCAGGAGAAAAATGACACAATGACCAAATGGAACAATGCTTCTGCTAATCAGGAAGAATGAAAGGTACCGATCCATTGCATACAATGGTGGTAATAGTTAACACACTGCAGATTTTGAAACTGCCAATGACTAGATTTTAGATATTTTTACCACAAATAAACAAGAGTATTAATTATCTTAATCTTGTATTTCTAGGACATATACATATAATCAAGGATGTATACATATAATCAAAACATCACATTATGCTCATAAATAAATATAATTATTACATTCAATATATAAAAAGAAAAATCATCTAAATCAGATACTCTATGTCTGTGGGTCACATACCAGATACTCTGCATATCAGATGTTTAATTACAATTTATAACATTAGGAAAATTACAGTAGTGAACAACAAAAATAATGTTATGGTTAGGGGCTCATCACAACATGATGAACTGTATTAAAGTGTCACAGGTTGGTTGAAAACCACTGCTCTAAATCTATATTATAAATCAAATTTTTTTTTAAAAAAATGTCGGTTTTCTAGTTGCAAATGGTTTTCTTATTTTGGGCAATTTTATGAAAATATACAGTATTGGCTTTGACACTTTCATACATTTTGATTAGAGTCACCTATTATTTTTTATCATCTCCCTTTACTTCTTGCTGACCTTCTTCTTTCCAAGTAGTTTCCATATAGATTCCATGTCTTTTCATTAATGAACTAAGTATAAATAACAGAAGGTAAAGATAAATAAAACAAATGAGTCTATATATGAGAAGCCAACCAAGAAGTGGGAGTTTAGCTCATAATTAAGTATTGACCAAGTGTGCCCCAAATTCTAAATTTGATCTTTACACTTCACATCTAATACAGAGAACACCAAAACAACAACAAAAAACAGCATGACAAGACAAAATAGCAACAATACAAACCCTATTTAGAAAAAACTAGAAAATTCACAAACACTAGAAAACTGAGATCTAGTAAGAAAACAGCAGAAACAGAATTGGAGGGAAGTATGCTTAAAATGAGACAACAATGTATGTAGGCAATAATTGGTAGAAAGAAAAGATGCATATGAGCACAATGTACCCAAGGGAAGTCCTGGATAAAATCATTAAGCTGAAACTACACTCTATGCTAGCCCTGGGTATATGGTCCATATGTACTGATAATGCCAGTATTACAGAAAAGATGTAATTGAGAAAATTGGGTGCACTATTTATTACTAGAGGGATGTTAAGACAAAAGAACCTAGATATAAGAGGTTGGTTATTAGAAACAAATATTTATAGGAAGAGCCCCCAAGATAATTAGACTCTGTCTGGGGATGAGTCACTCCTTATCTTGTATAAGAATTTCTAAGAAATCCAATGAAACACGTTCTGGAAAAATATAATAATCCTAGACCAACTGCCATTGTCAGAGTGAGGGAAGAACTACTACCATAATGACAATGGCAAATAAAAATAGAGGGAGGCAGAAAGAAACCAGTTCCTTTCTTTTCAACCGACATCTCCCCCTAGTGCCCCCTACTGGCAGACCCATCAACTGGCAAAGGCTGATGAAGTGCCTCCCTTAGCATAGCAAAGAATATTACCCACTCTTATTTTCTTATTTTTGGCAAGTAAATACATGTTTGCAATGTGGATTTTGACAAGTCATATGAATTATTTTGATAAGATTCAGCCATTACTCTCCTATCTCCCTCTATCTCCCACTGAATCTCTTTTTTCCAATACATGACTATTAAGTTTCTGATTCAAAAACATGGGAATCAATGAAAGAAAAAGTGTACTCCTTCATCCACATTAGCCACATTTACAATTCCAAATGTATGGGACAGTGTGATCCAAATCACATAGGAAGGGATACAGAGAATCTTGCCAAGTTTCATCTTTTATATTAGGCCTGTAAACCTAGAAACTAGCTCTGGTCCAACAAAGATGAGTATTTTTCAAACAAATAACAAAACCATGTTACATTCAAAAAGGCTTGTCTTCCAAATGATGCTAGTCATGGCAATATTTGGAGTAATTACATCTGGAGTCAACTATTTTTCAGTTAGTTGATAATACTCATCCAATATTACATTTTAATTAGTTTTAGATTACATATTTCATGCATAGAATCTAGGTTTTTAAATTATCTTAGTTTTAAATTTTTATTTATTTGTGTGGGGGTCCAGAAATCAAAAACAACTTGTTGGACTTAGTCTTCTCCTTTTCCCACGTAGGTCCAGGACTGAACTCAGTGAAGTTTCTACACCTTTACCCACCAACAAGACATCTCATAGGCAGATCCTAGAAGCTGGATTTAAAAACAACCACTTCTCAAAGAAGACAGTGTCTTCAGGGACACAACAGGACTAATGCATATATGAACTTCTGAAAACTGTGTCATCATGCACAAGACCTGCACAGGTCCAAGCCATCCCAGAAATGAAAGTACCAAACTAATTATAACTTGTGCTGGTGTCACTTGCCTACCATGCTTTGGCTGAATTTCTTGTGTGATTTTTCAGTCTTATCTGATGGAAACTCTCTTGCAATACCTCTGAGCTTGCTGTAGACACTGTTTTCTTTCCTGTACACTGCCGGCATTGAGTGTTTTTTAATGTTTTCCCCTTGTATGCTTTAATACATAACTATGCACTATAAATATTAAATGGAATGACTACTACATATGTTATTCGAAATAAAGTCTCTTTCACTTTAAAAAAGAAAAAGAAAAAGGTACGTGGACACAAAGGTCCACTCCTAATCAAGAAACTATTTGCAATTGATACCTGCTAGAAAAATGAAAATCAGTTTGCTCCAATGGAGTGACAGTGTGTATATTAACACACTATAGGGTACACCTCATTCCCAGGAGTAGCTGGCCAATACAAAGTTAACTTCACATATGTTTGTGGGGAGAGGACTTTTTGCTTTGTCTTACAAGCATTTTGTTTGTTTGATTTTAGTTTTTGTTGACTTTTTAAGAGAGAGAGATAAAAAAAAAACAAAATTGGGTGGATAGGAAGGTGAGGCAGATCTGAGAAGAATTAGGAGATAGGAAAATATGATCAAAATATATTCTATGAAAAAATAATTTTAATGTATACTTTGGTTCAAATAAAGAAAGGGCACACCAAGAAACAGCGCTGAGTCCTTAAGTCTATATGCTTCTGGGTTTTGTAATTTATCCATCAAATTTGAATAAAGAAAAGAATTATATGCAACTAAAACAAGTTGACAGAGTCAACAGCTGATTCCAGAACTGTTGATTAAACCTCTGGAAGTGTCGTGGCTTATCAAAGGGGGCCTACACTTTCACATGAATATTTTCTTGTTTGCAACCATTCAGTTGGATGTTAAGTATTAAGAAAGAATAAAGTGGGTCCAGAAATCCAAAAGTTAATAATGGAACATAATCACATAAAGTACTATGACAATAAAATTAATTTCAGTTCATAAAACACATTCGAGACATACCTCAGAGAAGAATAAAGGTTGTTTTTCTGGCTTGACGATGAATCACCACACTACATCAAACTCAGGGTTTAGAAATAGCTTGGAATGGATCCTTCATCTGTCAACCTGTGATGTTTACAAGATGTTTTCTTATTACAGCAGTGATGAGAGGAATGCCTTTTGCTTTTGTTCTCTGTAATACCGACCATGACGTTATCTCTGCTACACTTATCAGAACCAAAAAGATGGATACATAATTAGGTCAGTCATTAGCTCTAACATTATCATAGTTACTAATCATTTAAGCTTGTTTCCTTACCCTTAAGGATATCTTGTGGATTAAATGAAGTTATGAATACATGTAAACAAGCTAAAACATTTTTATCGTGCAGAATTATACTATTATCAATTGATTTTTCCAATATAGAAACAATTATCATTTATTATCTGATAAAGTAATTTGTATACTTAGTAAATGTTAATTGAATGTATTGTAGGTACCAGACACTTTATTGGATTCTTGTGAATATTTCAGTGAAAACACCAGACAAAATTCCATAGCATTATAGAGCTAATGATATCTATTACATCAAAGACATTGCCCCATTTTTCATGAGTTGGAATCATTCCTGTCCTTAAGAAATTGTTGTTCCTTTGCCTTAAAAACTTACAAATGCCCTTCTAAAGGAGCCATATTTAGCAACAAATGAAGCATTCCTGATAATAAGAATTACATGCGTGGAAGGAAATTCTAACTTCAGTAGCAGAGAATCTAGATTTTGACAAATCCAGATTTCTCTTTTCACCTCTTGCATTATCAACTACACTCTCTGAATTTGCTTTCTTACCTGTCAGAAGATCTCAAGGTTCTTCTCAGCAATAAAGGAGTATGTTATAAGCTTATTGTGATCATAGTAACAAGATAGGTTAAGTTTATAAAGACTGAAAATATTTTTCTTATTACTATCCTAACCAAAAGTACTACTATCATTGAAACATGAGATGAAAGCATTTAGGGAATCAAGATATTTTTTCTACCAAAACTAACAATAAATTGAACTCTTTTTGAAATGGCAACTAAGGTCAGTAGAATGTTGGCATTTTTTATTGACATAGGATCCTTGAATTTGCACTGAGAGAAAAGCCCAGTGAAACAAGAGAAAGAAAACAATAGGTAGTAATGGGTTTACTGTTACAGCAATCAGTAACACTTCTAACAGTAACAGTTGGTGTTATAGCAACAATAACAGTTACGGTTACAGAACCCAGTAACACCTGGACTTCTCAAAGGTAGAATACCTTTCAGAAGCACCTACCAAAGGCAAGGAAGCCAGCACACTTTTCACCTTGGGTTCCATTACCGATCAAAGATTATTCCACAGATGTCAACAGTTCTACTTTCTATGCCCAATGGCTTCCTACTTTCATCTCAGAAAAGGCCACTGAGGAAAAGTAAGGTGTGAATTCATGGGTTGAATTGTGTCCCCTTATCCTAGTACTGTAGAATGTAACTTTATTTGACAATAGTCTTTATAGAGGCTTCCAATGAAGAATTTTATTAGGCTTTTTGAATGAATGTACCTTTATAGCTTTACAAAGTGATATTTGGCTAACAAAAGGAGAAAGCATCTCTTGAATCTCTCAGTTCTCAATTTCAATGTAATGCTTCAAGTATTTTTTAAGTAGCTATTAGATGCTCCAATTCTTAGCAGTTACCCTGACATGTCTTTTTTAATTCTAATATATTTGTGTTCTGCTGCTGCTGCATTTCAAAAGAAAAGAATTCAAACTTGATCCTCTTTCCATTTTCAACAAAATGCAATCCACATATTTGGGTAGATAATGAATTTGTACTTCATTAAATGTCACTGGCTCAAAGAGAAAGCTCAGAGTGTCTTGAGGTGACTGATTCTACTCTCCACATGGATATTAAACATAACTCTGGTGAGGGCATAGACAGAAATGGGGTCCACAACAGAGAAACATTCTACCATCTCATAAGGAACTACTAGAACAGAATGCTGGTAAAACTATGAAAGTTAAAAGTGCTTCTGGGAGTCTCTGGACATGAAAAAAACAAAAAAGGCCATCTTGGTTATAAAATGGCAGAGAACTTGGCTGAATTGTGTACTAGTATTTTGTGGAAAAATAAAACTTTTAATTGATCAACTTTGATCTCTAACTGAGATGAATTGCAAGCAAAATGTTGAAAGTTGTGAACTGATTTTTCTTAACTATTTACAATAACATGCTAAAGGATGGAGGTAAACTGAGTAAAACAATTTAAAAACACAGTTAAATGCAGGAAAATAAGAAAGCACGATGCCAATCCCAATGATGTAACTAACTGTGGGACTGGTAAAGAGGCCGAGATGTTCATAGGCTTAGTGAGCCATCTCAGCAGTACACAGGAATAGTGACAGGCTTACCTAGGAATAATCTGTAGAGAACTGTCATTTCTAATGTTTTGAACGTCCATGAATTTCATGGAAAATATATACAGTTTTGAGAACCTCATACCAGAAGAGATGCTGTCAACATGAGCTAAAAAGATGAAAAAAAATTCCTCTGTGAAGACACACAGAGAGAATGACTGTCATGGGGAGACAGAAAAGTTTAGATTGACATATTTACAAGATGAACAAGGTGAAAGCTTCTCAACAACTACCCAATGTCAGGAAAAGAGTAAGCCTAGCCTTAAGACTTCAGAAGTACCATGTCTTGATCAGTACTCTGATTTCAGAATTCTAGATATCAAACACGGGAGAATAAATTTCTAGTTTTAAAGGCACTCAGTTTGTAGTGCTATCATGTCAGTCCTAAGAAAGTAATACACTGTCTAAAAAAATATAAACTAGAAGGAACTTCCTCTTGTGCTGCACATACACAAATATTCTATACCAACCTAGTGAACCAAGATAAACAATCCAATCGTATAAAACCTTGCACTAAATTAATTAAACAATTTAATAATTAGGCTTTCAAATATAGCTTACGATACATTTTAAAATTCTAATATTTGTCATTTCTTTATTATCTTCACCAACTCTGATCTCTGGGGTTTTTACTTTTTCCTTTCATTTGATTGTAAAAGTCTTAGACAATGTTTTTGATGCTAAATCCAATTAAATAAAGCAAACATTATTTTGGCAGACACTGCTGCTCATTAGTAAGGGATTTAAATTCTGCACAGGCTTTGTTTATGCACTGAGCCACTAATTGTCAGTCATTTTGATATGCACAATAAACCAGAAACACTACCTTGATGAGACTGTCCACCAGTGTCACTACTTGGGAGTCACAAATGATAGAGGCATTATACAGACCTCCAAAATCTCTGTGATCTAAGTCTCTTGGATGGAGTGATCATCTAGTTTCTGGCTTCATGCTCTATTGATCAGGTAACTTCTTTCAATTTTTGGAAAAGTCAGGATTGGATTGCACTGCACAACACTTCTTTTAGCTTTTAAAATACAAGGAATGACATTCATTAGCTTGATATTGATTCTAGTGATTCTCATCACTCCTTTCCACAAATAGTTGTTTCTTGTTGGGTCTCTGCAAATAAGGCTTATCTTTAGCACACACACACACACACACACACACACACACACACACACACACACACACACATGTGCATGTGCACGCACATTGTGTGATGACAGAGCTGTGTGTGGTACATCCTGTTGGGTGTCATATTATAAAATTTTTGAAAATATAGCTCTCTAAGCTGTTATAATGATTTAAAAGTATCTTTAGCTAAAAAATCTGCAATGACCCTACTGCACAGTAAATGTTGCCTCTCTTTGACTTTTTAAATGTTCCAGGCACACAGAATCAATGCCTCTGAAAAGCATAGATTTTAAAGACTTCAGTCTGCAGAAAACACAAAGAAAAAAGTAAAATGCACAGTAAGAGCTCTGTAGCTTTCTGAATCGTCTAGTGAAATCCTTGAAACACTGGGACTTAGACCACACAGCTTCTTCCCTTCCTTATAGTTAGTTAAGTTTAGGTGCTAGAGATAGATGATACTACATCAAGTCTTTCCCTTCATGGGCTTCTAGTTTGGTAACAAAGACATTTAAAATTATCTTTCAAGGTAATGTTACAAGTGCTTTGGTGAGAGTGGAGTTAGCAAACTATGGTGGGCTACTACCAAAGATAAAATGTTCTTAAAATATTACTAGGAGATTGCTAATCTGACAAGGGAAATAAAAGGCACTGCAGACAAAAGGAAGAGTCTATGGAGGCTTCATGAAATGAACAGCAAGTTCATTTTGTATGGAATGAGACAGCATGGTATCACATGATGTAGCTGAAACATCAGTTGAGTGGAATGGAGAAACAGAAAAGCCCACATCATAGAGGGAAATCCTTAAAGTCTATGCTAACAGTTCAGATGGACAGAAGTATAGTTCAACAGCAAAGCATTTACCTAGCATTTGCAAGCCCGTATAATTAGTCCCAGCACCAAAAAAGAATTTGGACATTATCTTGCAGTCTTGGGTAACCATTGAAAGAGATTTAAGTAATCAAATTTTCATCACAAAGTGTCATATTTCAAGAACAATCAAGTCAGTTGCACAGTCAATAAATGGTTTGAAGATGAGACATGGGAAAATCTAATTAAAATTATGGGAAGGCAAAGGAAGTAATAGAAACAGATTTTCAAGAGATGAAGTTAAGAAAATACGAAAATTAAGAGACATGTTGGATGACATCTAGACTGTTTGATTAAGTGGCTTGGTAGGGGCTTGATACGAATATGTGAAAAAAAAGGTGAGTATGGTTTGAACTAACCTAAATTAATATGGCTATAGGAAATCGAGGTGAATTAGAATGCTAGAAAATTAATTTCTTGACTCTTTCTTGTGTTTTCCAAGCCAAGGTACAAACTACTGCATAAATTCTACTTGGTATTATAGTTAAAAACCCAGAGCCAGATAGTGGGGAAAACCTGAAATACCAGAGAGAGGAAACAAACCATAGCCAATTCTCACCCACAGCCAATTGTCACCCAGCCAACTCCCCAGGCCTGTCTCCACAAATCCTCCAACTGAAAGCTACTCCATCCTCAGCCAACTAAGGAAGTGGCAGGGGAAGCTGAACTCCTCCCTTTTATCCCTCCTTCCAGCTATCTTACTTTCTAATTCAACTCTCCTAGAACTAGGATGAAAGATGTGTGTCACCACTGCCTGGACGTTACACCTTGAACTCACAGAGATACAGACAGATCTCTGCCTCCTGAGTGATGGGATTAAAGGTCTGAGTCACCACTTCCTGACCTTCCTGGCTTGACTGTGGGTGACTCTGTCCTCTGATATTTTAAGCTATTTTCATTAAATATTCAATATTTACCCCACAACAAACAATGCAGCAATTATGTAGGCCTTCAGCAAACAATCCTATTACTTAATATTATGAGGCAACAGCTTATACTATGTATCTTTAAATTGTATTTTGCAAGAAGAAAAATGCCAATATATAACAAATATAAGAAATGTTTTGAAAAACTTGGTATTTCTGAACCTAAATATTGCTGAGATTTGAATGAAAAATATTTTGGGTATATAGAGTTTCTGGGATAAGGTCTTTTTCATGGCTCTAGATATCTGATATTCACTATGTAGCCCAGGCTAGCCTTGAACTAGTAGCCAATGAGTACTACAACTACATTTTTGTCTTAAATAAATGCTTGTCATTGGACAACTAAACTTCATTTTGAGAGGCAAAAAGTTTGTATAGGTAGAGTAAAGTCACCTAGTTTTATGGTCCTGTTCTTGAATTTGCTCTGAGTTAAGAATCCCATTGTTTTCTATACACCAAAAGGACATGGCTGTGAACACTACAGACAAGAGAATTTGAAGGAAGAAGTTTTTATTCCTATAGACAAAGTATACAAGCCACCAGAAGATTCATGTTTGCCTGTTGGTTGCAAATAAGTGTGCACAGTCCTTTGGTAAAGGAGCTATATACTATGAGGATTTCAGTTATAAACTTTGAGTTAGCAAATATTATAGACTACGGACTTAGTTTATTGTCATGAAAAAGTCAGGAATTTCTTTTGTCGGTCAATACTTCTAAATGATCAGCAAGGAGTTTTTCATCAGTGTATAAATTTCATTTTTAAAATGTCTTTTGAAGGGAAAGCACCTACTAAAAATTGTGTGTGTGTGTGTGTGTGTGTGTGTGTGTGTGTGTGTGTGTGTGTATGCCTTTGTATTCTAGGTGTGTGTGTGTTTCACAGGCATTAGGGGGAAAAGAAATTCTTGCTAAGATTTTTCTTTTCCTTGCAGCAGAGAGGAACATCATGTGGACACCAGTAAAGTTAAAATAAGAAAGTGCCATAAGTGAATAGCTAGAACCTTTCCTGGCTTCAAATACCATGTGTATTTTCCACTCATGGCAAGTACAGAACAAAGAAAATTTTGCTGATGTGAATGAAATTTCAGCCTCTTTTCCAAATTCATTGTGCACTTCAATCCCTTCACATATTATGAAGACCTACAAAATCCAAATTATAAAACCAGCTTCTCAGCTTCACATGACTTAACAAAACTAAGAAATCAAATGTTGCAGTTTAGCAAATGGAATTATACTTCTGTTTGCCTGATCTACACCACCAGTCCTAATCCTAGCAAAGCTTTGGGCCACTCCTAAACACTGTTTTCTTTTTAGTCTATGAGTTTACATTTATGCTTTAGTGAGGACATGACCCTCAAGAACATTCAGGGTCAAGTGTGTTAAATTTATGTGTCAGGACCTGAGGTTTCATAGCTACCTACTCAACATAATCCAAACTGTGTCTCTAACATCTCAGGCAAACTACACAGATATCTGATGTGGATGTCTTTTTGTATGCTGTGAAATAAAGGGACTGTTTTGGCCCATGACAAGCATCTTAGAAGTAGGCAGAGAAATGGAAGCAAAGATAGGGGAAGGAGGGCAGAGTCACAGAGAGGCACAATCCAGCCACTCAAGAATCAACATGTAAGGTAACCCAGGTGAGCCACGGGCCACGTGGCAGGACAGATTAATGGAAATGGGTTGAATTAAGATCAAGGAGCTAGCTAGCAATGTGCCTGAGCCATAGGTCAAGCAGCGTGAAATTAATATTAGCGTCTATGTATTTCTTTGGGACTTTGGGATCACTGGTCCAGATAACAGCAGTGGGCGGGTCCAAACTCTGGGGCTAGTCTGGGTCAGAAACTTAGTTCTATAGATATCCAAATCCATGATCCTCATTGCCCTTCCACACTGCTTCCCTTATTTCAGAGAAGATAGGATTATCTTTCCTAATGCTCACCCTGGCTTCACCTTCCATGGACTCACTGGTCCATCTGAATAGCTCATGAATTCGTTGTGCTTCATCACCTCTCCTCTGCTTTAGCTGAGGTATTTTATATTTTGTATCAGACTGAAAGATTTTCTTTTTTGCCTCCATTCTGCTCTTGAATGTAATCATAGTCAGCTTTATAGAGTTCAGCCTTCAGCACCGTGCATTCTGATTTTTGCTTTTGTTTCTGAAGTGAAGTTTTATTTATGAAGACCAAATTGGCCTTGAACTTGGGGCTGATTCTCCTAGTGCTGAGATTACAGGCACAAGTGGATGAGCATGATATTTCGTTACAGCTTTTAATAGCTTCCTTTAACAGCATTTATATATAAATATTTTGTGTATTTTATATATATTACTTTATACATATATATGTGGTATTTATAGACACTCTAATAGTATTCATAGGATACTTCCCCAAAGTATTATGTGGTAGTATGTATTACTCAATTCATTTGGATGACTCCAATCCTATTAGCTACAATTCACTGACATCCTCTAATTCCAACAGTAAGCTCCTTCCTATCTTTAAAACTGTCTAGTTCTTATCCTTCTTGAGTGAATTCATAATGTGTATTTCTTTCTCCTTGTTCTAATAGTGTGTTAGTAAAAATTCAATGTCTAATGAAACAAACGTATAAGAAAAAGCTCTTCTGAATATATACATGGTCTGAAAAGGCATGCCACACTACACAGCCTATATTTGGTAGAAAGTATTGCAAAAGTTCATATGACAAAAAGTAAGAATAGAATTAAGTTCAATATTGGGTTAGGTAAATTACAACATTTACTGTAATAAGGCACTTAAGACTTAAGAAATGGGATGAGGAGATCTTGATAGAATAGACCTTATGATCCTATTAGAAGAAGATAGTGTGATGATATATTGTGGATTTAATGAAGTTTGCCTGAAGATCAGAGGTCAGAGCCAACCACAGATTTAGCCAAGAAGGCCAGGGAGTGGTGACACACACCTTTAATTTTAGCACCCAGGAGACAGTGGGGGAGAGCCATCTGGATTTCTGTGAGTTCAAGGCCAAACAGAACCAATGGTGTTGGTACACATATCTAATCCCAACACTCGGGATACTCTCCCTCTGTTCCCAGTACTTGGGAAGTACACACACATTTCTAATCCTAACACTAGGAACATTGAACCAGGGAGTGAGATAGCTGAGCGGAGAAAGAAAGATAAGGTGGGAAGAGGCAAGAGTTAAGCCCTTTGGCTGCACCACTCACCCTTCCTTTCCCACTGAGGACTCAGAAGCATTCAGCCTGAATTGGCTTGATGAGAAGTGTCTGTGGCTTGTTCGTCTGTCTCTAGGATCTTTTGGCTTTTACCCAGTATCTGATAGTGGGTTTTTATTAAAAACAAATTAGGACTCATGTAATAAGGAAAGAGATTTATCAAAAGAGTGTGCAAATGAGAATACCCAGTGCTGTGCTTAGATGTCATGACTGAGTGGTTAGAACAACCAAGAAATTACAGTGTAGTGGAATGCCCATGGTTCAACAGCATATGTCATGACTATTTTGAGATGTAAGCCTCTCTATGACTGCTAAAGCTTCTGTAAACATCTGGCATATGTGTTGGTATAGAACAGTAGCACACGTGAGAAAGAGGTGCTACAGGGTGTGGAGCTGCCAATGGCTAAAGGTAAGAAGGTCACAGTGAGGAGTCATCATAAAAAGAAGCTGGGTGGACAGCATTAACCAGACATCTTGGCTAGCATGATAGATTTTCTACCATTTGAATAACTATGTCTCAAAGAGAGTCGTTCATTTGATGTCAGAGTAAAAGGGGGTGCAACTATGATGAGGCTGAAAGGAATCAGCAATTTCCAGGAAACTGACCCTTGTGTTAGAGTGTCAGCCCAAATCAGAAACTTGTAGAACTGCTAAAAACTAACCTAATACGTCTGAATAGATGACTATAATAACTATGTAAAAATGGAAATAAAATAAATATACTTCTCTGAAAAAGATAGCAAGATTATACTACATTAGAGGTATGAAGCAACTATATAAGATCACTGATGATAATTTAAAAAGGAAACAGTATTCTTTATTTCACAGCTCCTTAATTTACTATAATATTGTGTTTCCAATGGGTCAGAGGAATAATTATGTAATTTTGATTCAAAGTGAATAACAGAAGTATGTAGAACTGAAAGGAGAATTGATTATAATTGTCCTAGAAATTTTGCAATTTCTAATCTAGAAATTTAAGAAGCTAAATCAGATTTCCACTATATTTTGCATAATAGAATTTATATAATAGGCAAAATTCCTGAACTTTGAGATGTCACAGTTCAGAACAAATTTCAATTCCAAAAGGAATCATTTGAGGCATAAAGTAAGCACACAATTCCAACAGGTATGTATGCCATTTAGTACTTATTTACAGCGACACAGGTGTTTTAATGGAGGCTATCATCTCTCTAGGACTTTATGCTAATTAGAAATTGAGAGAGCGCTATGAAAGAATATGCATATAAAACAATACATCCTGATTTGAAAAGCCAACAACATCCTAGAAATTTGTGGCAGCTCATGGATTGTAAAATAATTGCTAATGGACTTTGATGTATTCATCAATATAATTTAGATTGCACAGTAACAGATTCAATATGTTCAGTGATATGGCACAAGATTACTTCTTACTCAAATAAAGGTTTCAGCGGACCTTGGAGAATGGGTTAGTGCCACTGTTCTCTAAGTAGACACAGTTTTACATGCCACTTTTTCATCCTTATTTCTCCATATCAATATGTCTTTCCAGCAACTATTTATAAATAAAACTATTTTATTTATAAAAGAGTAAGGGAAGCAAAATTCTGATTATATAACTAGAGAAAGAGCATCAGGGATACAGATATTATCAGATAGCTAAAAAGCATAGAGTAATGGAAGTGCAACAGAGAACAGTAGAAAATAGTTCAGAGTTCCAACAAAAAGTACATTTAAAATGAATGAATATGAATCAATACACTTTTGTAGAATCAGCAGGATTTAAAACTCAGGATGGAATTTTTTAATTACTAGGATCAAATGGAAATAAAAATACAACTTATCAAGCCCTTTGAGATATAGCAAAATAGATCAAAGAAGGATATTTGTAATTATGAGTACCTACACGAAAAAACAACGAAGATCTCAAATAAGCAACCTAATGTGGCATTTCAATGTCCAAATTAATTAAAAGATACAACCCAAATTGATAGAACTGGGTATAGGTTAAAGAATATTACAATAGGCACAACTGAAATCTAGATGATCAGGTAATATTTTGAATAAAATATATTCAAAGAAGTTGGAAAATCTCAAAATCACATTTCTAGACAATTGCCATTTAATAAAACTTAATCAAGAGGATATAAAAACTAAGTTATATCTATAATGAGCTATGAGATTTAAGCAACGAGTCTTACAAGAAAGAAAAGCCCATTACTAGAATAACTGTCAGATTCTGACTGCTAAAAGACTAACACTTCTCAAACTATTTATATAACTCATTCCAGAGTCAATATTACTAAATTAATAAATATATAACAAAGATAAAGCTGAAGACACTGGTTCATCTTTGAACATGTATGCAAAAATTCACATACATATGTGTATATGTCTATATACATACATGTACACACATACATATATAAGTGTACTAGTGCGTTTATAGAATTAAAGACAAAACTCATAAAATTATGAAACATGCAGAAAAAAATCTTTGATAAATGTTACGTTCCTTCATAATAAAATCCCTAAAGGAATCAGGAATAGGAGCATCATACACCAATACAATAGAAGCTTTATATGACTGACTTACAGCCAACCTCACGCATAATTGCAGAAAATAAAAAGTATATCTTCTAAAATCAGGCATGAGACAAGGATGTTTAATCTCTTCTCTTTTATTCAATATAATGATTGAGTTCTCAGCAGGAGTAATGAGTCAAGAGAAAGAATAGAAGGAATACAGCTAGATATAGGAAAAGTCTCATCATCTCTATTTGTGGACAGCATGATCTTATGTTTAAAGACAAAAGACTCCACCAGAAAACTTTTAGAACAGATAAAACGTATCAGAAGTATCAGCCAAGTACCAAGATACAAATGCAAAATAAAAAAAATGAGTAGTTATGGGTATGGTAGTGCACACCTTTAATTTTGGCGCTGGCAAAAGACAGGCAGATAGATCACTTAAAGTTCTACAGAGTGAGAACCTGTCTCAAAACAAAACAAAGACAAGCAACAACAGCAAAAGCAGTAGCTGTATATATACTAATAAAAACATAATAAAGAAACTGAAAAAGAATGTGAAATATGGAAATGCCTTTCATATTCAGTAATAAGAATAATATTTTGAAAATGGCCATATTACAAATAGACATCTACAGTGTTAACACAATGTCCATCACAATTCCAGTGAAACTATGTTACTATTTTTAAATTTGCATACAAGAAGCTAAATTATGACATTATCATATATACTTGATTTTTATTGTATAACTTCACTATACTTCCCTTAGCTAATCCCTTCACTGCCTTCTTAGATAATAAGCTCTAATCCTGGGTTTATATTATAAGAATTCTACCCTCTTTTATCCTACTTCTTTTCCTGAAAACCTCCTTTTTTCCCTTTCATGGATCTTCTCTCATTTTAACCTATACCAATAAGACATCCCCCAATGCATATCTTCATATATTAAAATTAAAAGTTTGGGTCGGCATATGAAAGAAAATAAATGATACACTCAACACTAGAATTTGCAGTTCCATTGATTTTCAGAGAAATATTGTGACTTCATTTTTTTGTTAAGGCTGGGAAAAAAATCTATTGTGTATACCACATTTAAAATCTTGAAATAACAATCTCAGAATTCACATATTCAAGAATTATACACATTAATGATTAACTCTCAGTTATAATAATGCATTGGTGTCACATTAAAGAAAGAAAAGCACTTGAGGGAAGAAGTAATAAAAGCATTTCCCCTTTGGAATTGGCTAACCAAGAGTGGGTCTAGATTTAAATTCTCTACTTTATGGCCTCTGTGTTTTTCATCCTCTGCCTGTCTATTGTATGAATCTGAATCCGTGCCTTTTTGGAGGCTGTCTAGTGTATGACTGCAGTGTGAGTGGTGTCTATATCCCTAACACTCTGTGTTTATTGAGCATCAGAGAAACATCACACAGGTAGATAAGAATAATCAGGTAAATGTATAAATGTAATAAAACCTTTAAACAAAACCCATGTTAAATATATTATTTAGATTAACCTCACCTGTATCACCAGGGAAGAACTATGAGCTTTTCATTTTAGCTCATGCAGGACCTTTCAATGTCAGTATTCCTGAAAATTTGACTAGAATATTTACAGGGACTGTTTGGTGTATCTTTAAGAATTTTTAGAAGCACCTCTGGCCTCTACCCATGGTAAACACCATGACCAAAAGCAACTTGGGGGAAAAGTGTTTATTACGTGTGAATATCCCAACCACAGTCCTTCATGAAGGGAAGTCAGGGCAGGAACCTGGTAGTATGAATTGAATCAGGCACCATGGAGAATTCCATTTATTGCCTTATGCTCAAGTCTGCCATAGCTTACATTCTTGTGCAACTCAGGATCACTTGCTCAGGGACACTGATCTGAGCCTTCCCACATCAATCATTAATCAAGAAAATTCTCCACAGACTTTTCTACACACCAGTTTTGTGGGATGTATTCTTAATTGAGGTTCCTTCTTCTCAGATGGAACCCCAGTGTAAAAAAAAAAGGCTAACCAACACACACCCACACTCCAGTTGTGATAATCCAAATGATCTCTAGATATTGGCTTATTTCTCATTGAGAAGCTTTTCATTTTTAATGTGTTTTTTATTGAACTGTGATTTTATCACTTTCCACAACTCTTTTCCTACAATCAGCCCCTCCCAAGAACCTTTCCTTCACACTCTTCCATCCATTCTAAAGTTGATAGTCCCTTTTTATTTGACTATCATTTCTGTGTGTGTGAGTGTGTGTGTGCGTCTGCGTGTGTACAAATATGTAGATACAAACAGATGGATCCATTTTTGTTTGATTGTATGTATGGTTTCTGGGCTGATTACTCTGCATTGAACAACCATTAAGCAGGCTCACTAAAGGAACACTATGCATATGACTATGGGAGGCCTTGTGCTTCTCCCCCATTCCCTGTGTCTTGCTAAAATTGCTAGATGCCACCAAAGTCTATTTCCTTACTTGGCCACTTCCTCTTCCTGAGACTGACTACCAAGGTTCAGCTTTCAACCCATCAAAATCCAACAATCAAAAGCCCCTTTTGGTTTCTAATTCACATGCCCAATCAAAGTTAACACCTCATCCTATCATGGGGTTTCCAATTTTACCTTTATAAATTGCCCTTTTCTTATGAGCCAATTCTGTCTCCTCTCTATCCAGAGGCAGTCCTTTACTGCTCAGGGACAAACTCCTATTCTCCCTTTTATGTCCCCTCCCCCTTCTCCCTAGACCCTTATCTCCACAGCATTCTAGCCAATTCTAACACAGAACTTTTTCACTTAAAAATCATACCTGCAGCCATTGATTAACTGCAATTCTTTGTCAAGAGGTGGGACTGACTCAAGGTAATCTCTTCCACCTTCCATAGAAACATGGCTGTTGATACTTCCACTATCCTTGTCTTGTTTATGAAGCCCTTTCTAAGAGAGACTTTTTCACCACAGGCTTTCTGGTTCTTAGTCTTTCAGCCCCTTCTTTCATCATGCTCTCTTAACTATAGATATAGGAGCTATGATATAAATGTATCTGTTGGTACTGTGTCTAACTGTCACCTTCTATGATGGTCTCCATTTGCTGTAAAGAGATGCTTCTTTGATAAGGAGTGGAGACTACACGTATATCTGAAGATTCAAATCAAGAACCACAGATGAGAGAGAACTTGTGATGCTTGTCTTTCTGGACCTTGGTTATCACACTTAATATGATCTTTTCTAGGTGTTGTGCCCAGAGTCCAGATCCCCCCAAAAACCACCAAGGAACTGGTCCTATGCAACAACAGAGTCTCTTTATTGACAAGCTAGCTTGGGTCACTCCATCTGTCCAACACAGTGGTGAAGTAGGAGTGACCCTGAGCAGCAGGAGGCAAGAGTTTTTATTGAGGGAAGGCTCTAGGGACATCAGAGCTTTGGGGTTACAGCCCTGAGAATGGTCCAGCCTTGGGCTAGGGTATACCTATTTTGAATTCATTAGCTGCTTTGAATCCCAGGAATGTTTCTGAGTAACCAAAAGTTCCTCCATCTTAGAGCCAGCATCCATATTAGCGAACAGGTCAAGAGAAGTAAAAAAAAAAAAAAAAAAAAAAAAAGCCAAACTAAAAAAACTAAAAAACAACAAAATAAAATCTAACTATAATATTTATTCTCTCTAATACCTCCAACTTCCTCAAAAATCTATCCCTAAGTCTCATTTATTCATACAACAAATCCTCCTCAGTAATTCTGAAAAACTTGCAAAACATGTTATTCAAAAGAACATCTGGGCCAGCAGGCCCTAGCCTAACTGTAGAATGTTCCAACCCTGGGGCCAGTCAATAGAAATCCAGACAAACAACCTCTCCACCCTGACCTAAGGCCAAGTTAAGCAATAAACAAACAAACAAAAAAAAACCCAACTCATTTCCTCATTTTCCCCAGTACATGGTTTTTGCCTCTAAAAGATACATGTATTCTCAACTTGGGAACTTTTCTTGGCCTTGCTTGTACTGAGTGCATGGAAGAGTTCCCTACCTGGCTTCTATTGCACACTCAATAAACCTTGTGTTTGCATTTCAGATTCTTTGGACTCCGGTGATCTCTCTGGGGGTCTTTCTCTGGGCAGAACAGTTTCAATATTTAGCAGTGGTCATTTTCCTATATCAGCAGGTTAGCAAGTATACCTGAAGACTGTCCCTTTCCCAGGAAGGAAATGTTTGGAATATTGGAATTTTCCCTTAGGTGCTGGCTCCTCCCTAGATGTTGTTAGATAATGAGCCCTCCCTGCTTCCACAGGGTGCTGCTGACTGCTGGTTTTTCATTAAGTCTGTCTTGGCAGTTGTGTGGTCAAACTGCTCTGGGCCCCACACTAGGTCCACCCATTTACCTGTCTGTCAAGTTGATGATTTCCTTTTTCTTTAAAAAAGGTCTAGTCTAGTCAATACTAGTCTAACATGTATACATAGCACATTTACATTAGCCATTCATCTGTTATATGTCACTTAGATTGTTTCTATTTCCTGGATATTATTGTGAAGAAGGAAGCAAAAACTATGGCTGAGCAAATATCTGTGAAGTAGGATTTTCGGTCCTTTAAGTATATTCCAACAAGCATCATAACTAGATCATATGGTATCTTTTAGTTTGGCTACACCAATTTATATTTTACCAACAGTGAACAAGGGTTCTTCTTTGCAGCCTTGCCAGCACTTGCTGTCAGCTCTTTTGCTGTTCTTAGCCATTTTGAGATGAGATGAAATCTCCCTTGCTCTGAGTTTCCCTATCTGATATAGACAATAAAGATTTTTTAGGTATCTCTTGGACATTTTTTTCTTATTTTAAAACTCGATTCAGATTGCATGTCCATTTTTAAAAATTGGGTCACTTGTTTTCTTAAATCATCTTTTTTGTTTCTCTAAGTCTTTGTATATTCTTAGTGTTATTCCTTTGTCAGCTGTACAGCTGGCAAAATTTCTCTCCCATTCTGTGTGTCTTGTCACTTGATTTATTGTTTCCTTAGCTATACAGATGAGAAGTGGAGGAGATCTGCTGAAGTCCTATACTGAAGTTCAGACACATTTTTTATGATAAAGCTGTCCAAAAGAATTAAAACTATTGCTTTTTTACTCCTTGTACCATCCCACGTATGGTAGATAACCTTATACACCTAATTGATGGTTTTTGAGTAATTAAAGGATCAATTTTTGACACAGTTAAATTTAACATTTTTTGATTGCTCCATATAGGTTAGAAGTCCTGAATCAGGTGAGCTAGGTGGGAGGAAGGTATTGATACAAGCAAAATTGGTATCAGTCATAAGAAATGACAGTGACAAGTAATAGTCTGACATTAAAAGAGGAAATTAAAAGGCAAACTTTAATTATAAATAAAATCCACATGCTCTGGAGTAGAATCCGCTATTCACATCACAATAGCCCCCTTAGCTGCATTATAGTGTCAGCAAATAATTGACATTCCTAATAATGACTGTGACATTTTTTAAAATGTTAATTTCTGTTCAGTGTTCTATTTAAAAAGTTCGGGGTGGTGTATGAGGATTTCAAGCAAGAATTACTTTGTAGACTTCTAAAACATGTGATTTGCAATGTACCTTAGGGATTATCTAGTCTGTTTTCTAGATGAAGAAAGTCAGCTCTAGAAAGTGGAAATACTTACCCAAGGTCAGTGTAAAATAAAATAAAATAAAATAAAAGCCTTTGTTTGCTGACTAGATGGCATTTTTCCACTACTGTTCACCTTCACAGACATAAGTGTGTAATTTGAATGTATTAGAACTGACAAGCTTAACATTTATCAATTTAATATGGGTATATTTCAACTCCTTAGAATTTTTCCTCACTGTCTTACTATTATCAACTAGTCCTTACAGAGTCTGTGTTTTGTTCAAAGAAAAACAGTAGATCTGATATGTGTGTGAAAGACATAAGAATGTCCTTGCCTCAAGTGACTTAAATTTTAAGAAGAGAGGGGAAATTTTACATATAAGAAGTCAGACGATATAAAGTTTTATGAGTGTAAGTCAGCATGCATAGCATCTCATACTAGGTCCTCTGGGAATTCAAAGAGAGAAAACAGCAAATCAAAACAGATCAGATAAGGACACTTGGAAAGGGGAGCTCAGCTAAAATGGACTCAAATGTTTGTGTAGACTTTGTAAAAGAAAAAAATTGAAGGCTACAGTTACAAAGAACAATATTAGAATACATGAGGATGAAGACTGGGGTTACGGATTGCATGTAAAGTATTTACATATTACTACAGAGGCTTGAAGCCCTTGGTCTAATCACTGGTATCAATATAATTAAATAGAATTATAAAAAAATTCTAGGGTAAGATATAAATTGGAATAAGATTTTACAAACCATGTAATCAAGCATAGTCTTTAAAATATTATTCATAAAATTTGAATACAGTAAATATTAAGATTTGAGTCTTCCTTGGAAAATCATAAAATTAAAGAATATGAGAATAAGGAAAAATGTCCAATTTCTATAGAACAGAATTCTCTTGCAGAAATATGATGCATATCAGATATATTAGCTACTTTCTAGTAGTCCCACTAAAATAGGAAAAATTTCATCTGACCCACCACTTTGGGGCCACTACTTCCATTGCCAGAAGCTATTTCCCCAACTGGTGCTCACTCTTCTGAGCTCTCCTGATACATTTAAATTAACTACTGTACCTGCCTCACCGCTAGAGTGGTCCCACTTTCAAATAGATCTTAGAGATAGATGGACCACCCTACGACTCTGTCACATGCATTCTGCCAACATCCACCAATTATAACTGAAGAAGCTATAGTATATATGGTACCCAGCTGGAAACAAAATCAATAAAGCCTACCAACCTAACACACTAAGATACAACCTCATCTGGGCTTTTGTTATAGAGATTTTTCCTTTATTATTAATTCAACCTCATAGTTCATTATTGGTCAGTTTAAACCCTATCATTTTGTTGCTATTGTTTAGTTTTGATATCATATGTACTCAGATACTTAATAATTTTTCGAGGATATTGTATACAGTTGATCATAATAGTCTTTAGTAATTCATCGTTTTAATTTGATACTAGTTGTAATATCTCTGATTTTACTGAGGTATTGGTAACTTAAGATAAACTACATACCTGCACAGTTGCAAAAATTCTCAACAAAACACTAGAATAAGCCAGTACATCAACACATCAAAATTACTATCTGTCATGATAAGTCAAATTTATTCCAAAGATGCTTCAACAAATGCACACCAGTAATATATTACAACACACAAAATAACCAAAACATGCAACTGATGCACTAAGGCATTTAATACAAATCAACATGGCTTCAAGATAAAACCCTTCAAAATTACATATAGAAGGGAATCAATTAAGGCTGTATAGAACAAACCTATAGCTGACATCATATTTAATTGTAACAAAACAAATATGTTCACTTTTACCACTCCTAGTCTGTTGTACAAATTCTGGTTATAATTAATGAGACTCAGAGCCAGATATCAGGGAAAGGTTGGAATATCAGAGAGAAGAAACACCACAGTCAGATCTCACCCAGCTCTCTTCCAGCTTCCTCAGCCTCGCTCCTCGTTTTTGCTTCCACAGAATGAATCTGTCTTTCTAGACCTGCCTAGTTGTTTCACATACATATTAACATTAAAGATGTAAATTACTACTATTTGATAGCTAGGCCTTGCACTGACAGAAACACAGATCTCTGTTTCCAGAGTTATAGGATTAAAGGTGTAGATCACCACTCTCTGACCCTCCTGACAGACTATGGGTGAAAATACTATCTGATATTTCAGACTGGTTATATTGAATATATAACATATCACCACAGTAGTCAACATAATATTACAAGAATTTTTAGCCAAAGGAAATGGACAAGAGAAAGAAATAAAAGTTCTCCCAGTTGGAAAAGAGGAAACCTATTTGTAGTTGACATGATCATATATGTAGAAAAGTATTACACCAACGCTGATAGTCAAATCCAGCAAATTTTTAGAATATGATATAAAAAATAAAGGCAACAACGTTTTTACATATCAATGAGAAAATGGTTGAAAAAGAAATTAAAAATTAATATTACTCACACTTTCTTTTGCAATCAGTTTCTCATTGATGAAATAAATTATAAGATACATAATGGAAACACCTTATTATGTCCCTGAATTAGGATTAATATTTCTAAAACTTACATGCTTCACAAAGTGTTATAGGTTCCTGCAATGTGTATTAAAGTATCAATGACATTCTACCCAGAACTAGAAACAAATGCAACATTTATATGGGACCACAAAAGGTTTCAAGATAGCACAAAGAAATGCTGTGGAAGGGAGATTGAGGTGTAATAATTGCTGATGTCAAAACATACTACAAAGGTATAGTAATCAAAAACAGCATAATACTAGTATAAACTGCATTCATACACCAATGTGATACAAACAAAATCCAGAAATTAATCCATGAATAACACCTAACAGATTTTAAGCAAACATGTTAAGAACATACATTGAAATAAACCTTTTCTGTAAATGATATTGAAAAAACTATGTGAACATAGGCAGAAAAAGGAAACTCGGTCCCTGCTTCTTATCACATTCAAAAATCAGCTCTGGGGTTAAGGACCTAATTGTGACATGCAGCAGTGAATACTGCTGGACAAAAAAGTAGAGGAAACAATTAAAGATATTAAGACAGGTGAATATTTTCTAAATATAACTCTAAAGAGACAGGACTATATATAACCTAAGAAGTTTTATACCAGCAAAACAAAAACTCATACATAAACAACATACAGAACGGGACAAAATATTTGCCAATTGTTCTTCTGACATAGAGCCAGTATCTAGAATATATGCAAATAAAATAAATAAATAATCCTGCTAAATGGGCAAATATCTACATTTTCAAACAATTTATAGGTATATTGTATTATTCATTATCTCCATCAAAGGACAACCTATGCTTTGTTTTGAACCAACCTCTCACTAGGTAGGAAAAGCTGGGCTAGAACTCACTATACAGCCTAGTATGGTCTCAAACTTGCAACAGTTCACCTGCATCATCCTCCCAGTTGTTGGGATTACAGGCATGATCCCTGATGACCAGCTTTACAGGCAACATATTACACAAACCACCATATAGTTCTACCATTTTAGATGTCAAAATGTTTCTTAATTCCATTAATATCCCTTGCCACTCACTTGTTTAGGCCATATCTTTCACCCGAATTATTGCTGCAGCTTCCAAATGCTGCCTGCTTGGGATTGCTCCAAATCATAGACACAGAGCTCTTTCCAAACACAATTCAGAATATGTCACCTTCATATTTAACATGAGTCACAGCAACTATGTCAGTTTTGCAGCTCTTCTGGGGCAAACCTAAAATAGTTCCAAATTTATATTGCCATTAAAATGCTTTTGGTTTGTTCCCTCTCCTCAGCTACGTAATCTCCTTTAAAAGGGGTGGGAGTTACCAAAAATGTCAAGACAAAAGAAACGAAAATGTGAACATTTCCAAACCAAATATATATATACACATACACACACATACATATATACAGAGAAAGAGAGAGAGAGAAATATTGTCCTCCTCACAGCACTAAATGTGTCATAATGAGTTTAGTTTATCATAACTTTCTCCTACTGCTATGATAATAAAAGCTACAGAAAGGACAGTTTTTGCCATAAGCACATTTCATCCTAAATATTCTGTAATGCTTAAGATGACTAAAATATTATTTTAGTAAAGTAAGCTGCCCAATCAACTTAGTTGAAATACTAATTCTGCCACAGTTTAGTAACAGGTTGTATCTCAATTACAGAACATCTTTTTGAGAGGGAGATACAATTATATGAAAAGTGAATCCCCATGCTTAGGGCAGAACGTTGGTTAAAGGCAGTTAAGGAGGAAAAGGTCTATCTAATTTCATGTTTTAATTTGGAAATATATAGTCAAAAATTCTTCCCTCTAACTGCCAAGTGTGCTCTCAGTCATACAGCTGACAAATAATTGTGACATATGCCATGACAGAGAACCTAACATAAGACAAAGCATTTCATACAGTTTGTGACATGTATAACCTAATTATTTAAGCAGCTGATGATTCTGCTGCTAATTCATAGGAGGCTTTTCTTAGTGTCTGGGAAGTTCTGTTAAGCTCCCAGAGATGAGGTCAACAGGCATTAAGTGTCTAGCCATTCAGGAGCTGACTTTGTAAGAGGCAGACAAACTGGTTCAGTGACCATCACCTACCTCTCTCTTGTTTAAGAGAAATCCCAGAAGACTTACTAGAGGAAAATGAGAAGACTAGTGACTTCTCAAAATGAGAAGAAATGAGAGAATTCTGGTGGTTTTGCTTTATTCCTTGTGCAAACCACAAATCCTTTGGAAAGATGGATGGCATTCCCCTCAAAAAAAGAAGGGCATTTCACTCAGCAACTCAAGCTTGCTAGAGTTGAGACATCCAAAGGACTGACTTCCCTGTGATACCAGAATAAATGCTATAGGGTTCTTTGGGAGACCTGAAAGCAATCTCTGATTTCTGTGGAGTACTGGCCTTAATGCTATGCTATCATCTGGTTGGTGAAGTCAGAGTCTCTTCCTGACAGCTGGAAGGGAAAGAGTGAGAGCAAGTTTACTGCCAAGACTATTGGGAACAAGAGTGGTACATTTTTTCTCTAGGCCAACTAGATGTTGTGGAAGGAAGCCAACTACAACCATTTTGAAATTATCTGCCTTCCAAAACAGATAAGTGCCCTAAGAAATGTAAAGCCAAAGGTTAGAAGTTCAGGTGGCATCCTAAAATCACTGAGACCTTAGGCATATACTGGACCAATACCATGGTCTCCGTAAGGATGTTCGAGGTTAGATAAGCTATGAAATAAAGACTCTGGAGCTAAATATTTGCTGATCAATTGCTAGGGCCACTCAAAAGTTGCTCTTTGCCTCTAGTGTATATACATTTCAGAAACTAGCAAAACAGGGGGAAAAAACTAAGCTCTAGAATAATCTAGAGTTTTTCTTAATTGCTGGTCAGGCCTGATCTAAGAAGGGACAAGGGCCTGGGAGATGTCTCAGTGAAGTGCTTACCTGACTTTGGATACTTAGCACTTACATAACAAGACAGATATGGTGGTGCTGTTGTGGGTCTGGGGTCAGTCAAAGATTCACCAGTCTGAATAAAGTTTTGGTTTTAGTAAATTAGAGGCTTTTGTATTAAGAAAAGACTGGCCAGAACCAAACCAGAGAGAGTTCTCTAGTTAAGGCTCTGGCTATTGTTATCTCAGGGATTATAAAGGCGAATCCCACAAAGTTATAATTTTGGGGAGTCAAATTAACTCACATGCTGTCTGGGTACCAACAAGGTTTGATTTTGTTTCAGATGTCCAGCAGGTGCCTCAGCCATACAAGCAATCAAACATTTCACACAAAAGTAGAACTTAGCAGTTAGCCTGTTTAATCCTGTGACCCATTGTGACCCATTACCTTCTAGGAATAGCTGAGGCAGTTAAATATTTTTTTCAACAATCAGCATTTTTTTTAAAAAAAAATAATAGCCCAACTGCACAAGGAACTGGTCCATCTTGGGCCAGTTGTCAGGGTACATTCAAGGTAGGAGCAACTTTCTCATGACTTATACAAGTTAAAAACAGTTTTGTATTTACAAGCCTAGCACACTAAATTTATCCTCTAAATACAATGTTCATCATCATAGTACTGGAATTCCAGCACTGGGAAGCTGGAGGTACGAAGATCCCTGAGACTTGCTGGCCAAATCAGTCTAGCCAAACCGGTGAACTCTAGGATCAGTGAAGGCCCTGTCTTATAAAATAACGCTGAGGAAAATACCCAGGGCTGAACTCTGCTCTCTGCATGCACGTAAATATATATGCGAACCCTCCCACGCACACATTTATTTTAAATTGAATGCGATGGCATCTTTAATAGTTTGAATTTTAAAATTTAAGTATATCTATCTTATTTGGTAAATAAGACAATATAAAAAGATACTCAATGAAAATTCCTCGTCCTGCCTCTATGTTCAGTCCCTCAAATTCTCCCTAAGAGGTGACTATTTGTATTAGTTTCCTTCTGGTGCCATAACAAATTGTAAAGGATGGTGGTCTAAGACAATAAGAAATTTATTCTCTCAACTTTCTGAAGGCCAGAAATTTGAATTCAGTATAACTGAGTGAAAAAGCAAGGGGTTGGCAGGGACATGCTCACTCTAGAAGCTTATCTCTTTTAGCTGCTGGCATTCCTTGACAAATAGCTGCCTGACTCTATTATCTGCCTCAATGAATAGGCTACCCCTCTTCTCTGTGCATAATCCCTCTGCCTCTCTGAGTATACTTGTGATGGCACTGAGACTTCCTCCAACAGTACCACATAGTATAATCAATTTAATTATCATTTACCACATAATTTAATATTTACACATTCCCAAAAATAAGTAGATGCATCCTTGGAGACTGTTATTCAGCCTACCATACTTTCTTATGCACAGTTATAAATATAAGCAAATGGAAGCAGTTAAAAAACATATTCATACTTTTCTCTTTCTGATGAAAGTCATTAACAATATACTACTGTTCTGTACCTTGACTTGCTAATCTAACAATGTATGTTGAAGCTAGGCATAGTGGCTCATGACTAACAAGAAGATTCTAGTATAAGGTTAGTCTGGATTATACACAGAGTTCTAAGCTACTCTGGGTTACAAAGTGAGACCTATGTCCCAAAACAAAAGCATAATCTTTCTGTGTCTGCCTCTGTCTCTCTGTCTCTCTGTCTCTCTGTCTCTCTCTGCCTCCCTCTCTGTCTCTCTCTCTCTCTGTCTTGTCTCTCTCTCTCTCTCTCTCTCTCTCTCTCTCTCTCTCTCTCTCTCTCTCTCTCTCTCTCTCTCTCTGGCTTAAATGTAGTTTTCTACATCAGTGCAGAAAAAACATCCTCTAGCTTACAGGTACATAGAGTGCTTATCACTAAATGGGCATTTGTAATTTGTTGAATTAGTTCCTTCCATTATTTTCATTACAAATAATGACAAAACAAGTGATTTTGTATGCATGTATGTACAAATATACATACAAAGAAATTTAAGCACAATTTTCCAAAAGAAAAATTTCTTTGTGAAAAAGTATATGAGCAGGGGTTTGGGGCTTAAGAGAAGGATTCCCATGGTGATGGCTGGCTGGAGCTCTGGGGAGCTCACTGAGTTGCTGAGTTGGGAGCTGCTGCTGGAGATCCATGCGGGTGGGGTAGCTTTCGACTGCCCTGAGTAAGTGGAGCCAGGAGGGGTGGGATCAGACTGTGTTCCTGTTCATGGGCTAGCACCTAGGAGCCCATTCCCTATAAAGGAACACCCAGCCCAGCATTGACTTTGGGATGAGTGAATCAGATATGCCTGGAGTAGATGTGCTGCACTGGGCTGGCCCACCTTGGAACTTCTTGCCCTTTTCGGGGAGGGGATGGGTGGTTGGGGAGGGGCAAGGAGGCTGAGGGCTGGCTGGGAGGGTTTGGGAGGGGGAGGAGAGGAAGAGCAGGAGGATACATTTATGGAGATGGCATTTTTTAATGAAAATAAAATTGAAAATAAGAGTATATGAATTTGTAATTCTGAAAAGATATTGCCAAATTGAAACATGAAGTCTAGTTAGTCTTTAATGAAAGCTCAGAGGAATATTGGGGAAAAGCTGGAATATCAAAGAAAGGAAACAGACCATACTCAAGTCTCACCTAGCCAACTTCTCAAAGTAAAAGCTATCTTCAAGAGTCCTCAACCTGGCTAATCGCTTCTACAGAATACCTCAATGTCTGCCTACACCTGCCTTAAATATCTTTTTCACCCAGTTGTTTCACTTCCGGGTTCAACTCTGCATCATAACCCTAGATTTAGGATTAAAGGTGTGAGCTACTACTGTTTGTTTGTTAGGTCTTGATCTCATAGAAATACAGAAAGATCTCCGTCTCTGGAGTTATGGGGATAAAGGTGTAGACCACCACGAGATCATGCCTGTGCTGGGATTAAAGGCATGAGTTACTACTCTCTGAAGGTCCTGGCTTGACTGTGGGTGGATCTTTTCTCTGATATTCCACGCTGACTTTATTAAATATAAAATATATCACCACACCAAATTACCTGCTTAAGGGATTGATCCATCTCTACTCCCACCTGCACATATTGTAAAACACTTGGATTTGTGCCAATCTTAAAACTGAAATATATATTATCTTGGTGAATTGTTTCTGTATATGTGAACAGAATGTTTTAAGACTTGCAGAGCATCCATCATATGAATGGAACAAATTCTAAATCATTTCCTGTTATCAGACATTCCTCTTTTGTTGTTTGAAATAGTACAGTGATAATATCTGAGAATATATCTTTTCTTGCTTTTTTAGAGTACATTTCTATCAGTGCATTTGCTCAAAAATCTTAAGAATCTAAGGACATGGATACATACTACAAAACAGTTTTCTAAAAAAAGTTTTATGTGATTTTCACCAGTAATATGAGTCAGCTATTAAAATTGGATTTTGACTATTTACAAGAATTGATACTTATATTAGCTAAAGGTGTTAACGCTGGGATGATGACAAAAATACATTTATTAGGGGCTTTTTGTGTGCTATTTTCCTAAACACTTTATCTGGGGTTTTTTTGTTGTTGTTTTTTTGGTTTTTGGGGGCTTTTTTGTTTTTTATTTATTTATTTATTTATTTATTTATTTATTTATTTATTTATTTAAATTTTTTTTAGTAACCAACCCCATTTCATAGTGGATGAACCAGAAGAATCCAGCTCTGAACCAGAAATCTATCTATGTATGAGTTTTCAGGTCCAACTACACAAGATTATAAAGGCTTCAATTGGTATGCTTTACAGGAGAAAGGAAAGCTTCTCTCCCATACACATGATACAAAGTCAATACCATTCAGGAAGTGCAGTCAAGACTCAGATGGTTTTATCAAGACCATGGAAAGAAGGAGAGAATCCTGGAGTTATTTTTGTATTTATAAATTTACTCCCAAATGATTTGCTTTCTGCTGCCCCTGGCAGTCTGGACAGGAACTTCTTCTTTGGGATCCCTCAATGGTGAGATTTTCTCATCTTCCATCAGTTCATCACCAGGTTTCTCTGTTGTAGTAAGGGGTGGAGACTGAAAGAGGGGTTCAGAACAGGAACAGGAAGAATCTGGCTCTTTCTCTGATTTAGTCTTCTCTTACATTATGCAGGAGGAAAGCCAATGCTTTCTTAGATTTTAGTTTCATTTTGCTAGGTCTTAACTAGCTACTGTGAAACTAGGTAGCTGGGTTCCCTCTACTCTGAGCTCCTGAAAAAAAATTAGCCTAATGGAGGTCAAATAACTACCCAGATGTTCCCAGCTAGTCAGTGCAGGGTAATAGATTTTAACTCTGGTTGTCGATTTCTAAAATAATATTCTTGATAATATGCATTATTTTTGAAAGCCATAAAAGAAGCTATTTCATGCAGAGTTCATAAAATGATATGCTTTAAAGTAAGACTTGCTACACATTACAAATAATATATAGGAACGCATGCTTTGGAACATTCCTTCTGTACATTGTGAATATGTATTACTCTCATTGGTTAATAAAGAAGCTGATTGGCCTATAGCAAAGCAGGATAAATTTAGATAGGATGATCAAATTGAAGATACTGGGATGAGAGGGGTGGAATCAGGAGAGATGCTATCCAGCTGCCAAGGAGGCAGGAGACAGAGAAAATGAGGTAACAAGTACATATTTTTTTAAATCTATGCTTTGCCAGATGAAATCTAACCCCAAAGAAACAAAGATCTGGCAACAAGTCATTTGGAGAACAAGTCTCAGTCTTCCTCCCACTCTTTTCATCTATTATTAATCTCAATATTTTTTCTCTCCCAGACAGTTACTTCTATTTCCTAAGGTTATCTTTATTTTCATTCCTTTTTTTTTTTTTTTTTTTTTTTGGACAGGGTCTCATGTATCCGAGACTGGCCTTGAATTCCATGTATAGAAACAGATAACCTTTACTTCTCTTTCTTTCTTTTATATTAAAAACATATTCTTTCCTAATAAAACATATTCTTATTACAATTTCCTCTTCCTCTGTTCCTCTTAGTTCCTCTCCATCTCCCCATCCATTCTCTCATGAGAAAAGTATAGGCTTCTAAGAGATAACAACAAAACACAATGAAATAAAATATAACAAGCTAAAGCAAAAACCAGCTCATCAAAGTTGGAAAGGCAAGCCAACAGAAGAAGAAGAGTCCGAAGAGAAGGCACAAGAATCAGATGTCCACTTGTTCACAGATTCAGGAATTCCATTAAAGATAGTAAACTGAAAGCTGTAATATATACACAGGGAACCTAGAGCAGACCTATGTAAGCCATGTACTTGCTGTTTTGGTCTCTGTGAGTTCATATTACCATTGCTCAGTTGATTTAGAAGCCTTGTACTCCAGGTGTTCTCCATCCCCTCTGGCTCTGACATTCTTCCTGCTTCCTCTTTCATGAGCACAGAGGGGATTTTATGGAGACATCCATTTAGAAAGGTGTTTTCCAAGTTTGATCTGTCTCTCTGTCTCCCTCTTTGTTTCTCTCTGTTTCTCTCTCTCTCTGTTTCTCTCTCTCTCTGTTTCTCTCTCTCTCTGTTCTCTCTCTCTCTCTCTCTCTCTCTCTCTCTCTCTCTCTCTCTCTCTCTCTCTCTCTCTCTCTCTCTCTCTCTCTCCCTCTCTCTCTCTCTCTCCCTCATGTCTAGCTGTGAGTCTCTATATTGTTTCCATCTGCTGCCGCTGCAGGAGAAAGCTTCTCTGATGATGAATGAATGAATACGGTACTGATCTATGAGTGTATCAGATTGTCAATAGGAGTCATTTTATCACTACTGTTTTTTTTTTTTTTTTTAAGACTGATAGTATTTGGTATTACCCTAAGTCCTTGGCTATCTAGTCTCTTGTTGTTGGTCACCTAAGTAGTGCCAGATATGGGATCTGTTTCTTGAATAAGCCTTATTAAGTCAAACCAGACATTGCTTGGCTATTCACACGAGTGTTGTGCTACCATTGACCAGACACATCTTGCAGGCAAGATAGGGTGTAACTCAAAGGCTTTGTGGTTGGGTTGGTATTTACATTTCTCTTTTGGTATCCTTCAGAGTACTTTCTCACACCAAAGACACAAGAAAATGGAGGTGAAAGTTCTGTGTAGGCACCAACTCAACAGACAACTCCATGTTGATTGTTATCTACAATAGGCCCTTGCTTTCTGCTTGTGGAGAGCAACTTATTGTAGAAGCCACGTGTGTTGTTTGGGATTTCCATAGGACCTCTATGGCCAACAATTCAATTGGATGTAACCCAGTCCTAGTACTGGAAGCTTCATTTGGTGGCAGAGGTTGGGACTCCATTTCTCTTATTTGTACACTTCATTAGGACTACCTTTATATATATTAGAAAGTTTCCACTGCATTAGGTCCCCATACCACCCAATAAATGTCTCTCAATTTTATCTGTCTTTCCCTGCATTCTCTCCCTCAAACACATCTCCTTTCCCCTCCACATATGATCCTTCCATTTCCCCCCTCCCAATAGTCTACCCACAAAATCTATTCCATTTCTCCTTCCCAGGAAGATCCATGTATTTCACCCTTATCCCTTCCTGAATGACAAACTATGGGATGTAGCTTGTGATGCATGAATTCTAATTGGTCTTATAATAATAAATACCCAAACATAAATGTTAGAAAAGCTGAAAGATCAGAGAAACAGAGGAATAAGCCATTAGAGAAAATTATCTCCACTACTGAATCCTAAGGCCAGAAGGGGTAAATTCTGTCTCCATGAATCCTTAGATCGCGTGCCTTTGAGTTCCCAGCCTGAAGGGAAAGGAAGGCTGAAATGGAAGAGAAACAAGTGCAAGGCCAAACTTTGTTTCCTCCTGCCTTATATTCCTTTCTCTGTTTGGCCAAAATCACTTCCTGTTTCAATCTTCCTAGTGCTGGGATTAAAGGTGTGCATGATTTCCAAGTACTGGGAGCAGAGGCATGGGATCCAAAGTTCTGGGATTAAAGAAGTGTGCCACTGCCAGCTGGCTCTGTTTCTCTTTTGGACTGGATTAATCACATGTAGCCAAGTGTGGTCTTGAACTCACAGAATTCCAGATGGATCTCTGTCTCTGACTCCTAAGTGCAAGTATTGAAGGTGTGTGTCACCACCTTCTATCTCTAAATCTAACTCTGTGTCTGGCTATGTCCTTTGATCTTCAGGCAATTTTTATTTGATATACAATATATCACAAGCTTGGTTATCATTTATATATCAACCAATATCCATCATTTATATAAAAGCCAATAAACTCATATAAGTGAATATATACTATATTTATCTTTCTGGGTCTGGGTTACATATTCAGGATAATTTATTTATACTTCAATATACTTGCCTGCAATTTTTATGATGTTATTTCTTAACAAATGAGTAATACTTGATTGTATAAATGTACCATGTTTTCTTTATTCATTATTTTATTGAAGGACATCTAGGCTGTTTTCAATTTCTGACTATTATGAAAAAGCAGCAATGCATATGATTGAGCAAGTGTCCTTGTGGTATGATAAAGCATCCTTTGGTTATGTGCCCAGGAGTTATAAATCTGGATCTTAAAGTAGATCTATTATCATTTTTCTGAGGCAATGCTGAAGTATTTATCTAATTATTCTTTATCAATAAAAATTTCGAAGTCAGATATTTGGGTAAGAACATGGATGATTGAGAAGTGTCACAGAAGTGACCAATGACTTCCTCTTTCTCCCCTTTCCCAATTCAAAAGGGCCAAAAATTATTCTAAGCCCCACCATACTATTTTCTATGACTCTCTATATGTCCTCAGCCCTCCAAAACCTACATTGATAATTTTGGTCAGCTAGTGGCTAGTTCCATCTAGTCTGATTCAAAGAGCAATGTTTATTGGCAGTCTTGGGAGTGTGAGAGTATGATCAACATATGCCACAATATTTTCCACTTTTGACTAAATAAGAAGAATAGGTTTTAACTCTAACACAGTAAAACTATATACAACAAGAACAAATATCAAGAATTATATTCACAATGTCCAGTTCTTTTGCATTTAGCAAATTCAGAGAAAACACTCCATTATATATCCTGTCTTGATGAGTTCAACATTTTGAATAACTTTCCATACTAACTTGTATTACCAACCCCAAACTATCTTTTTAGACCTCAAAAATTTTTCTTAGATAAACAATGTAAGCTTTTGTGTCTCTCAACTTTACACACTTTATATTCCTTTTGTGAGTTTCTTTTATAAATTTTGTAATAAGGAAAAATGTAACTATAAATATCTCATCTTAAACTCCATCAAAGATCTAAGAAGCATATAATATTACCCAAGTAAACAGGCTGTTCAAAGCACACAACTTCCAAAACTAAAGAAAAGACAGAAACAGCTGGCTGCTTGAACAGTCACCGAAGGTTCCTCTGGAACATGGACGCATCTGTCTTCAGCCTACAGACCTAGAATATCTGATAAACTTTTCTGTGAAGCAAAAGGACTATTCTATCTTGTTTTGGCAAAGTTCAGCAGTCACTTTCTTTTGTGTGCTGCTTCTCCAGTTTGTCAACAGTCAAAGCAAGGGCAGTTTTGTGTGCAGCAGCTAACTTTGACACAATAAAAGCAAAGTCCATATGGAGATTCTTTGATGCCCATCATCACTTTTTGCAGTAAATTAGTGCTGCCAGGAGCAGACATATCTTACCATCATGAAAAGTCTCAGGTTATTAAAACATCTTAAATGCAATGTTCTCTAGGTCTCTAAAGTGTTTGAAGACTACCTATCTAAAATATATCTCTGTTGAACATTAAAAATGTACCTAACATGACTACAAGTTTGAATATTATAGATTACTAACTACTAATCTCTATTTTTAATTTTACATTACATTTTCAAATGAGTTGCATAGATACAATACTTTAAACAAAAGTATAAACAACATATATACAGTATAACAAAAGTAGTCCTTCATTTGTATCAATATACAAAATGTCTTAAATGAGAGTAGAAACATATACAAAATTTGTTCTAATAAAACAACTTTAATTTGTATCAATATACAAAAATCCATGCCAATGTAAAATATTTAAGATTAATATCTGCATTGAGTTTAAAGTATATTCAAAAATCTACCCTTTTATTCTCTCTTTCCTATACCCTTTTGTTCTATTCAGAAAGAGATCCTTGAATCTAAACACTGTGGTGATATATTGTATATGAAATAAAGATTGCTTAAATATCAGAGGTATAGAGGAACAAGCCACAGCCACTTTTTACCTAGCCAACTTCTCAGCAAGAATAAAAGAATATCCTGTCTCCAGGAATCCTCAGACTGAATGAGTTAGCAAAGCTGAAAGGGAAGGGGTCAAAACCTGTCTCCTCCAGCCGTATATTCCTTTCTCTGCTCAGCTGTATCATTTCCTGTTTCAGTCTTTCTAGTGCTAGGATTAAAGGTATGTGTGCTTCCAAAGTACTAGGAGCAGAGGCAAGGAATTCCAAGTGCTGGTATTAAAGGTGTGTGCCATCACTGCCTGGCTCTTTTTGGCCTTGAACTCACAGAGATCCTGATGGGCCTCCCTCTGCCTCTGCCCCTGAACCTGCCCCTGCCTCTGTCTCTGTCTCTTGCATGCTAGGATTGAAGGCATGTGTCATCACTGCCTGACTACTGTGGCTAACTCTGTAGCTAGCTCTGTCCTCTGATCTTCAGGCAGTCTGTATTTGATACACAATATACCAAGATAAAACATCTTTGCTTAGTTTCTTCCCTTACTGTGACCAGTAACAACTTGCAACCAAGCTCCCCAAATTGTGACAAACATCCATAAAGCAATAGCCACTACCTCTTTGGAATATGAGTGTTTTGCTCTTAAAATTGTTTCCTGATGTCTGGGAGTGATGGTATCTTTAGGAGACCCTGAGAAAATTGAAATAATGGTCAAGTCCTAGAAAAGCTAGCTATTGTCCAGTCTTGATATGATAGAAAACTGCAGTGCATATTTGAAGCCCTGGCTAGAGAAGTCTATGAGGCTTGACCATTCTAGCTAACACCTTGAACTTGTCCTGAGAAATGTATAGTGCAAAGGTGATCTGTGGGTAGTGTTTGTTAACTTAGTGGTATTATCACAATCCAGGTGGAATTATTGTGGAACCCCCATCATCCATTTCGAGACTTCAAAGGTCACTGTTAGGAATGGTCATGATTCACTGCCAAAAATGTAAACATTTTAAATGTCACATTCAGCAGATCCCTGGAAGGCTAAAGGACAATAGTATATTAAATACATTCAGAGTACACAAGCTTAATTCCTAATTACTTACTTCAGATCCAAGCCTGAAATCATGTACAGGAAGCTAGATGAAGCCTATTTCTAGAATTAGTGTCAATATAACCATTAATATCATAACATAAATATATGTACATATATATTTATTTTATACATTTTGAGATAATATTTATTTCTTAGGAAAAGTTTTAAAGAGTTAAAATAATCCCAAAAGATTACGAGATTAGTGACAATAAAATAGTCCCTTAATTTTGATTTTTCTTTTGCCCCATACTAGGTAGCTCTTCTGATATGAGACAGAGGTTTTGGGGTTTCCTTTAATACGCATACTTGGGTTTTGAGACAGAGAAAGCCACACTCCAAATCCAATGTCATTTTAAATTTTTAACTGAATCTGGACTATAAAAGACCACTTACTTCATATGTCTGTAGAGAACAGCAGAAACAAACATTTGGAAAGATTTATAAAATTCTATCCTATTGGAAGTGGACTACTGTAGTATGAGGTTTCTGGCCTGGACTTTCATGCCTAACCTCAAGATCTAGGCCCACAGACCCGCAGACCCGCAGTCCCACAGTCCCACAGAGACACACAGATGCTTTCAATAGTTTTCAGCTGATCGGCCTAAGGCCCAGGCATATAATTTGCTACCCTTCATCTAACCCATGACTCATCCTGTTCAGCCATGGGGCTCGATACCTTTTCTCACAGCAGCGTAATTGTCCTCTGCTTCTTCCGGCTTCTCTCTGGCATTCTTATCTGTACTTCCTATTCTCAGAATTTTCTTAGCCTGGTAGCCCTGCCCACACTTCCTGCCTGCCTTTGGCCCATCAGCGCTTTTTATTAAACCAGTGGGTGGGACAATTATTTACCATGAAACAACACAATACCCCTACAGACTACCATTGGGCCAATTTACTCATTTTCTTAGTACAGCCTCTCTGGACGATTTGTCCTTTTGCTTCAGAGGTTTCTATTGTCTAGTGATATTTAAATTCTTTAGTTGGATGCTTTTATTGTCCTGGAAAGACAAAAACAAAATCTGGCCCCAACCCAAACTTTGGGAATTTTCCTTTTTAGCAGGTTATATCTTATCAAATGAAAAGATTAGTCTTGTAAATTAGTTTAGATTAAATGGCCACAGTTTGGTGAAATATCACCTCTCCTAATCAAGAGCTCTATTGTTCAGATATAAACCGTATCAATCTTGATGGTATCCATAGCTTTTCTTCTCACATGGAAACAAAAACAAAACCTCATCCACAATGTAACATAATTCTTAGTTTACACTCTGAAGTCAACATATTTTTAAAGTATGCATGCTGGTTAGATTCAGTAGTTTTTAAATTATCTAATATCTCTCCACAGCTGTCATTCCATTCTCTTTATCATTTAGAAAAATTAAAGTTAATAAAATGTTATGCAGCCAGTCTGTAGGATCATTATTACCTCTTCATGTTTATTAAGCATATCTTTGAGAATTCAACTAGAACTTTCTGTACTTTCCCTGTAGTATTATGTCATATAACTGTAATATGTTTTGTATTATAATATGCAAAAACTTGTTCTATTTTACTAGAGACATATACTAGAGCATTGCCAGTTTTAATTTGTACAGGTATTCCCATGATGGCCATAATGTCTAATATATGTGTAAATCAAGAGTTAGCTTTTTTAGTACTCAAAGCAGTTCCCCATTAAAATCCTAAATATGTATCTATGGTACAGTAATTTTTCTAACCCACAAAATTAAACACATCCATTTCCCAAATTTCATTTCTTTGAGTACCCTTTGAGTTACTTCCTATAGGTAATGGAGTTTGGTTATACAAAGAACAAGTAAGGCATTCCCTTATAATTTCCTTGGCTTGTTAGTCAAGTGATAGAAAAATCTTGAAATCTTTGCTATTGACATGATACCTTATATGGAATTCTGAACCTTCTAGCAAATTTCCTACTAATAGCTGATTAATTTTAACATTATTTTGTGCTAGAGGGCCTGGTATATATGTGGTATATACAAGAGATTATTTCTATTAATGATTATCTCTTATAAATGAATAAATAACAAAGTTAATTCTGAATCATCTAGAATAAGTTCAAAGGTGTCAATATGAAAAACAACTCTTTCTCCCTGTTCAGAGTCAGTAATTATATTAAGAGCTTTGAGCAAATCTTATAATATAAGAATAACGTAAAATTCTGACATTAAACAGACTCATAAAGCTGTAAGCCATTTTATTTAAATTTTCTGACTTTAATCCTGCCTTTACTGACTTATTTACATCAATATAGAATCTATGGGCTCCAAAAACTGATGTTCCCCATATAATGTGGGGAAAATTCCAAATAGTTCTCTTTAAAAATTGAAGTCTCTTGCTTTGAGAATATTTACTGCTAATTTCTCAAAAAAAATTTACAGCAATCTCTTTGTCAATGTTCATTTTCTGTCCATAGTAAGGCAATTTCAGCATTAGTAAATGGCACTACAATTTTTGCTGTGTCTATTCCTGTTAATTGACAAAGTCATAATTTCTCTTTCAGAATCAATTCAGAAAACTTTCTACATGGATATTTAACTTTTTATTCTATGCAGCAAAAATATACATTCTAAAATATTCTTTCTTCACCATACCAGTTCCTATGGGAGAATTATAGAAGGTAAAATAATCAGGACACTAACAAGCTTGGATCCAAATGATCCATGTTTCCTGTAATTTCTTTTCTACTAAAGCCAATTCTTTCTCAGCATCAACTGATATTTTTCTTGGATTATTAAAATTCTTACCACCTTGTAATTTTGAAATGAATTACTTAGTTCTTGAGATGTCAATCAAATTTGGGCTATATCTAGTTATTATCTGTTACAATGGGTTTCTTTGCTCTATCCAGCCAGAGGTCCAGGCCGACAGACCTGCCATCCCAGAGCACCTAGCCACCCACCGCTGATTAGGCCCCCCAAAATGACTCAAACTCTTATATTAATTTCATTCTGTTTGGCCTATGTCTTAGGCACATTGCTAACTAGCTATTTCATTTCAACTCAACCCATTCTCATTAATCTGTCTGCCACACGGCCCATGGCTCCTTACATGTTTCTTCTTTAGGTATCTGACTTGATCTGTGTCTGCCTTTGCCCTCCTACTACCTATTCTGATTTCCCTACCTACCTTTTCTATGGTGGCTGTCATGGGCCCAAACAGTTTTTTATTCACAACATATAGAAAGACATTCCCACATCACCTCTCCATTTCTGTCTAATCAAAAAAGAAGGTTTCAATTTTGACATAGCAAAATTACATATAACAAAATAGCTATCAAGCAAGAATTACAGTTACAATATCTAGTCTATTTGTATTTAAGAAAATTAAATAGAATATTCTATCATCTACCTTATCCTTGTGAATCTAAAGTTTTATATCCAATATGCCTTTTAAAATAACTAAGAAAAACTATACCTAAAACTATCTAATCTTCAACTACATCAAAGACTGCAGAAGGATATAATATTACCCAAGTAAACAGGAAGTGCAAGCAAGTTCCCAAATCTAGAAATGACAGAGGTAACATGTATCTGCCTGGAAAGTTACCCAAAGTTTATAAAGTTGAGGCATCCATCTTCAGCCTATAGACCCAGAGTCTCTGACATATCTTTCATTGAAGCAGGAAATCTGAAGGACTGCTCTGCCCATTATGGCACAGTTCATCAGTCTCTTCTCCTTGTGTCCTGAAGAATATCTGACAGTTTTCTCTGCAAAGCATGAACCTGAAGGACCATCTTGGCTTGTTCTACCAAAGTTCAGAGGTCACTTTCCTATGGAACCTGCACGTCCAGTTTAAACAGCACACTGTCAAGCAGTCAGTACAAGAATAGTTTGTCCAGTGGCTAACCATTGCCACAAAGAAAGTAGACTCCATATGGAGTTTCTTCAATGCCCACTTTTCCCTTGAAGTAGATTGGTGCTGCCAGGAGCAGACTTGTCTCACTATCTGGAAATGTCTAAGTTCTTAAAATATTTTAAATGTCATATTCTATAGGTCTTAGAAGTGTTTGAAAATTACCTATTTAATTGAAATATATCTTTGTATACATAAAATCTAACATGCATTTCTTAATTATACATTACAATTTTAAATCAGTTATATAAACAGCATACCTTAAACAAGAGTAGAAAAATACATATAGCATAACAAAATTGACCTTAAATTTGTATCAATAATCCAAAGTCCATGCCAATTTAAAATATTTTGAGATTAACAGCTGATTTTTGGATTAAATTAAATTCAGTAATCTAATTTTTAAAAATCAGGCCTATACCATATGCCATTTTTCTTCTTAGTAAGAGATTAACTATGACCATTAACTATTTATAATGAAAACAAACATTTATAAACAATATTTTAATTTGGGTGTAGTTTTCCATTACTACTTCCTTCTGATTAAAGGGCACTGGAAATCTTACAGGTTCTTGAGACTGGATCATCTTACTCTGAAGCCCTGAAGCTGAAGTGTCTATCTCTTCCGATCAGAGAATTTTCAGGTGGTCTTGGTTGATGAAACCATAAGAGCCTGGAAGCAATTCACAGGTCCTTATCTTCTGTGAAAACAAAAGCAGAACTCTTCCAAAGCAATATATCCTTAGATACAAATATCAAAGTCAAGATACCTTTAAAATATATTTTTTTGTTTAACTTAGCAGCTGTTGGAATTGTCTTTCTGCAGTTAGTTTATTAATAGTTAAAAATTAAAAGAAAACACAATAATAAACACAATACAGACCTTGTGCCTATTTTCCATTTTTATGTGGCTTATTATATTTTTATTCTGTTTATCTTTTCTGATTTCCCTGCCTACTTTTTCTATGGTACTTGTCATGGGCCCAAACAGTCCTTTATTGACAACATATAGAAAGGCATTCCCACATCAATTGTCTCCCAGCAATTTTTGAAAATTATTAAGAATAATTAAAAAAACCAATCTTCTAAATCAATTGCTACACTAGAGTATCTTTTAGGTAACAAAGAAGGCAAGGGCATTCCAGCCTGTAAAGAGCCAATTGGCTAGATCACTTTATTAATAGCTCTTAAATATTTTACCATTTTCCAGATTTATTTTTAATGACAAATATGGGAGAATTCCAAAGATTCTTCAATATGCTGAGCATATTTTTCTGATGTTAAAGGCCATTGTTTCACCCTCACAGGTTTGTCAGTTAACCATCTTAGATGTAGGGATGTTGGTACCATTGAAAGATCAAAAACTGTTTTACTTTGTTTATGTACAATCTGAATAGTTGAGGAGTATTCTTCACAAGACCTTTTAATATTTCTCTTAGAAGCATTCCTTATTTTATTGTTTCTGAGATTAGAGTACGGTTAATCTGGGCTTTTCATTGTTGTGACTAATCACATACCCATACATTTCACTGCTGTGTTTGCCACATATGGCTTTAATTTTCCTATCTGTCCTTGTGTCCTTATACATTCCACCCATCTTGCAATTTGCTTTATCTGAGGTAAATTTCCAATCCCTAGAAACGGAATATTTACCTCCTGATGATGCCAATCTGGTTGCCAAAATTTTGGTGAAATTTTGGTTACATTCATGACTCTGTCTAGTAAACTTTCAATCACAATGCCATTTATTTATATTTTTAGTTTTTGTCTTTGATCACTTATATAAGTTTGCCAAAATATTTGTTTTATGGTCTCTCTTGAAATTTTTGTTTTATCTACTGAAGCTGTTCTGCAATCCAGAGCAGTATACTTTTCCATAATATTCGTTAAGTATTTTAGCTGTTCTGTAAAGGAGTTTCCATAATGCTGACAGGAAATAATTATATCGAATTTGACACAGAGGCCAGCAAGAGGCTCCCTGAGACATTTCTCAAGGTCAAAGGGTTACTTTGCCTGTCCCATGTTGCTCTTCATTATTAGTCCGATGATGGCCTTTGCCAAACCTGCATATTCCAGAAATCTGGGGCCTTCTGTTTGGATTATATCATTAAAAATATCATTGTTTCTAGGAATACCTTGCCTACAGTTCTTTTTCAAATGACTCAGTTTACCAAAATAAAAATATCCAACCTTTTGATTTTTCTTAAAACTTTTAGAAATTACTGTTTGTATCCAAGTATTATCATAAGTGTGAGATCCAATATCAGCAGTATTTCAACATTTGTAGGTTCTGATCTTACCTTTAAAGAGCTAATTACCCTTTTGTATTCTGAATTACCAATTTCAAAAGACAAAGATTTAATTAATATTTTTTAAATTTATAGCTAAATTCAATTTTTGTTTTAAAAAGATCAGTAAAGGCTTCTTTTGGGCCTTGTATAATTTTATTAAATGACTTAATACTCTTTTCTTACTCTTCAACCTGTTACAAGCATTCAAAGCTTCTATATGGCATAGAACCAAGGTGTCATTGTCAAATGTTATCAGCCTTTGCAAATCAGCATAATGGCCTTCAACAAGGAGCTGATCTTGAGAAATTTTAATTTCTCTAGCCCAACTTTGTTGTTCTATTGCTGTTGGATAACACTCTTCTATACTATAAAGATTTGTCACTTGAATTAATTTATTAAATTGCTGATTGACCAGTAGCCAGGCAGGAAGTATAGGCAGGGAAACTGGACCAAGAGAATTCTGGAAAGAGGAAGAGTAAAGTCAGAAGTTACCAGCCAGACACAAGGAAGCAAATGAGACTGCTGTGCTGAGAAAAGGTACCAAACTATGTGGATAATGTAGGTAGGAATTATGTTAATTTAAGAGTAAAGGCTAGTTAGTAATAAGTTTAATATTATAAGGCTGAGCAATTATAATTAATATAAGTCTCTATGTGTTTATTTGGGATTGAACAGCTACAGGACAGGGCATAATAGAAACTTCCAACAACATGTGGTGCCCAACATGGAGCTTAAATTTCCACATAAAACATGACAAAAGCTTAAAATGGATTCTAGACATAAAAGAACAGAGTCAGGAACAACTTCTTGATAGCAGCATTTTCTCAAGTGTGTTCTATTTTCTGACAATGAACAGAGGTGCAACTCCTTTAAGAGATGGCTTCCTGATTTAGTGTTAGAGACAAAAAACACATAGCTCTTTTTTAGAGGACTTGCTACCAAACACTTAAATGAAGTTTATGAGTGGCATGCTACTTGATGGCATCATGGAATCAAAAACTTCTCAAAGATCGAGTGGTAAACATGGCTTTCAGAGCTGGTGGTAAGTGTGGCTCTGCAATTAGACTAGCTTCTCAAGGAACCCAGGATAAGGTTGAGCCAGCTGTCAATGCTATTGCTTTAGTCCTAGCCATGCTGCATAGCAGATTATGACTCATGTAGTCAGAAAAAGACAGAGACATACAGTAAAGACAGATTCAGACAAAAAAAATCTCTCTAAATAGTTTAAAGTATATTTAAAAATATATTTAGGCTTGGAGAGAAAAGAAAAGGGGTCGAGAAAATACTTAGAGTAAAAAATAATAAGCCACATAAAGATAGAAAGTACACAGAAAGTCTGTATGTTATTGTGTTGTCTTTGAGTTTTTTTGATTGCATAGAGAGGAGCATGGGCTGCGAGGAGACATTTGATTATAAATGCTGCTGGATTAAACAAAACCTATATATTTGGAAAATGCCTTGACTTCAAAATTTAAGTTAAAAAATATGTTACTTTTGAGAAGAGGTTATGTTTTTGTTTCAACAGGAAATGAGAGGCTATGGATTCATTTTGGGTTAAGAAAATTAAGGTTTGATTGAGGAAGACCCCCATGAAAAATTTCCAATGGGAACAAATGGCCTAGATGATCCAACATTTCATAGGGCCTCTGTTGCAGTTTTCTCTGAGTTCTGCATCTTTAATGGCTTCAAGGCTGCTGGCTGCGATGATCCAGCCTCACAGACTACTACAGTCAGAACATTACGACAATCCTGAATTTTCTCAGGTTCCCCTCCGAAAAAATTATAAGTACCTCCATTCAGCATGAAGTAGTCTAGAGAGCTATATTCATGTTCTTCAACATAAATTATGAATATTTTTCATTGTTTAGGGGGGTTGGTTACAATTTGCTACGAGTGTAGTCAGGAAAAAATAACTAAACCAAGATTAGTTTTAGGGTTCTTGTTCTTTTAAAGGGGATACAGATATAATAGCATAAAAACCATAGCTTTCTCTCTCCACCGTGATCTCCATTTTAACTGAGGCCAGCTTCCAATATTGCTGTAGGTAAATCTTTCCAGTCTTGTGAAATAATTCTGTTCTGAGTTTCTCAAGAATTTAACATCTGCTTCAGAATAGGTGAATGTATTCCATATAAAACTACTCCTTCCTTAAATTTCTTAAAATTTAACATTTCTACATGATCCCTGTTGTAAACTTCTGAATAGCCTTGCAAGGTGCATATCATCTGGTGGTCATTCTTGAATAGTAAATAGATAAATTAAGGTTTTCTAATAACCTTGGGATACTCCTCTTCAGTTTAATGCAATAGTGAGATAGGTTTTGCTCTAAACTTCTTTGTCTCTGTGTGAATATTTTTCTTAATTTCGTTAGTAGGTCTAAAGATTGTATGTGTTTCTTAGTCAAATTTTCATATTGTCACTGATATCAAACAACATTTTTTGGTTTGTGGAGTTGTTTATTCATTTTTCTCATTTTTTATTTAAAAGTTTAATTTAACATACTCATCATTGTTCTCCCTCCCTCACCGCTTCCCAATCACCCACCTGCTTTCCCCAACCCCAACCCACAATTCATTCTTCAGAAAGGATAAGGAATCCCAGGGTAAGTTAATGCAGTCTGTTATATCAAGTTGAGGTAGGACCAAGTCCTTTCCTCCAATATCAAGGCTGAGAAAGGTGTTCCTCTGTAGGGAATGGACTCCAAGAAGTCAGTTCATGCACTAGGAATAAATTCTGGTCCCGTGACCAGAGGCCCTATAAAATTCCCACACCATGTAGGTGTCATGCACATTCAGAAGGCCTAGTTCAGACCCATAGGGGTTACTCATTTGTCATTTCAGAATCAGTGAGCTCCCAATAGGTCAGGTCAGCTATGTCTATGTGTTTCCTCATCATGATCTTGACCCCTTTGCTCATATAATTTCTGTTCCCTCTCATCTCTGGACTGGGAGCTAGACCTGGTGCTTAGCTGTGGATCTCTGCATCTGCTTCCATTAGTTGTTGAATGAGTGTTCTATAATGACAATTATGGTAGTCATCAATTTGATGATAGGGGAAGGTCAGTGTTACAATATGGTTTCTTGGCCCCAGGAGGCCAGAGGTCCAGACCCGCAGACCTGCAGTCCCAGACCGATAGCTGCCCGCCACTGCTTAGGCCCCCAGAAATGATTTAGACACTTATATTAACTTCATGCTGTTTGGCCTATGGCTTACATACATTGCTAGCTTGTTCCTTCATCTTAACTCAACCCATTTCCATTAGTCTGTCTGACATGTGGCCCGTGGATCACATGTGTTCCTTACATGTTGCTTCTTGGGCGGCTTCAGCTCAATCTGACTCTGACTCCGGCCTTCCTTTCCTACCTATTCTGATTCCCCACTTACTTCTTCTATGGTGCCTGTCATGGGCCAAAACAGCTCCTTTATTTAAAGATTGATATTCACAGCATATAGAAAGACATTTCCACATCAGGTCAGTTTAGGTACTCTCTCCACTATTGCTTTGTGGGTTCTTCGGTATTTCTCTAGCACCACCTTTCTCTCTAACCCCATAATTGCTCCCTCTATCAGGGTATTCCTTTAATTATTCTCCCTCTCTGTCCCTCCCCCAATTCAACCATTCCATTCTCCCATGTTATCTTCCCACCTTCCCTTTTACCCTCCCCTCTATGGTCCCAATTTACTCAGGAGATCGTCATTATTTCCCCTTTTCAGGAGGTCTACTAATGTCTCTCTTAGGTTCCTCCTTGTTATCTAGCTGCTCAGGGGTTGTGGACTGTACCTGGCTATCCTTTGCTTTGCTTCTAAAATTCACTTATGAATAAGTACACACCATGTTTGTCTTTCTGGGTCTGTGTAACCTCACTCAGGATGATGTTTTTTCTAGATCTATTTATTAGCCCGCAAATTTCAGGATATCATTTTTAATTGCTGTGTATTACTTCATTGTTTGAATATACCAATTTTAAAAAATCCATTCTTCAGTTGAGGAGCATCTAGGTTGTTTTCAGCATCTGGCTCTTACAAACAATGCTGCTATGAACATATATGGACAAATGTCTTTGGAATAGGAATGTGGATCCCTTGGGTATATGCCCAGTAGTGGTATTGCTGGATCATTGGGTAGATTGATTCTAAGTTTTCTCAGAAACTGCCATACTGATATCCAAAGTGACTGTACAAGTTGACATTCACACAAGCAATGGAGGAGTGTTCCTTTTACCCCACATTCTCTCCAGCATAGGCTGTCATTAGTGTTTTTATCTTAGCCATCTGACAGGTTTTAAATGGTATCTCAGAGTTGTTTTAATTTGCATTGCTTTTATGGCTAAGGATGCTGAGCAGTTCTTTAAATGTCTTTTGGCTATTTGAGATTCTTCTATTGAGAAGTCTCTATTTAGCTCTGTACCCTATTTTTATATTGGATTATTTGTTTTTTATCTCTAGTTTTTTATTTCTTTATATATTTTAGATATCAGCTTTCAGACAGATGTAGGGTTGTCAAAGCACTTTTTAAGGATGAAACGTGAATTACCAAACTGATAATGATTATTATCAACATTATCAATCCTGACTAATTATCCCTTCATTTAATTTTTATACTTTAAACATTCCATTGTGGAACCATTCAGAGACCTAACTGCCTGAATTGCAATATTGTTTCCCATTTTTAAGGTGGGTAAGACCTCTTAAAAAAAAAAAAAAAACAAAAAACCAACTAACAACTAACTCCCTCTTTACAAATTCTCAGGTGTCTCACCATATCTGCTGACAACCACAGTGAAGTGCGCGAGCCTGGCTGTATTGTGCTGCACATCTATGGAAAGAATGTGAATGGTGCCTGGCCTAGCCAAGAGCAACTTCAGCTTCTTGCATATAGCCAGGGGCTTAGAATGTGTGGGAATTGCAGCAGCAGTAAAAACCCAATCACTGACTGTTGAGGCAGCTGACCTGGTATGGTAGCTGCCTGAGTAGGGGTCAAGGGTAACTTGCAACCCATGGGGAGAGGGATCAAGCCGCCTAAATAGAAGACTTAGGAGGATGTCCAGAAGAAGTCCTTATGGTGGGAAGCTAGGCCATGGGGCACCTCAATAACTGAGCCAGCCCTTGGTGGATTGCTAAATTCTACAGCATTTGGGGCCTAGGTGCCTGTATCCAATTTTTTTATTTCTTCCATTTTATTTTAATATACTTTGCAATAAATGTACATATTGTTTCATAAGGAATATCACATTAAAATAGTTCTTACTCCTATGTTGGAATATTTTGCATTTTTTTTCCATATCTACCACTGTGTCCCTTCCCTTCCCTCCTCCCAGTCTCTCAGCCTCCTCCACCCCCATCTCCCCATCCATTCCCCAAGGAGGGCAAGGAGTCCCAAAGTGGGTCAGTTCAATCCAATTCAGGTGTTTTTGATATCTAGTTTCTTGAGTTCTTAATGTATTGTGATTATTCTCTATCAGATGTGACAAATATTTTCCCATTCTGTAGGCTGCTTCATTGTTTTAATGATGCTGTCCAATGACTTTCACAGGCTCTTCAGTTTCATTAGGTCCCATTTACCAATTGTTGTTCTTAGTGCCAGTGCCAAAGTGTTACATTCAGAAAGTCTACTCTTTCACCAACGAGTTGAAGATCATTCTCCACTTTCTCTTCTATCAAGTTCAGTATATTTTGTTTAATATTGAAGTCATTAATCCATTTGGATTTGTGTTTTGTGCAGGCTGATAAGTATGAATCTATTTGAGTTCTTCTACATTCCACTATTCAGTTTGACCAGCACCATTTGTTGAAGATGCTATCTTTTTTCCTAATGTGTATCTGGCCTCTTTATAAAAAAAAATATGTTTCTATAGGTGTGTAACTCTATATCTGGGTCTTAAATTTCCTTCCAATGATCAAAGTTGTTTTTTAATGCCAATACCATGTGATTTTAATTGCTATGGCTCTTTAGTAGAAGTTCAAGTCAGATATGATGGTGCCTCTGGGAGCTAATTTATTGTACAGAATTGTTTTAGGTATCTTGGATTTTCTGTTTTTCCATATGAAACTGATTATTTTTCTTTCAAGGTCTGTAAACAATTGTGGGGTTATTTCAATGGTGATTGCACTGAATCTGTAGATTGCTTTTGATATTATGACTATTTTCCTTCTGTTAATCCTACGAAGCTGTGAGCATGGGAAATATTTCCATCTTCTGATATCTTCTTCAATTTCTTTCCTCAAAGACTTGAAGTTTTTAATCATACAATTCTTTCACTTGCTTGGTTGGAATAAACCAAAAATATTTTCTGTTATTTGAGGCTATTGTGAAAGGTGTTGTTTTTCTAATTTCTTACTCAATTCATTTGTAGTTTACATATAGAATGGCTATTGATTTTTGTGAGTTAATTTTGCAGCCAGACATTTTGCTGAAAGTGTCTATCAACTGTAGACATTTTCTGTTAAAGTTTTTAGGGTCACTTATGGGTATTATCATATTAGCTGCAAACTTTGACTTGTTTCTTTCCAATTTGTAAAAGAAACATTACTATAGCTTAAATCACATATTGACCTTCCCACACTGATAGTGGGAGATTTAAGTATGCCTCTCCAAACAATAGAAAGGTCTTCCAGAAAAAAACTAAACAGAGCAATGCTGGAGCTTACAGACTTTATAAACCAAATGGACCTAACAGATAGATTTTTACCCAAACACAACAGAATATACCTTCTTCTCAAAACCTAATGGAACTTTCTACAAAACTGACCACATACTCAGACACAAAGCAAATTTCAATGGATACAAGAAAAAATGGAATAACTCTCTGCATCCTTTTATATCGCCACAGACTAAAGCTAAATATCATCAGCAAGAAAAACAAGAGAAAGCTTACAAACTTACGGAAATTGAACATGTCTATACTGAACAAAACTTGGCCAAAACACAAAATGAGAAATTAAAGACTTTCTGTTACTGAATGGAAATGAATTCACAACATACCCAAACTTAATGAAAGCAGTGCTAAGGGGCAAGTTCACAGCACTGCGTGCTTACATAAAAGAACCTTAAAAGCATATATGGAAGCTCTACAACAACAAAGGAGTAGACAGGAAGAAAAACTCAAACTCAGGCTGAAGACAATGAGAGAAACAAAGAGAACAAACAATACAAAGAATCAGGGCAACAGAGAGTTGATTCTTTGAACAAACTCAACAAGATGGTCAAACCCTTATCCAAACTAACTAAAAGTTGGAGAGAGAATATTCAAATTAACAAAAACAGGAACAAAAAGGAGAGCATAACAGCAGACACTGAGGAAGTCCGGAGAGTCATAAGGACATACTTTAAACACTTGTACTCCACCTAATTAAAAAATCTAAAAGATATAAAAATCTTTCTTGAAAGATACCACTTACTTAAAGTTCAATCAAGATCAGATATGCAATTTTTGACCAGTCATTAAAAGTCTCTCAAACAATAATCCCAGGGCCAGATTGTTTTAATGCAGAATTATACCAGACATTCAAAGGAGAGTTAATACTCCTCAAATTATTCTACAAAAATAGAAGCAGAAGAAACATTGCCAAATTCATTTTTCTGAGGCCACAGTCAACCATATACGGAACCACATAAATATTCAACAAAATAGAGAATAACACACCAATTTCTCTTTTGAACATAGTTGCAAGAATACTCAACAAAATACTCACAAACCAAACGCAATAACACATCAAAAAGATCATTCATCATGTTCAAATAGGCTTCATCCCAGAAATGCAGAGAAGGTTCAATACATGAAAATCAATAAATGTAATCTACCATATAAACAAACTGAAAGAAAAAACATGTGATCATCCCATTAGACGCAGAAAAGCTGTTTGACTAAATTCAACACCCTTTCATGATAAAAGTACTAGAGAGATTAGGGAGACAAGGGGCGCACTTAAACATAATAAAGATAGTTTACAGCAAGACTATAGCCAAAATCAACTTAAATGGAGAGAAACGCAAAGCAACTCCACTAAAATCAGAAACAAGACAAGGTTGGCCACTCTCTCCATATCTGTTCATAGTACTTGAAGTCTTAGGTAGAACAATAACAAAACTGAAGGAGGTCCAAAGGACCTTGAACTTCTAGTTCTCCAGCTTCTACCTCACAAGTACTAAGATTACTAGCCTGGGCCTGCACACTTGGTTTTATGTGGTACTAGGGATGGAACGCAAGGCTTTGGCATATGCTAGGTAAGAGCTTTACCCATTTAGCTATGTGCTATGTCACCAACCCCATTTTTTCTTTGCCTATGTGGAATGTCATTTTTATCATGTACCAAATTATCAGATTCATCTGGTCCTATTTATGAACATTCTATTCTATTGTGGTATGCATAAATGTATGATAGAACTAAACTTTGACTTACTGATAATTTATTGTGCATGTTAATATACAGTAGGGACATGTTATTCCCTCCATGCTTTTTAAAAGAGTTTCTATGGTCTTTCTAAATTGTAGACTTTTTCCCACAAGAATTTTATAATCTTCTTGACTTGTTACTTATAAACCTGACTGATATCGCATCAAAATTTCAAGTGAATACAGACTGAAATTAGTGACATCTATTTTACAGTTCAGTAAAATAATGTGTACTATTGTTGAAATCTTTTTAAATGTGTTTTTTATTCTTTCAGAAACATTTCTTATTATTGGCACTTTTTGTTACTACTATAACTATGATATTTTCTTCCTTATATAGTCTCATTTTGAAGACAATATACTGGATTGAGCTTTTCAATGTATAAAAATGAGATTGCTTTCCAGTTCATAGCAAGTACCGGATGAGCCAGAATTACTGTTTAAGCATAGAAGGAAAAAAATACCACTCTCTTTGAATTCAAACCACTGAATGAAAAAAAGTTGGTGAAATTAGATGCATTCATCAAGGAAGCTCAAAGTACTTTTCTTCCAAAAGTCTTTATATCTTTACTACAAAATATAAACTGAAGTCATCCTTGTATAGTCCATCTCCTTTCACTGACCATCTATTTTACCCCACAACAGTCATCAGAATCATATTTTGTGTATGTGTGTACGCCCACACACATGCATGTGGGTACATGTGTGGCAGTCAGAGTTCAACCTATATAATAAAATCAAGTTTTCTTTTGTTAAAAAAAATTTTCACTTAAAAAATGTCATGTCCATAAATGTTTCCCCCTGCTCTCCCTCCCCACCACTTCCCAATCCCTCCCAAACAGCCCTCAGCCTCACCCCTCCCCATCTAGCCATACCCTTCCCAAAAAGGGCAAGAAGTCACAAGATGGGCCAGTCCAGGTTGGCACATCTACTCCAGGCAACTCTGATTCATTCATCCCCAAATCAATGCTGGCTGGGCATTCCTCTGTAGGGACTGGGCTCCAAGGTGCCAGCCCATGAATAGAACACAGTCCAATCCCATAGGAACACAGTCCAATCCCACACCTCATGGCTCCACATACTGCTCATGCCAGTTGAAAGCTGCCCGCCCACCCACGGGGAGGGCCCAACTCCTCCTCCAGATGGATCTCCAGTGGCAACTCCTGACTCAGTAAGCTCCCAAAGTGAGCTAGCCACCACCATGGGAACCTTCCTTATAATCCCTATCTCCCTGCTCACATAAGACTCTCCTCCCCTGCTCTCAGCTGGACCAGGAGCTCAGCCCAGTGCTCAGTCAATGGATCACCCCCTCCACCTCCACTCCCTGTTGGGTGTAGGTTCTGTGATGACACCTAGGGTGTTTACTCATTTGATTATAGGGGAAGTCCCATTTAGGAACTCCCTTCACCATTGTTTGGAGACTTAGCCAAGGACATCCTATGAGTTCCGGGACATCTCCCTAACACCCAGTCTCCTTCAAACACCATTACCTCCATAGAGATATCCATCTCTCTTTATCTCCCTCAATTTTCTCACTCAACCATCTCCTTCTTTCAAGATTTGTTCCCAAGCCTTCTTGGTTGCAACTCGTTATGACCCCACTTTGCTAAGGTGATCTTCTCTATTTTCTCTTCTTAGGGGAATCTCTGGATCTCTCTCAAGTTCCTTCTGATCCCAAGCTGTTCAGGAGATGCAGTTTTAAGCTTGGGTATTCTTTGCTTTTTGTCTAAAATCCACTTATGAGTGAGTACATCCCATGTCTATCTTTCTGGGCTTGTGATACCTTGCTCAGGAGAATATTTGCCAAGTCCATTCATTTGCCTCAAAATTTTAGGGTGACTTTTTTTTTAATTCTGAGTAGTACTCCATTGTGTAGATGTACCACAGTTTGTTAATCCATTCTTCAGTCGTGGAGCATCTAGGTTGTTTCCAGGTTCTTGTTATTATGAATAATGCTGCTATGAAGATAGTTGAGCTAATGCCTTTGGGGTATGAATGTGCATCCTTTGGGTATATGCCCAATAGTGGTATTGCTTGATCTTTGGGGAAATTGATTACCAGTTTTCTGAGGAACCAGCATACTTCATTCCAGAGTGGCTGTACAAGTTTACACTCCCACCAACAATGGAGGAATGTTCCCCTTGCTCTGCATCCTCTCCAGCATAGGCTGTCATCTGTGTTTTGGATCTTAGCCATTCTGACAGGAGTAAGGTGGTATCTCAGAGTTGTTTTTATTTGCATTTCTCTGGTGGCTAAAAATGTTAAGCAATTTTTTAAGTTCCTTCCAGCCATTTATAATTCTTTTGTTGAGAATTCCATTTTAGCTCTGAACCACATTTTTAAATTGGGTTATTTAAGTTTTGGGGCTCTAGTTTCTTGAGTTCTCTATATATATTTAGAGGTCAGTCCTCTCAAATTTTCAACCATCAAGAAATATTTGACGAAATATTTGAGAAATGAAGACCTCCTTTCTCAGATTATGCTTCTATTGGACAAAGCTCTTTAATGTTGCCTTCTTGAAATATTAGGGATACTTGTTTAGTTTACTCTAGAGTATAGCTTTGTGTTTTTGACTCTCCATTAAGAGTGTAAGCTTCTGAAAAGCCTAGAAATTATCTTTGTATCTTCAGCCCTGAAATACGTACAAGATATTCAATGAAATCACAGGGAAACACAGGACCGAATGGACAGATCTCTTTATATCCTTCTACTTCATGAACTACTAGTCTATTCAAAGATTTTTTTTTAATGTAGGAATATGACCTGGAAGTATCACAGCAGACAATTGTAGGTAGGAAATAGAAATCCATCTCTTTTCCTTCTCAAGAGATATAGTACTCACATAAAACAAAGACCTAAGGTTTCTAGAATGACAACTTACATCCCCCACCCCCTGGAATTCCAAGTCGTCTATTGTAGTGATGGGCAAATAATGACAAGTACTTCCAATGCTGGAAGACTTAGATGAGTCACAAAAAAGAAGCTACGTAAGGTTTAAAGATTTGACAGTCATTTAGGAAATTCTCAAATATGAACCAGCAATAGTAGAACACTAATTTCAAAAAGTGATAGTTTTAACAAAGACAACTGACAGCAAAGAGGGCATTGATAGACTGCAATATATATATCGCTGGAGGGAAGTAGGTAAATGAAAAATTCAGCTGATTCTATCTCTCAACTCTGAGAATATAACCATTGCAGGATTTATACACGGTCTACCTTTTCCCTCATATTGGAATTATATTAATAAAGGTATAGCTTTAGTAATTAAGTATTTATAATTCTACCTTTTAAAAATAATAGATATAATTTGTCAATATAAAGATGTCAGGTCAGTTAATAAACTGTTTTATTAATAAACTCTGCATACTTTCAATAGAGCAAAAGTTTTGGTTACTGGAGGCTTAAAATATTGGCTCTGTTCCTTACTGGCCATGGAACCTTGTATATATTATTTCACCTGTGTGCCTGTCAGTTTCTTTATTGGTAAACAAGTGTTAGTTAATACTGCACATCTTAAAGCAGCATTGTGGAAGAAAATGTTCTGTGACTGTGTCCTACTCTGCACTGACCAAATGCTAGCCAGTAGGCACATGAGACTATTAAAATCTTGTTAGATCAAGTAAGTAACTCAATATAATTTTTTTCAGTTTTAACTAATGTAAATCTAAAAGGGAGTAGAAACACACGACTAGTGGCCACTCTCTGAAAAGCAGTTTTCTAGGGAACATAGTATTTGGTTCAATAAATAACGTAAATACTACTCAACAATCCACACCACAGAAAAGTGGTATACAATATGGGATAGTTTCTGTAAATCCTATTCTACATAAATCTGATAAATAATATTTCCCTAATAATTTTGTTTCTCTGACCAATCCTCCCCCCCTTACAGGTGGCATGAGTTTCAGAAAACAATAGAATACTCTACACACCAACCCCTTTCTTTAGGGGTCATCATATATTGCATTCTTAGCCTATTTTGAAGGATTTATTTTTCTATCAGTGATGTGATGTGGGAATGTCTTTCTATATGCTGTGAATATCAATCTTTAAATAAAGGAGCTGTTTTGACCATTGGCGAACACTAAGAGACAGGAGCACAGGTATGAGAAGGAGGGCAGAGTCAGACAGCCAAAGAAGAAACATGTAAGGAACACAGGTGAGCCACGGGCCACGTGGCAGACAGATTAATAGAAATGAGTTGAGTTAAGATGAAGGAGCTAGCTAGCAATGTGCCTGAGCCATAGGCCAAACAACATGAAGTTAATATAAATGTCTGTGTGTTTCACTGAGACTTTGGGATTGATGGTCCAGATAAGTGGCGGCGAGCAGGTCCGAACTGTGGGACTAGGCAGGTCAGAAACCTCATTGTAACAGTAATGGATCCTGGATCCACTCAGATTTTAACACCAGCGGTTTTACTACTTTTTATTGGAATTTTAAAAGTATAAAGCTATAGCATAAATTTCCTATTTGGATAAGTTACAAGAGGATTTTATTAATGTACTCGACATAAACAAAATAGTCAAGCATTATAAACCTTAAAACATCTAATGCATCTCAAAAATCACATTGAAACTTACCTTGCTTTATGAGAATTTTAGAAGAGGTTAGAAAGGGTTAATGTTTCACACACTAGTGTGTATGTTGGAAAGGGTGTAAGCTCAACTTTAATAACCCTGTGTCTATCTCAATATAGCAATACCACTCTGCATTGCAAACAGACGTAGGCAATCATGTCAGCTTTTTCCCAGTAAAAAGACTCAATGAACAATAAAAATGGATGAAGTTTTCTTCCTTTGCTATAGGACAGGATCCAGATGAGAATATGAGAACAGTTTCTATAAGAAGTAATTGAAAGTCTGAATTCTTCTGATGTTTAAGAAACACATAAGACAGAAACATGCTAGATATATTCCTTTCATTTTTCATTCTATATTCTAAAACAGGAAATACAGAGAGGCAATTGAAATGGTCTGGCATACAGCTCTCCTCAATGAGGATGATGGAAAGTGAACTGGCCTGCTGTAACAGGGAGGAAGAAGAGATATGGGTGGGAGCCTGCACGTATGACCTCATAACTCAGGAAGCTAAAGCAGAAATTATCGCCTCTTAGTTTAAGGTTAACCTGAGCTATGCAGCAAGGTCCATGCCAGTTTCGACCACACAACAAGACTCTGTCAGAGAGAGAAAGACAGAAGGGGGATAGATAATTAAAGCTTTTAAAGTTTTGCTGGTATCAAAGTTAGCGACTATAAACAATTCAGCTATAACAGAACCTTACATGTTGTCACAAGTAATTTTTTTCTGAAGTAACTGGCAGTGCAGTTTAAACAGCATTTGGTTTGACTCAGAAGTAACAATAAAAATACTGTCTACTTTTAATCTCATTCCAAGGCTTAATGTCCTGTGACTACAACTCTCCGCTTTGAAAATTAAGACTAGCTACTTCAAGTAGGATCTACATAGTCCTTTCCTCGAAGGAAAACCAAATCTTCTCTCTCAGCCTTATTATGCCCACCTCCCCAATCACTTGAGCTGGGGCAAAAGGAGTTTTCTAAGCGAAATAATGTTGTGATACAGCAAAAATAGGAAATGGGTATGCAAGAGGTAATTAACAGAGCACGTGATACTTCTAACTTGTAACTGAACTTGTAAGGACTAGTGCTAAATATTTGGATGACAAGTGCTATGGTTTATGGATAATAACATTATTTATGATTTGTCCTAAGTGGCTACTACTGTGATTTCTTGGACATTTTGTTATGACTTTTTCGGTTTTATTGTTTTCTGACTTGTATCTTCAATGCCAGAGATTCTCTCTTCCCTATGTTGTATTCTGTTGTTTATGCTTGGATCTGTAATGACTTGTTTGTTTACTCAGGTTTTCCATTCCCAGCTTTCCCTCAGTTTCTTTATTGCTTGTTTTAATTTTCAAGTCCTGAACTGTTTGATTGCTTCACCTGTTTGCTTGCTTTTTCTTGGTTTTCTTAGCTTTCTTTAAGGAATTTATTTTCTTTCCATTTTTTCTTTGTCTTTTCCTTAAACCTCACATCAAACTTAATACGTTAATAGCGGGAGACTTCAATATCCCAGTTTCACCCTTGGATAGGTCAAACAGATAGAAACTCCACAGACAAATAAGGAATCTAACAAATGTTATGATCCAAATGGACCAAACTGACCACATACTCAAGTCATAAAACAAGCATCAATAGATGCAAAAATGGGAATAACTCCCCTTTATTTTATCAGATCATGATGGCTTAAAGTTAGAATTCAATAGCACAAATTACAGAAAGTCTGCAGTCTCATGGAAACTGAATAATGCTCATCTGAATCACCACTGCATCAAGGAAAACAAAATAAGAAAGCAACCATTTCCTAGAATTCAATGAAAATGAATGCACAACATACCCAAACTTACGCGACACAATGAAAGCAGCATTAAGAGGAAAGTTTATAGCACTAAATGACTACATAAAAAAGTTGGAGAAATCTCACACAAGGGATTTTACAGCACAGCTGAAAGCTCTAGAACAAATAGAAGCAAACTCACTCAGGAGGAATGGACACCAGGGAATAATCAAATGGAGGGCTGAAATCAATAAAATAGAAATGAAGAGAACGATACAAAGAATCAATGAATCAAAGAGTTGGTTCTTTGAGAAACTCAATAAGGCAGACATAACTATCATCCAAAGCAACCAAAAGGCAGAGAGATAATATCAAATTAACAAAATTACAAACAAAAAGAGTCATAACAGCAGACACTGAGGATATCCAGAGAATCATCAGGTAATATTTCAAAAGCCTGTACTCCACAAAATCAGAAAATCTAAAAGAAATGGACAATTTTCTGGATAGCTACCACATACCAAAAATTAAATGAAGAACAGATAAACAATTTAAATAGACCTATAGCCCCTAAGGAAATAGAAGCAGTCACTAAAAGTCTCAAACCAAACAAAGCCCAAGGCCAGATGGTTTCATCTCAAAATTCTACCAGAATTTCAAAGGGCTAATACCAATACTTCTGAAATTGTTCTACACAATAGGAACAGAGAAAACACTGTCCAACTCTTTTTATGAGGCTTCAGTCACCCTGATATTCAAACCACACCAAGGTGCAACAAAGAAAAAGAATTACAGACATAGAAGAATGCAAATAGAACCATATCCATCATCCTGCACAAAACTCAAGTCAAAATATATCAAAGACCTCAACATAAACCCTGTTACACTGAAGCTGATAGAAAGTTGGAAGTAGCCTTAAGCATAATGGCACAGGAGACCACTTCCTAAATGTAACACTTGTAGCACAGACACTGAGAGCAACACTTAATAAATGGTATTCCCTGAAATGAAGAAGCTTCTATAAGGCAAAGGACACAGTAAATACAACAAAATGACAGCCTACAGAATGGAAAAAGATCTTCACCAACCCCACATCATAACACCAAACAGGACCTATACTTTCCCCCCCTTCCTTTCTTTTCTAGACACTCTTGTTCTTAGTGAAGAATTATTTTTTCAGGGTTAGTGAGATGGTTCTGAGTAGAGGCTCTAGCCACTAAGCCTGATAACTGAGTTCAATCCTCTGAAGAATGACTCCCCAAAGTGTTCTCTGAAGTTCACACAAATACTTGAGCACTTGCACACCCACACACATCCTAAATACATTCTTTTCCAGAAAGTTGGATTGTTATCTCTTTCAAATGCCTCTCACTAGATCTTATACATCAGTTCTTTAATGAATTTTCACTCATTGTAAAATTTCTCTCTACTGAGAACCATATTCTTTAGGTTAGTTAAAATTTTGTATTGTAGTTTTGCCTACAGTTGGAATTTCAGAAGTCATCAAAAGCATTTTCAATTTTTTGCAAGCATGTGTGTATGCACAGGCATACAGTGCCTTCTTTATTGTTTAAGGTAAAGTCTATTATTGATTGCCATTACATGTATCAAGCTACTCCCAGTGATCTTCCAGGAATTCTACCTCCACTTCTCATCTGACAGTAGGAGCACTGCATTATAGATACACGCTTCTGCATCCAGCTCTCTTAGGATCTCAAGATCAGAACTCAGGTACCCAGCCTTGTAGGGCAAATGCTTTTGCACACTAAGCTCCCTGCCCAGTCCCACAATTTTACTTTTGATAGCATAGTAGCTTGTGAAGTACACTTAGCCCTTTGAGAGAGATGTGATTTTAAGAAAAGTGTCCCAAGTTCTTTACATTCTTACAGTTGTAGAATTTCAGAGCAGCTGTCTAATACAATATAACCAGTGCCTCTCAAACTGGTCTTGCTCAACACTACATTTAATTTTCCAGAAGTAGGTATACAAAAAAGTGGCTTCTGACAATCCAACTTAATTCATCCATTTGAAGTTTTTCTTTTACATGCCATGCTTTACCAAGTAGAATATATAAAAGGAATCAAGTTTTAGGTCTTAGGATTACTGGATTTTGTTCTTTGCTGTGTGGGCTGTCCTTGCATAGCAGAAGGTTACATAGATGCCTTAACTACCGTGCAAAGGTAGGTGGGGAATATTATGAGCATCTAGTGGGTAAAGGAAGTCAGAGGTGCCACTAAACTTCCTACTAACAAAGCAAAGCCCCACAACAAATAATTATCCATCCCAAAGTGTCTTTTTCTCAGTTTTTCTGATTATATAAACCTAAAACAAATTCCACGAGAAGTCACCAGACACAGCCAAATGCCCCTTGCATTAGAAAGTAGAAGCAGAGAGAGAGAGAGAATGACAACCTAAGAAACTATTATATTGCTCTATTAGAAATATAATATTGTGTCATCAAATCTCCTAATTGATCTTAGCTGGTGAAACACATCTGTAATTTTGGTACTCAGGAGGTTGATTTCTACAATTCTAAGACCAGTCTGGGCTCCAGAGTGAGTTCTAGGACAGCCTAGATTATGGAATGAGACCCTGTATCACACACAAAAACAAGACCCTAGGGATTATTGAATTTTAATCTTTATATTAACAAAGGATGACAAGTGAAGCCAGCACTTTATGACAGTTGAAGCATTTTAAGAGAAGATTTTGAAAGTATAATTAGAAACTCGCCAGTTTCTCTGCAATATGGTCTGACTTTAACTGAATCTCAGCTAATGCCCAAATCATTTCCACATAACTGTTCCCGTTCACTTTGAGATTCAGGTCCTTTAACAGTCTTTCCTTCTGCACTTCTTGTTTGTGCAGACAGATTTGGGCCTTTCCCTCTGAAGTGGTCGTGGCTCTATCATTCATTCTTCTCATTCTATCCTCACTTGTACACTCATCTCTAACGTATTCAAAGGCAGCAGTAGAAAGAGAACAAAAGGTAACTAGTTCCTTTTCCAAAGTGCATGACAAATGATCAATTAGACAATCCTCATTTCCTAATTTCAGATACTTGAACAAACATTTTTCCGGGAGCACTTCGATGAGATGGTCAAGACACTGGAACAAAACTCCTTGATTCCTAAAAATAAACGGCAAAAAAAAAAAAAAAACCCATAACACAACTGGAATCACATGCAAAATGTCATAGCAACCAATTAATATTCATTCATAAATACTAAGAGCAAGAATAAAAATGAATGCTTTTATTAATAAAGTTCTGATAATATCAGTATATAAGTCCTGTACTGACTAGAAGCAGTCAAGTTACTGGACTGATAATGTATCTTTTGCTCAGTGATAATAGCAGAATACTATTTACTGAAAATTCACTATACAGAAGGGGTAAACTCTAAAATAACTGCTAGTTATTTCTATACTGCTAATAATTTCTAAAAAGTACAAAACAAAAAAAATAAAGCAAAAGCATTAACTTTCTATTTATTGAAGCAATACCAGGCCATGACTATGACATGTCCTAACATAGAATTCTACACAGGGATTGTTGTTTGACCACTCAGACACAGAACTTCTCTGAACTGGTTTGAACTGGATGTACATTACCTGCAGTATACTGTTAAAATTCCTTCAAATGTTGTTCTCGGCTCCCAAGAGAAGAGTGCCCCACAACTTCGTATCTTTTTATAAAGGTATATTTCTCTAAATTCATTGATTGTTTCACATTTCATGTGCTTCAAGAGCCATACCTTCATTAGATTGGGGGCATGGGTAGGAGAACTGACAAGAAAACAATATTTGTGCAATGCTGCAAGAACTGATAAAAGATCTTCCGTATGTTCTACAAAATAAAACAAATCACAAGTTCTATCCTTAAACTATGTCTACTATCAACCAATTTTTCACAATCTTCTGATTCAATTAAGCATTCAACAAAAAAATTACCCCTCAAATTACCTATTGATTGCATCTTTGGGAATTCCAGCAGGTGCTTCATACTAAAAAGATCTTGTAGATTAAACTCGAGGTTGCCACATATAATATAATCATTCGCAGTACTTTTATCATTATCTCTGCCACTAATGTTTAGCAGTAAAGTGCAACCCAGTTTGTTGAGAAGTAAAAGTGGTGAGAGAGCCGTGACCGCAGTAAGTATGTGTACAGACTTTGCCACAGTTGACTGTCCACAAAGAGACTTTTCCTCTTCCTTGCTACCAGAGGTCAACTTGATCCTTTTTGTCTCTGGCCCTGTTTCCACTGGTGTCGAGTATGCTTCTGGGAAAGAATTCATACTCAACCTAGTCACCTGACTTTGACACTTCACGAGCTGAAGGCTGGACCTGTCGCCTTGATCTATTATCAGTGATAAAGTCGTTTCATTAGATCTGTGAAGAAAGCAAGAATTTGGTCTATTCTGATGTTCTTTTAGATGAATCCAATAAATGATGAAATGTTTACCAGAAAAACAAGTTACTCTTTTCTTCCCTAGGAAAAAAATCAATTCAATGCAAAATTGTAAAGAGTTGGGAGTAAAAGCCACACATATGTGAAAAGGTCTTGACGTCAGGTATATCAACCACACTCTTGAGTAGTTCCCACATCCAAGAAGAGCTGACCAATACAGATTAGATTTATTGAGTTTCTTTTACAAAGAGAAATAATATTAAAGTTGGGTGGATAGGGAGGTGGAGGTAAAATTGGGAAGAGTTGAGAAAGAAACGTTAATATGGTAAAATACATCATATGAATGAATAAAGCATTATTAAATAAATAAAAGTTACTCATTTTTAAGTTCTGGTAATAATTTAGAATGAAATACCGCCAAAGTAAGCCTTCTCTCTTATACTTCCTTGAGCAAATTAAAACCCAATTTTTAAATATAGACTACTTCTTATCTTTCAGAAATTTTTCTGTGACTGATAATCGTCCCAATTGACATATACGACTCAGGTTTCTTTAAGCACATTCCAACTCTATGAATGTTATCAAAGAATGGCGATATATCCCAAAGAGAGGAATTTTACTATCTAACGGTTTATACGGCTTCTACTAAAGATTACACAAGAACTTGTACTAATCATTTGACTCTGTGACTAGCACATACAGACTGTGGAATGAAGAAAAGGGCAATGCTGTTGGTTAGCTGAGAACTAGGATTTCTCAGCAAGTGGGGAGAAACTGAGATACAAGACTGGTAAAATCACTGCTCCAATTGAAAATATCAGCATGGATTGATGTTGGACTTTATACCTAATAAGAAAACCACACAGTCAACCAGTCAACCAAAGACAGTTTTTACTTTTACTTCTGCATATCAAAACTCAAAAGAAACAACAATCCATTCAGGTACAAATGGGCACTTTGTTTTGGCCAGGTTTTTGTTTCTAATCACAAATTGTATTATTTAAGGGAATAAGTATAGAACTATTGAAGAGCTTCTTTAACAATGTTATTCTGGCTGATAAATCCCAAAGCATTTTTATATCCTTCCTGATGGGAGAAGGCATTATCCATTAAGTATTCTTTTAACATAAATTCAAACATTTATTCAGTGATTTAACCTCGAGATCTAACTTCTTATTTAGGGGGCACAAAGGTGACAGTGAAATGTGGTAAGAGATACCAAAGGATAAATTCAGCGAAGTCTAGCCCATTGAACTTTACAGGGAAAAATGCTTCATTTCTTCAAAACATACATTATAAGAAAAAACAACATATACACAGAAAGAAGTGTGCATAGATTATGGGAATGTGTGTGTGTGAGAGAGAGTCAAGTCCAATTTATAAATATTGTTTGGCCTATGTTCTTTAAAGTTACTTTAAATTCAAGACAAGTGGTAAATGTGAACATTGTCCAGGAGAAGTACTGTTAATCTTTGAGAAGAGTAGCCAAACACAATTTTAATGTTCTCATTGTGGCGTGCATGTGCGTGTGTGTGTGCATGGTGTGGTGTGTTTTCGAATACTTACAGATGACATACTTTTGCTTCAAAACAGTCTGGGGGGTTGTGAATAAAGGTTTCTTTATAAGGATATTAGTAATAATTTGATAATTATTGAAACTGAGTCATGAGAAGATTTCACCATGGCATTTGGTATGTTTGAAATTTTCTATGCATAAAAGTAATTATCTTCATCATATTGAGGAAATAAAACCTTGAAAATGATGAGACAATAAAAATTGTCCAGGTAGAACTAGAAAAGGCAAATAGAACAAATGTAAATGTAAACACTGTGAAATGCAGAGACTGGAGTCAACAGCTGACTAGTTGACTAGAAAACTGGACAGAAATTTACTAAAGAGAAGGTAAGAGCTAGGAGTCAATGAGATGGATAGAAGGTAGGGAGAGTGCCTACGAAACAAGGAATATAGAATGAACAAGTATAGTACTACTTTCAAAACTTTTCCTCAACTGCTCTAAAAAATTAATTCTCAAAGCCTGAAAGTTTAACAACCTAATGGAGAATATAAAGAAATCCACATCTAATCATATCCTGATGAAATAGTTAGAAAAAGAATAATATTATACAACTAAAATAATAAGAAAAGAGAGGACTAGAGTTTTAAAAAGGAAGCAATTCATAATCGTAAATCATTAAAACAAAATTACTAGATTGAAAAGTCTAATAAAATAAACAAAAATCTGGGCAATTGCTCATGAACAGACACAAGATTTAGAATGAAAAACTGCTGACAATAGTTGATAAATATTTATAAGTATTGTAGCATTAAATTACTAGAAAAATATAAGCAAAAGGATAAAGCGTTTTTAAGAATAAAACCTGAATTATTCATAACTTTTAGAGAAACTGATCTCCAGTTAGGAATTATCTCATAAGAAAATGCCAGGTGTCCACTACTTTCCAGAACAGTACAATCAAATAGCAAAGCCCAAATAAGTTGGATTTTATACAGTCTTCCACAGAACAGGAAAAACAACAAAACCACCCAGCTTCTTAGGAGGCTGAGCTGAGCTGATAGGGTGACTTGAGCTTAGGGATTCTGGGCCAGCCTAGGCAACAAAACAATACTTGACAGAAATAAATGCATAAACAAATGAATAAAGTATTACAGCTTTGCTACTAAAACCAAAAAAATATTATAGAAGGAAATTTTGAGATGACTTCACTTGTATTCACAAACGCAAATACTCTGGACCAAACATGAACAAATCAAATTCTATCATTAATGCACCAAAATTATATAATGAATTTGGGTTTATAAAACTCAGGACTGCAAAATTGGTTTTATATTACCAAAAGGATTCAAATGAAGCAAACAAACAAAAAACCCCAAACGTGATTCATCACCTCAAACACCTTAGGAAGTCCGTTAACAGGCAAGCATGGTAACACACACATAGAATCCTGGTGCTGGGATGGCTGGGACATAAGGCTTTACAGCTTGAAGCCAGGTTGGGCAAAATAGAGTCCTAGATCAATTTAGGCTACAGTGAGATCTTTCGTCATGAAATAAAAAGGAACTCACTGAAACTAGATCATGTAGAAACCTCAAATCCCTCAGTAAGTTGTTTGATCCCCATACTGTTATAGTTAAAGAGACTAGCAGAGTCTTTCCAAATTATCTGCATGCACATTGGTGGTTCACTGTTTTAGTGGTAAAGCTTTTTGCTAGGCGTCAGAGAATAGAGTTATTTCCCTCTTCATGATTTCAACAGACTGAAGAGAAAAATCTATTATCAAAGACTTAGTTACTTAAATAAACTTTCTCTAGCCCATGTTAGTTTAAAGTTTCTACATGCTACTAATTCTTCTCAATAACTTTGATAAAAAAAGCTCCATGTGCTCGTTAATTAACTCCATTCTAAGAATACCATCTTAATTTTGTAAATGGCATCCTTCTTAAATATACTCAATGCATTTGTATAAAATGGATATATGTAGAGCATTGCTGGCCAAAACATATATAGCTGCTATTAAACAGTAGAAATATGGCAAGTGAGAATTCAAATGTGTTATACAAACCAAACTCCAAACCTCAGTATGAAAAACAAGTATCTCATTAATATTTTTTGTTCTGTTTATATGTTAAAATGAAACTTTGGATGGAGGGTACCCAATAAAATATTAAAATTAATTTCACTTACTTTTATTTCAATTTTTAACATGGCTATTAGAACAATTAAACATGCCTTTCATAACTTCTATTACATACACAGTGTTGGCATGAAGCATTAATATAGCATTATAACATTAAAGAATTTACTTACTGTTTCAAAGACGTGACTTTCATTCCAACAACTAAGTTATCATCTAGTACACGACACCATGTCTGCTCTACAATAGGTTCAGGCTCTTGAAAAGTCTCTGATAAATTTTCCTCAGGGGTATGGATACTGTTTTCATCATCAGAAAATGGAACAAGACAGTCCTTAAAGAAAAATGTGTCAAAATAGGTGACTACAAAACAATGCACTCAGTGAATCAAAGGTATATAAGAGAGATAATCTTTGGCTTTATGGCATGAAAATGCATGCTCAGCCTGAGACTCATAGACCACAAGCTTCCCAAGATGACAATACATGTAACACATTTGTAGATGATTTCATTACTTTGCAATGTCAAAAGGCTGGATGCTACAGAAGCATTTTACAATAAATTATAATGTTAGAATAATAAATGGTAAGGTATTATAATATAAAATAGTTATAAGTTATACATAACTTACTAAAATAAAATCATAAAACACATATATATTCAGGTCAAGAATAATGACTAGAAGATGAGTTATCCAATATAAAGTCAGGGGGAACAAAAAACTGGACTTTAACAAAGTTTTATTATATATACCACAAGTATAGTGAAAACAATTCAATCTGGAACTTGAACTGAGATCAAATCTAAACTTCTGCATTAATAAAACTGATTATTTTTTGAGTAGTTTATAGAATTCTGATGAAATTTTATTGTTACTGCCCAGGCCATTCTCATGTCATTACCATGAATATATAATAACAATAAAAACCACAGTTAGGAGAAATAACCATATTACTTATTGATTATTTTTATGTCTAAATACCATTTGCACACCAATCCTCACAATAATCACAGCATTCTTTTTTGGTTGTATTGTCTATTTTATTTTATTTTTTTTATAGAAGGCAAGTAGCATAGTTTTATTTAAATAATGATTTACATTTTATTGGGGATCATTCATTTATTCAAATTGGTACAGTGAGATGAGTTGTGAGGCTTCCACTATGGTCAAATAAATAACATTTATTTTATTTTATTTTTTATAAAAATGTCTTTTTATCCAGGTATCCCCCTGCTCCCCTTCCCTTCCCTCCTCCCAGTCCCTCCCAGTCAGCCTTCAGCCTCCTCCCTCCCCATCCTCCCATCCCCTCCCCCAAAAGGGCTAGAAGTCCCAAGGTGGGTCAGCTCAGCACAGCACATCTACTCCAGGCAAGTCCCATTTACTCATCTCAAAGTCAAGGCTGGACTAGGTGTTCCTCTGCAGGGAATGGACTCCAAGATGCCAGCCCACACACAGGAACACAGTCTGATCCCACCCCTCAAGGTTCTACATACTGCTCATGCCAATGGACAGTTGCCTACCTTTGGAGGGCCTAGCTCCTTTTCCCGATGGTTCCCCAGTGATTGTTCTTGGTTCAATGAGCTCCTCAGAGCTCCAGCCAGCCATCACTGTGGGAATTCTCCTCATAATCCCTATCCCCCTGCTCATACAGACTCTCCTCCCCTGCTCTCAGATGGACTAGGAGAGGACCAAAAAGGGAGATAGGAAGAGATGGATATCTCAATAGTGCAAGCCAATGTGGGGTTAGTGCTAGGGAAACCTCCAAGAACTCACAGGTTGTATTGTTTTCTACAATTTACAGATAAGATGAATAAGCTACAGAGAGGCTAAGTAATTTACCTGAAATATACAGCTACAAAGTGGCAGATCTGGGTTTTTCCTGAACAGACTAATACTAGCTCCTTAATCAAATGTTTTCCAATATTATGAAAGTTTACCATTACTCTGTCTCTTTTTCAATCCAGATTCTACTTTATTCTAATTTAAATAACTCTTCAACAAACTGCACACTGTCAATAGTCACGATTAACTTTACCTCCTCATCACTTGACGTACTATCAGCTTTCTCATAAATTGAATTTAAAAGATCCTTCCAAGAATTTGCAATAAATTTATCCTTAAGTGAGATATGCTTCTTTAATTTGTTAAGAAAAACAATCGAAGCCTGTAAAATAGAAAAAAAAAAGTTACCAGAGACAATTTCAAATGAAAGTAGATATGTCATTAATTCAGGAAGTACTTTCTGCAGATAAGTTGTGTGAGAACACTTTCGGAGAAAAGCTCTTTTGTTTACAGATTTTGTTTTCTCTCACGGAAGTGCCTTGTGCTGTTGGGAGGATGCAGAAGTAACTGCTCTGGAGTTTATGCACCAAACTGAGCATACTGACACATTAGTATCCACTTCAATGCTGAGTTAAACAACATTGTATCACTTTGAATAACTGAGGCCTCCCGATGCAATGATGGCCACAATCTTTCTGGTTGGTTTTTTTTCTAGTAAACTCTACTGATAAAGTCTACTGAAAACTATAGAAGAGACTAACCTTGGCTACAGGGAACAGAGCAATACATTTCTTTTACTGTACAAGATAATTAGATTTCAGCTCTAAGGATGAAAAAAATCAAGGAATATATTTTGCTACTAAAAATGCAAATAAAAAGCATAGCCTTGTTGAATTGACAGAGTTGTTTAAGACATTTGGGGCTGCTTAAATATTAATCCAGCTTCTAATAAAATGTCTTCTCATATTTAAAAACCTTTTGGGTTCCTTTCTTTTGAACTAAACCTTTTGTTTTGTTTTTATCAATGACTAACAGTTGGAGGAGGGAGACTGAATTATTCTCTTACCTCATTACAAAAAGTCTGTAAAGTGTAGCTACTACTTTGAAACATCTCATGTTGGCCTCGTTCTACTGGCTTCATAGTGCTCATACTCCATTGCTCATATACTTGATTTCTTGTAATTTGGGTGGGAGTAGATGTATCCATTCAGGGTGGGCTGACTGAAAATGAACCCTCTGAAATTAGCACTGGCTCTGTCAGTTCTTTCTCTCATCATGTCCTCTGTGCTCCAGGACAAAATAGCAAATCTCTAGTTTAAAATATTGTGAAGTCTAGTTATTAAACCATAAAACTAAACCAAGCTCACCACAAAAAATTTAGTCAATAAAGTATTCCCCTCCTTCTCCTATACACATAATCTTGCAACCAATAGATAGCTTACCTTTCCAGAATTTTCCCTTGTATATTAAAGACTATTTTCTTTTATCTTCTTACAATTAGAAACCTGAACAAAAACCCAACATAGGGACAAACTTCCCTACTTGATGCTGAGCCTTGATTTAATATTCCTTATTGTGAGTGCTATTACTATATATGCCCCAAATGCCATAATTTGGAAAAGTTTGAAGATAAAAAATGATGTCAGCACCCACAAAACTGTATCTATGTAAATGGAAGCACTCTGGGAGCTGCCTGGGAGGTCTAAATAATCACAAATGTCTGGACTCTTAACATAAATTCCTTGCTTGTCTGAGTGTACCATCTTTTTCTACATGTTCCTAAGGAGTGTTTTTAGTCTCCTATGTTTTCTGAACACTTCTTAAATTGAATCATTTTGTCTCTATCAAATTTTAAAGTTGGCCATGTTGTCCCTCACAGCTGTGTATCTTTCATTTTCAGTGTTCTCCAGCATTCCATCCCATGACAACTGCGTTCTGTTGATGTGCATTTATGTTTTGTCTAGTTGTGGGACATTAAAACAATTATCAGTATTTTGCTACATGCTCCCAAGTTTCTTCAAGGTATGGGTCCTCCATTTTATTCCCCAGTAACAACTATGTTGATGCAATGGACGTTAGTTTTACCTTTAAGGCACTTAATCTTTCTGGGTCTGCATATTTCATCATGTGCAAAATGAGGAGGGAGGAAGAGGGGTTAGTTAATCTCTAAAAAAGACCTTCCTCTTCCAAGATGACCCTGGCTTCTGTCAAGATGACAAAAAACTAAAGAAGACAGGATCTGTGAGGGTATTTCCAAAAATAAATAAACTAAAGGGGACGAGACCCATTCTGGATGTGAAGCAGCATCCATACCCCCAAAGCCTAAGGGTATGCAAGTTTTGGGGGAAAGGAAGAATCATATTAACACAAGCATACTCTCTGCTTTGTGGCTACCATGAGCTACTCCACAGCTACCATGTGGCATACAACTGTGATCCACTACAATTTGGCTGTCACAATATTCTGCCTCATTTCAAGCCCTAAGTAACTGCAGCTGGCCAGCCAAAAACTGAAATATCTGAGACTGTGATCCAAAAGAAATTCTTCCCTTATACCACTGGTTCTCAACCTTCCTAATGTTACAAGCCTTTAATACAGTTCCTCATTGGTGATCCTCAATCATAATATTATTTTCATTGCTACTTAATAACTGTAATTTTGTCACTGTTCTGAATCATAGTGTAAAATATATGATATGTAGGATATCTGATATGCCACCCCTGTGAAAGGGTTGTTGGACTCCCCAAAGGAATCATTTCCTACAGGTTGAGAGAGATTGCCTTAGATGCTATGTTAGGAACTTTGTCAGTAATGAAAACTAATACACATCTGTTAATCTGCTATTATATTCACTGCCATTTTAAGAGAGATGCTGTGGCATACCAATTCTATAGGTCAGGATACTGTTGAAAGTGGGTTTCTGTTATTTTCATTCATATAGCTTGTTAACTCTACTAAACCCTACTACAATAAGTTATCATTTCTAGACAATATACTTATATGCAACGTCACACTATTTGGGGTTATTATTTTTGAGACATATCTTGCTGTGTTGCCTAAGCTGTTCTGCAACTGTGTATATCCAAAACTGGTCTCAAACTAACAATTAGCCTGTCTCAACCTCTCAAGTGCTAAAAGCACAGGCCTGTAATATCACACCCACCTTCATAATACTAATAGTTTTTACAACAGTGCCCAAAACATAGAGCTTTCTAAACACCAAGTTGCTGAATACTGCAATGTTATTTGCTTCAGTTAGAACTTGACAGTCAAAAAGCAGAAGGAAACAACGGAGAGAGACACTAACTTTTAATTGTGCTTCCAGTGCTGGAAGCACCAAATAATAATTTTCATGTTCCTCTTCGGCAAAGGGGTCTTCACTGGAATCGAGTGGTTCAGTCTAATAGCAGAAAAGATCAAGACAAATTTTAAAATAAATTAAAAATTCAGAAGACTAAAAAAATACAATCACTATTTATCCAAAGGGCAATTCTTGATGAAAAACAAAAAAATATGTATTTTCAACATCTGGGATTTGGGCTAGTTATCACCATGGGTCCTATTGTTACCACCTGAAATTTATATGCTGTACCACAAGTTTGTATATTGTATCATTATTCTATATAAAAAAACTAGAGCAAAGACCAATCATCTTCATTTTACAAAACAAAAACATTAGAGAGATTCTGATTGTATTTAGATCTAAAACTTCAGGGAAAATCAATTCTCTTATGATAAAGACTTCAAGACCATTTCAAAACATTTTTTGCATTTGAAAACATTTATTATATTTATTTTTTCTGGGATTGGAAGTGTTCCACAGCATGTGTCCTGACATGTATGTGGAGGTCAGAGGACAACCCATGAAAGTCAGTTTTCTCCTTCTGCCACGTGGTTTCTAGGCATACAACTCAGGTTATCAGTCTGGCCAACAGAGTACCCTTGCCACTGAACCATCTGGTGGTCATTTATTTCCTCTTTTAAGAAGTAGTTTCACTTCCTTTTATTCCTTAATTAATGCAATATTATTTATCGATACAAAATGACATTTCAGAAGCAACAATAAAGTTCACTTATAGTGTCATTGTCACTTGAATGACCCTTAGATATATCACCATACAATTTTATATGAAAGCATGGCCAATTTATATAACATTTGTTGAAAATGACAGTGTATACATTTAAAGGATTCAGCGTATATATTTTAAACTATGAAGTCATTTAGACAGATGTAGAGATAGAAACTATTTAGATAGAAGATGAAACTTTTTAAATACTAAAATGGCTCTTAAAATTATACTATGTAAGCAGAACTTACTGAATAGGTTATTCTGACAAAGTCTGTTATTGCAAATGAAGTCAGCTGATCTGCATTCAGACCATCCTTAAAAATGACCAGGGCTTGTTCAGTTCCAACACCAACAAAGTCATTTATTAGGACTAAGCTAAGTTGTTCCCACTTAGCAACAACCTGAAAGAAAGAGAATATTACAGGAGGAATACAGAAAGGAAAAATATCAACCACCTAGGACGTCTTTTTGTTTTATGCAATTATAATTTGATAACCTCATTCTTACAAATGACTGATGAAAATCATAATACAAAAGCTAAAGGTCCAAATCCATAAGGAACTATGATGACTTTGTAAATAGCAAGATACTTATGTCATATTTTATTAAGGTTTATCTAGTCCTGACTTCTGTATTTAAATTTTATTCTCTATGTACAAATACAAACACTTCTCAGAACTAAAACATTGGAAAGCCTAACATTTAGCATGAGTAAAACTCTAGTGAAGATTCTTTCTCTGGCATCGATAATTTAAAAATGATTCACTTTTCAATGCCTTGGTAGACATGCTGTTTACGATCAGACCAATTCCCCAAGGAATTTAGTAGCAGTAGATAGCCAAACGGTACCAGTACATGTTTGAAGAGTTCCCAAAGTAGAATAAACTTAACATGAACTTAACAGCTTAACCCCAGTGACGGTGTTACAGGTATTGTTATTATTAGGAACATAAAAGGAAATGAATTGATCCTGAACAGCAGGACACCTAGAAGCATTCTACTTAAATAGAATGATCTGTTAAGTTTATAATAGAATAGGAGACACAGAATATAAGATCTATTTCTCAAAGGTCCACAGAGTTAAAGACACCACAAGTATCAGATCACTTCCTAAGACAGAAGAGCTCTATACTTTCTATCCAGAATCCAAGGAACACAGACAAATTATCTAGATGACACAGGAAGGTGGCTTATATTTCAGAAAGAATGGAAGTAAGGCACTTCAATCTACATACTGAAACATCAATTTTGGTCCAACAGGATTAATTTCAAAAGCTGTGCTTCTTCACTTGTACAGGGAGGCAGCATATTTGAAAATCCACATGCCTCCCTGCAATTATAGGGCTTACTGAACTATGGAAAAGACACACTGGCAATCAAAATTTGTTTAACATTTTCAGCTCATGTTTAAGCAGTCATGTTGGTGAGATTTTTATGGGTGTATCTTCTGACATTCCTGGGACATGTAAATATCAGAGAACTATGCATACATGTACATGCATATTTGTAATGAATATTTTTCTCAAACAGTACTATTTAATACAAATACAAGTGAATGAAAGATGGGAAGCACACATACAATTTTAAAGATTCAGTAAAAATATAAAATAATAGTCATCTCTCAATGTAAATAAAGGATTAGCTCCTAGACCATCTGTAGATTCAAGTCTCTGTGGATGCTTATTGGTTTAGTATTTATATATAATGCACAGCTAAGCACAGTGGTGTATACCTTTAATCCTAGTACTGATATATAGAAAAATCCTGTCTTGAACCCTCCAAAATATTAATATTTTACCCATATCCTTTCACATACTTGAAAACATCTCTAGATTACATATAATGTGAAATGATGAAAGTACAGCATTACGTTGATTTAACTGTATTCGTTATGGCACAGAGACAAGGAATAAGGTTATACATACTCAATCCAATCTCCAGTTTTTGTTAAACATTTTAAATCTGCAGTTGGAAGAATAGGTGTCTGCAGAACACTTAGATAGAAAGGGCTATTTAACCCAGTATGGTTAGAACATTATTATTTCAATTCAAGATGATCAATTAAGAATTAAAATATTTTACTGTGTTTTTGCTATATCTTTTTTTCAAAGACAGGATCTTACTAGCTCTTCCTTGGTTTCCCCACTGCTGCCACTACAATGAGGCACCATACCCTTTACTAAGTCTATAATCTGAGGTCGACTTACTATTTTGAATATAGTTTAATTCAAACAACTCATATTTCAAATACTGCATAACATCTTAAGGCTAGTGGCTATATAAAACAGTACAACTATAGAACATATGAATCTCTACTATTGAAAACACAAATATCTGTGCGTACCTGACAATGGCCTCAAATTTGAAATGGTCACTAAACAGATTCTTGTCAAAACGTGCAGAGACAGTTTCCACTTGAGAGAAAGCCTAAGGAAAAATGTAGTCCTATCACTGAATTAAATATCTCTGGGGCTTTCATGAAGGGCTGGTCTGGAAGCACGATGACTTAGATTTTCATTGCTTACTTGCATCTAGGCTTGTATTTTTGTAAGCTACCTCAATTCCTTCTTGCAATGAAACAGAATGGAGAGATCCATAGCTTCCACGAAGAAAGCTTCATACTTTCTATATGGGGACAAAACTGCTATTAAAGATATAATTTTAATATTTAATAAAGTATTCATTCTATTATCTAAAACCTCTCACAGGTTATTAATAGTAAAGGCTTGGTATTCAAAATTAGAAAATGTTTCATTCCATTTTAAATCCTACCATGTTTATTGTTTTGTCTTAACTGCTAAGTATAATTGTTCAAGTATAATCACTAAACTTCTTCTTTGGTATTCCAACATGATTACATTAATAAAAATCACAAAGAGTTAAAGTAAACACAAATCAATATAATTAAAATTAAATAATTTATGCTTCCGAATCCAAAGGCTTTATGACTCCAAACACTAAGGCCCCAAACTATTACCAGGCAGAATTCAGCCAACTTCAAGAAAGTAAAAAAAACAAAACAAAAAACAAACAAACAAAAAAAAAACCAATGAAACATCTACAAAGACTAATGCTTTAGAAAGTCTAGAAATTGTTGGACATGATGGTAGCACAAGCCTGCAATCCTAGAGCTCAGGAAAGCAGCACAAAAAATTTCCCCCCAAAAAGAAAGAAAGTAAACACAGAAAAAGAAAAGCCCAAGACTACCAAATGAATTATGGTAAGATTGAGATCAAGCACTGTACCTTAAACTTCTTTTCCGAAACAGCACAAGCCTTGGAGTTGAACAACACAATGAAAAATCGGTTTTCTTTACCTGCATCTAGAATTTGAACTGAACAAGGATCTACAAATGGGAGCTGGCATACTCTTTCAGGAATGCCATTTTGGAACCAAATGAGCTGATTCTTTTTTGTAAGGGCAATCAGAGACATTCTTAACTGGTTGTCGACCATCTCAGCTGCACAGACATGCACATGACTTACTACACTACTGTAAGCGAGAGGGATAAGGTAAGTATTGCTTAACACTTCTTGAGTTTTAAGAATATATGCACAGACGTTGGATTTGGAAAACTCATAATCTGATTCTGAAAGCTTATGAGTACATATAGCCTCAGGTGGTTCTGCTAAACCCAAAAATACTACACCATAATTTTCTATCTCACCTACCCATTCAATAGAGGAAAGTTTAACTGATATATTAGTAACTTTCCCAATTTGGGAAGAGATATAGAAAAATTTGTTGAGATATTGCCAAAAAACTATCGGGCCATCAAAGACCTCTAAACTTTCATCTAATGCATGGTTGAGTTGAAAACTTAAATGCTTTTCAAATATGTTCGGATTGTGAAGAAACAGTATAAAATACTTGAAAGCGCTATCATATTTGGCATATTGCATCAAAATGCAAGGGAGATTAATTCTAGTTCTGAAATCTGACACACATTTACAACACAGAATTTTTAAATGAGAAGGGTTCTCCTTAATGCTTAAAAAACCCGTAGAAGTCTGAACAAATGTTTCTGTTTCTCTGTCAAATATCATCCTTTTGACATATAATGCACATGTGTCTGTAGTCATTTCAAAATCTTCAAAATCTCCTTTGGACAAATAAAAAACAAGGATTTCCCCATTATAACACAAGAATTTTGTTTGCTCATTAAATGGTATTGCTTGTTTGCTGGCCATTCTAATACATCGAGTCAATACGTTGATCAAGTTCCAAACGCAAATGGATTCCAGTTAAGGCCTTTAATCCTAAGGGGGGAAAAAAAAAGAAAGACTGAATGGTACAGGCAGAGTAGAAAGCAGATTTTGTTAGAAAATTATCACATGGGTACATTTTATTTTAAATAAACATATTAAAACTTCCTATACAATTGTGAGACACTTTATGGAGAGAATTCCTTGCTATGTAATTGACCTCTGCTGTCCTTAACTTCATAATTCTTCTGCCTCTGTCTCCAGAGTGCCGGGATTACAGATACGCGTCATGCACCTGGTGACAATGCCATATTTACTTAAATAATTGTGAGACTGTGAATAACAATATCAAATCAGAAAACAAATCTTAATGTGCTATCAGCATGGCACGCTTTATTTAGAAGTTCTATCAAAAGTACCTTCTGTCAGAAGAGTAAAGGTGCTAGCTACAAAAGTCTGCTCAAGGCCGCACAACTGGAAAGACCAGACTTCAGGAAGTACAAAGCAGCCTGACGTAGTGGTATGCCTTGTAATCCCAGCATTCCTTTGGTGAGATGAGAAGCAGAGACAAAAGAACATCCTGAAAGCCCACAGGGCATCTAAGCCTGGAATGTGTAAAGCAGCAGCAGAAACTAGCCTCAGCAGGGTAGAAGGGTAAGAAGCAACTCCAGACAACTGTCTTCTGAAATTCCTATGTAAACCCTGGCCACACACACACACACACACACACACCACACACACACACACACACACACACCACACACACACACACACACACAAACACACACACACACAAACACACACACACACACACACACACACACACACACACACACACATTATTTTATTTAAAAGTACCTGGAAGCCAGAGCTGGTGGACTACACATATAATTCCAGCACTCTGGAGATGAAATCAGCAAGATGGTGAGCTCCTGGCCAGTGTGGGCTGGAGAGACCTTGAGGGCACTGGAAAAATGACTTCAGATATCTTTCTGGCTCAAGTAATTTCTTATGAGTTCTACTTCCCTCTCTGTTACATTTACAAACCTACTAAATATAATAAATCTGGGTTTATATTAACATCTGTAGAATGAGACTCAATTAATCAATGGTTTACTTGTCTTAATACTCAGACTTCCCTAAATGTGTTGATTGCTGAATTACGTTGCTCCCCACAGCCAAGGCACTCAAGCTTCTGCATCCTAAAGTCAAAGTTCATACAGGCTTACGAATCTCTATAGAAAAACAAAACAAAACAGAAATACCTCTTACTTTACAATATATTTTTATGACCCAAAGAAAACCATTACTATTCTAAATCGGGGGAAATTGAAGGCAAATATAACTATAATCAACAGAAGAATTATGTAGTTGTGATCAATCACTTGTGCTTATTATCTCTGTCAGTTACAATATATGCATTATATTATTTCAGTTTTACAACTATTCTCTCAAAATAAACATTCTTAGCATTTCTTTATATAAATTCAAACCCCTTACTTTAGTGAAGATAAACTGTCCTAAGGTTGCAGCATTAATTCATGCATACAATACTCATCAGCAATGCTGCCAGATAGAGAAGAGTCACTTTGCCTCTTGAGCCAACCCTATTAATCATACTGCCATGACATCAAATTCCCTATTATGGACAAACTGCCTATAGGAAGGCAGTGTGAAAGAATGAGTAAAATTAATGTTATCAAAGGAGTATCCTCTAAATTCAACAGGCACAAAAATGTTCTCTCTTGTATCAGTGCCCGTACAGAGTTACTATTTTAAGTAACAACAACCCATGGAATGAATTAAGAATACAGAAATAACAGAATGGCACTGCTGCATCTAAATGACAATATTGAAATATGTGAATGAGGAACAAAGTTCATGATTGGGGAATAATTAAGAAGTAATTTATGAAAGAGAGATGTGACTATAGTATTTTAACCTGTCAATAAATTGAAATGTGTATCTTTGGCAGTTGTATTTCAGACTCAACTGCCGTGAAACAGACCCACATATGGAAGGATACTACTACTCTAAACCATATACTGCACTACTATTTGCAATATAAAAATTACAAATATGATTTATCACCAGTAGGAAAAAAGCAGATGGAATATCACACTATAGTTAAAAAAGAATGTATTGCATATCATGATGGTTACATTTTAATAAGGAATATGAGTATCAAAGTAGGGGAGTTGAATCTAGGAGATACTTTAGCTATTCAAATATTTTTGTGAATGTTTTCAAACAAGTTTTAAATAATGTGTTCAATTTTTCCCATATATATATATGAAACACTGTGAGAAAAGATGCCGAACGCCTTATTATGGTGAGCCAGCTACAGATGAGGAATCTATGAGGAAAGACTTGGGTTTTCTTTTTTGGTGGAGGTGAAGGGCTACTGTGGATTAAACATCAGGCCTCCTATATGCAAGGTGCCTGTGTTCTATATCCACAGTCCCTAGGGTAACAGTTGTTTTTTTTTTTAACAATTTATACAAGTAGCCTTCAGTATCTGTCATTTTTTTAAGGCAACATTGTTATGTTCAACTAAGCCGAAAGTTTGTTACAGTACTTTATAAATTTAAGCTTTTCCTAGCCTTGGCAATGTTTGCATTTTGCCCTGGATAAGCACTGTGACTTGTCCTGCAGGTCTGGCAGCATCCCTAGCTTTATCCATTAGAAATCAGATGCACTCCCATTCCTGAGCTGTGGCAACCACAAATGGCAGAACTAAGAGCCCTATTCCCACCTTGTTAAGAACAAGCATGTCAATATCACATCTTTCCTTTTTACTTCCTATAAACACTTGAACTCAGAGTTCAAAGACACCTGCCTTGTAAACATCTTACACTCCACAACCAAGAATGATGGGAACACCAGATCAGAGAGACAGAAATAGGAACATGCCTGAGAGTTGAGGCCAACCTGGATTACAGACCACGTTTCAGGCCTGCCAGCACTCTAATACAAGACTCTACAATAATAATAATAATCAGAATAATAAGAAACAGAAACAATGGCTAGATGTAGAGAACACTCACAATCCAAAGTATTTGCGATGATTCAGGGGAAAAAACACTTCTCCAAGTCAGCCAAATCGCCATGACCCAGAAGCACCAAATGACTCCAAACCTCCCGCCCGCGCACTGCACGCTGGGACACCGGGCCCAATAGTTGAATAAAAAAACAGCCGAGGCCAAGCCAGATGGAGGAGGTTGCCAGGGGAGACCTGAGGGGGCGGGGCCTCCGAGTGGAGGAAGCGAATGACCTGCCTAGCTTTCAAGAGCCCTGTTTCAGGGATAGCGCTGGAGCGCTCCAGGCTGTTTCGGGCGGGTCAGCAGTGCCCGGAGGACGTCGGAGGGCGGTGTTTCTCCGTAGGGAAGCAAGTGGGAGCCAAGAAGAGTACTTATTCCCGCCTCTACCCCTGGACGACAGTATGGGATTGGGCAGTATGTAGGCACTTCCTTCTATCTTCCGGTGTCACGCGACCGCCTTCTCCTCCCTCCCTTCTTGGTCTACCTTTGGGCTGGGCTGGCTGGTGATGAGATACTTGGCTGCTGGCTGTAGAAGGGGTGACGGTTTCAACTACAATCAAGTCCACGACTGTGACCATGGCCGAGGTGAGCAGCACCGCACCATTACTGAGTACCCGGACCGGGAAACCGCCTTCCAGGCCCGGGGCTCGAGTGCTCCGGTGCAGATGCGCTGTGCTGAGAGTGATCTAAAGATTATAAGCATCTAAGGTTCTGTTTTGTATCCCATCCAGAATAACGCTCAGAATAAAGCCAAGCTAATCTCTGAGACCCGGCGGAGATTCGATGCTGAGTATGTGACAGGTGAGCATGCATTCTAGGGGTTGAAGTGGGGTGTGCAGTGAGTGTATTCAACTTTTACTAGGGTGTTTGTGGGTGTTAATGCTGACAGATGTCAGAGACCTTTTAACCCTCACTGGAAAGATACTGTACATGTTGCAAAGGTTTTGTCATGCTGTGTGCGCTGCTTCTGTTGGGTAGATGGTGTGCTTGCTTCTTCCTTTAAAAGGTTAATGTAAATTAGAAATCAGAATGTCTGGCATCTTGTGTTCATGGGCCTGGTGGTCTGTTTGGTCAATGACATGGATGACATTGTGTAGCTCATGGTTCCTGTGCTTGCCTTTTACCAGAAAATATACCCGAAAACTGCCACTGTACTTTTGCTATATACTTTGTGTATGTATTTTTGTAATCTAGTTCCTTTTATTTTGCTTAATTCCGCTTCTTCAAAACAAAATTGCTACTCACAAGTTCTTATCTCATCACACTCTATACTTGAAAGTTTCCGTAAGTGCAGAATTTATTTGATTGAACATTCAATGTCTTAACGCCATGGGAACTTGAGTTGTCAAGAAATTATCTGATCAGTATTTTTAAACATGTAGAATATGTTATAAATATGGAATTTAAAAGCTCAAGTTTCTGTCTGCCTTGATTGATGCTAATCTAGACCATCCCACTAAATAGCTTACTTAAATGTTCTGAGTGCCTGTTTCTGTATCTGGGAAACATAAATGAGGTTAAAGGATTAAGTGAAAAAACATGTGTCAGATTATAAAGTGTGGAAGTAAAAACTAGTAGGTTGTCAATATAGATTTTGCCTCAGTCATTTGGTTACTGTGGAAGAAATTAAACTTTTATATTTTGATTTTAGTGCTTACCAGAAGATTCCTACACCTTTATACTGTTCTATAGTGTACATCAGTTGATGACCTAGAACAAATAAGGAAATCCATCCCAAATAGCCTGGCCAATAAATCTTTCCATACTTCTTTGCCAATTTTCTTCATGCACCAAACTTTGTACCACAAAGTTGCAAAAGTACTCCATTCACTTTTAGCACAGAGATCTTATTCGTGTCTATTATCATAGCTGGTTACAGTAAGGAGATAATTCTAAAATAGTTCCTATATGAATATAATTCATAGCTATATGGTTTATAATGTAAGAAGCATAACTAATGAATTGATGATTCTATAATAGTCAGTTATTATGCCCAAGGGATCATGCAGAAGATAGATATGTTATGCAGTTGCCAAGGTCTTAAAGATCATCTTGATTCAGTCTTCACATTTTTTAAATGAGGGAAGCAAAGTATACTAAGATTAAGCAATTTGGTTAGAATCCCCGGTGTTAGAGTTTTGGCCTGGCCTACTACTCAGGCCTTTTGGATTTCACTATAGTAATCTTTTAGCAATACTGCAATGTCAGATTAGATCATGTCACTCCCCAGCTTGAAACCCTTCAGTGTCTTCCCACTGTATGTATTTAGAATAAAGTTCCAGTTCTTCTCTGTGGCCTACAAATGCCATGTATTGCCTAGCTCTTGGCTACCTGTCCATCCTCACCTGTTATTATTCTCTTGCTTAATGCAGATTTGACCACCCCCTGAATTAAGAAACATACAAATAGCAACCCAACACACACACACACACACACACACACACACACACACACACACACACACACACACACACACACGAAATAAAAGTTCATTAAAATATTTAGTCTAAAAACATGATGTATTTTCTGTTTGACTTTCTTTTGAAACCTACAGTGACCTCCAAAATTGACATCACACTCCAAAACATGACTGACAGTTTGAAAGATAGAGCTACACTGCCTCATTTGTGTTCTTCAAACAGAACGTGTCTGTTTGTATCTTGGGACATTTCCATTTCTCTTGGCCTGGGATGCTTTTCCCAAGTTAGAGTATATATATGGTTAGGCCTTGTTTATTTTGTTTTGTTTTTGACTTTTCCTGGTTTATATATATCCGAGAGGCCTTCACTGGTTATTAAGTAGCTTCCTGTCCTGCATACTTTCCCTCCTAGCCTGTAATTGTCCTGTTTGTTTATTAGTCATTTCCTCCAATAGATGATATTTACTGGTAGCGGCCTATAGAAGTTGAATGCAGAAGCTTTATGTCTTTTTCTCATTCCTAAATTTCATTCACAGTGTTCAATATATAATCATTGAATGAATATATAGAGCTAATTAAAGATATGTGTTAGAAGATCATGGGAAGAATTGATATTCCAAATTAAGAACTAACCTAACAAGCTTTCCTTTCCTCCCAGAAGTCTGGCAAAGTACAGCCTTCACAATGTATGCCATAAAGACAAAAGTTTTTTTTTTTTTTCAGAGAAAGGTACAGTGTCATGGGGTAGTTTTACACCTATATATATATATATATATATATATATATATATAGGTGACATGCTAGTGAGTTATCTACACAAGAGTTGTAAGAAAACTCTGTGGGCAACAGAAGTAGAAACCATGAATGATTTTCTCACCTGAAATTTGCAGGTGTACCCTGAACTAATAACAAAGGCATTTTAGTTTATATGTATCCCCCCCTATAAAGTTGCCTTTTAGAAATTATCCTTGATAAATTTGATGTGGTTCTTAGTGCATGTAATCCTAGAGCTTAAAAGGCTGAGACAGGAGAGTGTTTGGGTTCCAAGGTGGCATGATTTATTGCAGTATGCTTCAGGTAAGCATGAACGAAAATGAAATCCTGTCTTTAAAAAATATAATTAGTAGCCAGGTAATGGTGGTGCAGGCCTTTATCCCAGCACTCAGGACTCAGAGGCAGGCAGATCTCTGTGTTCAAGGTCAGCCCAGTCTACAAAGTAACTACCAGGACAGCCAGCACTACATGGAGAAACCCTGTCTCAAAAAAGCAAATATATACATATACATATATATATATACATACATTACATACATATATACATACATACATTATAGATGTAGATAGATAAATAAAATAAAGATTAACTTTGTGTTAGAACATCCACTTTTGTCTTTCACAGTCTCTATTGTCATGAACAGTATTTTGTTTCATAATAGCTTTAAGGCATACAAGCCATAATGATGTTTTTCCTAAAGGAAACTTTATTATCCACAGTATCTCATTCAGACATTCATTTGAAAACAGGTTCTTGGGAATTCCAAGTTCACTTTTTCTGCCTGTAGAAAATATTACCAAATATGGATAGATTTTTGGCACTCGAAAAGAAGAAAATATAGGTCTGTAATTATGGTACTTCTCTCCCTCACTGTTACTGTAAGAAGTTCCACATTGAATCTCAAATGAGAAACGTTTCCTGTTCTTTTTTCTCTTAGTGATAATAATTTATTCAGCTCTAAAAGTACTCATTATCTGCTTAACTCTGTAAATCAGGTTGTCAGTACCAGGTAAGTGTGAGTGATAGAGCTATTCTCCTAACTTTTACAGTCTAGTGATGGTATTAGAACAAAGATAAACTGCTAATAGGGGTGAAATGGACCACAAGGAGTAAGAAGCAAAGGAGTCCCTTGGCACTGCAGTATATACACCTGTAATCCCAGAAAGTAGGAAGTGAAACCAGGAGAATTGGGAGTTCAAAAAGGTTAACCTTGACTACCTAGTGATTTGCAATTCAGCCTAAGCTTTAGGAGACCCTTTCTGAGAGAAGACTGATAAGTGCTAAGATTAAAAAAGACACCTACTGAGTAGTGATTTTGTTAGGCCTTCTTTAAACACAATGTCATGGGAAAAATCTCAGCAGCTCCCAAACCTTTGAAAAGCTTGGCTCTAAACCATAATGCTCTTTGAAAAGCTTGCTCTAAACCATGATGCTCTTGGAAAATAGCAGGTTCTTTAAGAGCTGTTTGTAGCCACACAGTGGTGGCAGGCCTTTTATCCCAGCACTTGGGAGGTAAAGGCAGGGGTATCTCTGTGATTTTGAGGTATTACTGGTCAACAGAGTAGGTTCCAGGATAGCCAAGGCTACACAGAGGAAAGCCTGTCTTGAAAAACCAAAACCAAACAAACAACAAAAGGGCTGGTCACCTAGTAAGAGTTCTTGGGATGGTGTCTATAAGGATGATTATGGACTACCCTGGGTTCTTTCCCTTTCCTGTTGTTTCTTGGCTGTGTTGTTAGCAGTTTGGACCTGATTTACACCAGCTTCCTGGTGTTCTTCCTCATCACAGGTTCAAAAGCATCTGGGCCAACTGATCACAGACTGAACCTCTAACACTCTGAGCTAAAATATAACTTTACTCTCTTCTCTGGTGTTTTTTTGTGATGACAGAAAGCTGACTAACCCAGGTAGAATTTCTTATGAACTTACTTGGCCAGGTAGAGAAGGTGACCTAGGTGGGTCAGACAGTCTGAACAAAGACACTAAAGTGAAAAGGTACATAGCATGTTCAGGAAGCATAGGAAGCTTGCTGTAGTAGGCCTCAAAGAGACATGCACACAGTTTAAAAACAATAGAAATACAGTGTGGAGAATCTTGGATGTCCAGGTAATGTACTTGTGGAGAGCCAGCTGTGCTCACAGGATGTGTCTGATCTTACAGATAAAGAAATGTATTTAAATAAACTTAGTTGATAACAGAATAGTCAAAAAACCTCCATACTGTATAGAAATAACAGTGGTAGATTTTTTCTAATCTTTTGTCTATATCCTATGGAAACAAAATTAAAAGACCATCCGGATTATCATTTCTTTGTTGCATTTTATTTACATGATCTTACTACCCCATTTTATAAAGAAGGCAACATTGTATATATTTCAAAGGACAGAAAATATCAATTAGGCAGGAGGAATAAGTTCAAGAGGTCAACATCAATATTGTATATGCTCAGAAAAAAATGAAATGTATGGAAAACATCTTTTCATTAGCTTGATTTATATGTTATGCTATATATGTATAAAAACATTACATATGCCATAAATGTGTATAATTATTTGTCAGTCAGTTTTTGAAAAGGATCAATTTTTATCCTTACGATAGATATAAAATTACCAAGTCTGCTTTAGAGGACATAAAATGTAGGTTTCTACAAAGGCTTGAGTTGTCAACTTGGATGAGAATGAAGAGTTGGTAGAACTGCTTACCTTTTAATCTTTAATCTCAGTATGACCCTTTACATTGCCTACCAAATATTCTTGTATTTTTTAGTGGGTTTTTAAAATTTATAGCCCTAGGTAGTTTATCCCTAGTTATATAGTCTCATTTTTAATCTTTAGTGACATTTGTAGTTTTAAACCACCTGCTAATGAAATATTGCCAGTTCTAGAATGGTAATTTTGTTTTAGTCACAGTTATTTTAATAGCTTAGACAATAAGAGTACAGTCTGTTTATCTAATTTACAGTGTACTCTTCATTGTTTTCTGGTACTTGGGAGCCCAGGCCCTTACTCAGGCTAGGAAAACACTGTTCCAATAAACTACATCTCCAACCCTAACATGTGCACTTTCTTGATAAAGGGTACAAGAGTGATTTTTTCATTACTGAAAATTTAACCTCTAAAAATAATTCTGATTTTATGTTTTAGTTTCTATATTCTATTTTTTTTTTACTATGGTAAAACACCCTAACCCTGACCAAAAGACAACTGAGGGGGGGGAAATGGATTTATTTCACTTAAAATCCAGAACTATGGGTAAATGGGAACGAGTGATTCAAATCAAGAGAAGCGAGAAATGTATGCATGTAGATTCATTTGCATACTTACATACACTCTGTTCTGCCACTCTTATATAGTTCTGGAATTTTTGTCAAGAGAGTGGTGCTGCCTATAGTGGGCTGGTTCTTGCCACATCAATTAACTAGATTAAGACAATCTTCCACAGACATGCCTAAAATCTAACCCACTATTGACAATCCCTCACTGAGACTCTTCCTACATGGTCCTAAGTTATATCAAGATGACAAAGTTAACCATCACAATAAAATATCTAGAAGAACCAAGTGTGGTAACTCAGGTCTGTAATCCTAGTATTTGAGGCCCCCCTGCACAACATGGATCCCTGTCAAAATCCAAAAAAAGAAAAGAAGGAAGAAAGAAAGGAAAGGAAAGAAGGAAGGACAATAAAAGCAATAGAAGATCTCTTGATTATTGAATAGGATCATAGAAATTCCCAAAGGACTTTTCCTCTTCAGTCACCATTTTACAAACAGTGAAAGGAGAGGAATTTGATACATTTCACTAAACAATGTAACAATGTTACAAAATTTTTGTTCATTGTAGAACCTATTATTGATATCATTTACTTTTTCTAGTTTGCCGTGGTTCTTTTTTCATTACACTACTGTATATTTTCAGTGAACATGACATTTACCACCTCAATCACTACTTAATGATGTTTGTAGCCTTAAAAATACAAGTTCCCAGAATTATAACAGAAACTCGATAAAACTGTAAACATGAGAAGGAATCAAGTGTAGCAAATCTCTTTCACAATTAGAACAAAGCAGGTAAAAGTCTCCTTAAGAATTTAGATTTTAACAGCACAGTGAACAAACTTGATTGTGGACACACAAATAAATAGGTTTGTTTGTTTACCTGTGTGTTTGAGTATATAGGTTTTCCTACCCAACAAATAGAAAATAAATACTTTTAAAACATATTTTCATACTTTTGGGGCTTTTGGAACCACTTCTCATGTGGTAAATAATATAAATAAAGAAATCTCAGAGAACTCTAAAGTAGCTAGGTCATAAATGCCAGGTTCTCACGCCATTAGGCAACTCTATTTGGAGTCATAATAAACCGATACTTAAAAACAAATTAAATTTTAGGAAGCCAAAACAGCATACCTCTATGGGATAATAACCTCTCAGCAATGTGTGTAATTCTTCTGTTAAATAACCTGTGGTTTAATGAGAGTGTCACATGGAAAGTACCAAAAAAATGTTAAAACTAACAGACAGCTTATGTGGAAAGATCACGGGTAATTTTATGTGGAGTCATTAAGCTTGGTTGGTTTTGTTTTGTTTGTTTGTTGCTGCTGCTTTCGGTCCAGAGTCTTTGCTGCCTATGTATTTGATAACTTTATTTTCTGTTCTGTAAATTTTTAACTTTTCAAAAAGGCAAGAACAATGCAATCTATTGTTGAAGATCTGGGCCTTGAGAAATGTCAGAGTTGGTGGAGGACAGACTTACACAGGAATAATCATTCTGATTTAAAAAAATTAGTATGCATCTATTTTGTTGATAGGGATTTGGAGGGTGAGGAGGGGACTTTTCAAAGTTCCTGACTGCTTTGAGCTCAGCAGAGGAGAGCACATTAGCCCCCACTCCCTTCATGTCCTCTCCTTCATTACATACAGACTGACATTTGCAGCTGTGATGTAAGAGATGTTTTCTTAAAATGAATGCTTATTGCTTATTTTTCATGAACACTATTTCCATGTGGTGCGTGTATGCGTGCGTGCGTGTGCACGTGCCTGTGTGTGTGTGTGTGTGTGTTTTGGATATTGAACCCAGGGATTTACATATTCTAGGGCTAGCACTCTACTATTCTACCATTGAGTTGTATAACTTAGTTTGAAAAATTATCTTGTTAAGTCAAGCCGCCTAGCTGTCCTTGAATTCATTGTGTAGCTGAGGTAGGCCTTGGATTTGTGACCTTCCTACCTTGGCCTCCTGAGTAAATGGAATTACAGGCTTATGTCACCAGGCCTGTCATGAGATGGGCCCCATATTCTCTCATTTGCTCTTCTTAGGAAGAGCACATACCAAATTTCACATAATGAGTCCACACCGAGGCCTTGACACAGTTCATAGTATGTAGGAATGGCAAAAATCCATTAAGTCTGTTTAGCCTGGATAATTAGCTGGTGACTGGTGAAAAATTTGACCTTGGTGCCCTTGAAGGAATGCAACTGAAGTATCAAGTTTCACCTTCCCTGCAACTGACTAAAGATGGTCTAAGACTTGTTCCTGTATGACCTCACCTGAGAATTACTTTGTTCAGTTTGTATTTTAAAGGGTTTTAAGTACACATACAAGGAATTGGCAATGGGGTGTGTGTCCCTCAAATTTTAACATATTTATAGCCTAACCCTACACAGGGTAGAGTGGTGGGAATTACCAAACCTTGCAGTAGACCAGAGGTTCATTAGACACAGTCCTTTTGTCAGCTTGCTGATTCTTGGATCTCCTCCAAAATCCAGGATCTAGGTATGGAACCCAAGAATGCCAGTGTTGACAGCCCTTATTGCTTCTGATGCATGCTGAAACTTGAGACTTGCCTTGTTGTAGAAGATCACCTTTCATTCAGTTTTCCAGATAGCTTCACAGATGTGAAGAGATTGAGAGTAGATTGTGACCAGCTGCTAAGGGAGTGGTTTTTGTTTCTCTTTTGCTTCCTGGTGACTTCCATTCTTAACACATAGATGGTCTGTACTTCTCTTTCAAACTCCTGTCAGGAGTTCTCATCTATACTAAAGATTCATAGCAGAATGGAAGACCTATGTATGCAAGCAAGAGATTTGGGGGTCTAGCAAAATGGCTCAGTGGGTAAAGGTGCATACTACCAATTCTGACAGACTGAGTTCAGTTCCTGGAACACAAAGGAGAAAACTGACTCCAGAAAGTTGTCCTCTGACTGCCACATATGCATACTATAAATAATCCAGATAAATAGATGAGTAACATAATAAATTTTAAAAACAGTAGATTTTGTTGTACTAAATATAATTAATAATGTTTCTTAACTGTGTAACCAAGCCATAGATAAAATGACTGCTCACCTCCTCTGTGCTCATTCTCTTCCTTCTGTCTGCCTTTATGTCCCTCGTAAATGACATTTGAGAGCCCAAGATGACTTTTCAAAAGTTAAGATAGCTTCTGTCTCCTTACGGAGGGATCCTTTTGTTTGGTCTTCTCTTGCTGTCTTCTGTTGTCTCCCTACTTCCTCCCTTGGCTCTTTCCCTATTTCTTCCTGGTCTTTATCCCTGTTTTGACTTATCTCCTGCCTCTCTCCGCTAAACCCTACCTTTTCTTCTCTCCAGCTATCTCTTTCTTGTTTCTTTTCCCTTTTCTGATTTCCTTTCTGCTTGTCCAGGCTTAAATGGTTAAAACAGTATTTCTTGTGTAAATACATTCCTATTGATAATGACATTAAATAGAAACTGAGATTTGAGAAATCGGTACCCATGATAGTGCTATCAGGAGTAATAATTTAACAATAATTTAACAATAATCAAGTGTGCTTGCTTTAGGAGCTTACTGAGCCCCCTTTTCACTGACCACCACATTTATTTGAATGAAGAACTGATAAGTAAACTGTGCTTATGCTAACTTGGGCATATGATTGTAGACATTCTCCTGCAAGCAGATGAAGGCAGCTATAATTTTATGGAAAATATCCTGCTCGTACAATGACCAAACAAAATGATCCTTCTGTAATGAGACAGAGCTATCTTACCTTTTAAAAAGTTATCTTAGGCTCTCAAATGTCATTTATAATTAAAGTAAAAATGTGCTTGTGATACTCATGAATTTTCAAATTACAGAACTAAAACGAGTTCCTAACGTTTATTTAGTATCGACCCACTCATTTTATAGATTAGGAAAACATACATTAAACTTTATACCCCAGGTGACATTATACAAATGTGTGATTTATGGTCTCATAGTCATGATGTTTTACATTTCCAAGCACTTTCATACATTCTTTTGCATCTGACCCTCATGCAGGTCTCTGAGCATATAAAAGCGTCTGAGGATTAAAAAAGTGGAGACTCAAAGAAGTTAATTGTCTCAATGCACTTTATACCTTCTTGCCTTTTCATCTATTACCTCAAGGCCCTAAACTAAAGGTAGCACAAATGTGGAGGAGGCGGACATTGTACAGCTTAGCAACTAAATACTTGTAAAAGAAAAGGAAATCGAGAAGCCAGGGAAATTTCCCAAAACTGTTTGCTTTGGCACTTAAGAGAGAATGGATAGTTGAGGAACTACAAATGAAGACAAGAAATGTGTCTTCTGCTTTAGAAAACTATTAAAATGTACAGGCTGTGGACCTTGTTTATTTGGCTTGCATACCAGTAACTCTAATTCAAGATACATGTTGTTGAATGCCTTATGAAAATCTTAAATGAAGGCCTGTGGCTGTTCACTGAAGAATTACTTTTGATTATAGGAAATACTTGTGAGAAGAAGTGTCTGAAAAGAGTGGTCAAATCTGGGTGTGTGGAGGTGATTACATGGCAACAGGAATAATCCCCTTATAATAAACCAATGAGAATAGCATACCAAGAAGAGTATCCAGTATAAGATTCAGTGCAGAATATAGCATGTGTGTGAAGACAAACGATTATAATTCAATATAATTGGCTAAATTATTGGAGATGTTGGTGTCAGAGGCCAAAAACATGATAATGCTGTATGTTATGGTTTAAATGTGAAATAGTCCCTGAAAAAGCTTAAGTATTGAAGACCTTGGTCCCAGCTGGTAACAGATGAGAAGTACTGGATCCTGAGGGCACTGACTTCATCAATGGACAAATCCACTGATGAGTTCATAGCCGAGTGGTCTATTAGGAGATAGGCCCTTGCTGGAAAAAGTTAGTCATTGGAGGGGGACATGTGCATTTGAATAGTATACCCATTCTCTGGCCCTTTGCTGGCTGTTTCTGCTTCCTGTGTTCTATATGAGCAGTTTTGTTCTCCAGACCATAAGTTGGAGGCCACCTTAAAATAAATAAATAAACAAAGCTTCTCTTCTTTCTTCTTTGATTTTGCCTCAGGAATGAAGTATTAGCTTCTAAGCTCTAGCTAATGAATAATTTTCCACTGGACTTTAAAAACAAAACAAAAGCGAAAACATGTTCTATGCCATGGGCAGAAGCATGCACCTGTAATTCTAGCTACTAAGATTGAGGAAGGAAGGTCACTTGAGCTACAAGAATTCAGACATCCTGGACAGGATAGTCTTTAGATAACCTTATAACTTTATTCTTCTCTCACATAGAAATCCAGTTAGTTCTTTAGATTACAGTTTCACCTGAAAAACACTCCTATGCGTGTCTTGGAGAAGTATGACTTTGTCTTCCAGATCTTTCTTCTCCTTTGTGTTAGTTTTGTTATTTTTCACAGCGGAATTAACCTGATTTAGATGTTCACTGTTTTTTCTCTAGAAAAGTCAGAAAAATATGATCCCCGTGATGTTGAAAGGCTTCAGCAAGATGATAACTGGGTCGAAAGTTACTTATTATGGAGACATAACGTGGTGGATGAAACACTGAAGATGCTTGATGAAAGTTTTCAATGGAGGAAAGAATTTTCTGTCAATGGTAAGCTGTTGGACTTCATCTTGACAGGGTAATGCTATCTGTATAAATGTTACTGTTAGACGTTTGGTTGTATTTGCTTACATCCCTAATAGTCATAATTATACTAGAATTTTACCTTTAGGAGCCTAATCATACTTTCAAGGGGATGGTTTATGACAAAATCTTAAAAGGAGAGTCATTCATAAGAAAATCAGATCACAGGGAACTGAATCGCATAGTCACTAAAAGCATGTTTGCCTAATCTGTATTTGGTTTGATTCCATTAAACAGTGGCAAGATAGTCTTCCATATTAGACCTAGAAATAAGAAAATATTGCTGTCCTGTTCTGTTTTATCAGTTATTGCCAGTGCCGTTCCATATCCACAGAGTACCTCATGCTTTTGAGTAATCAATAACGGAATGGGGAGCCTAGAAAAGCAAGCTTAAATTCTACTAGATTGAAATTTGTCATTAAAATTGGTGTTTGAAATCTGAAAGGGAATTTTGCAGTAGTTTTCAAATATGTGGTGAACTCTGCAGGGAAGGTTTCCTATTGTCTCCCCATAAATATTAACAAGGATAAGTAGACATAACTGCCCATTTCAACTACCTAGTATTGCCTGTTTTAGAAGATTAAGAACTCTGGAGTGACTGAATCTAAGGACTCAATGCAAAATAGTCAAAAAATCTAGAGTTAATTTTCTCCCCATTCTTTATGTTAGAGTCCACAAGAAAGGGCGTACCTAAAATCTAAGAAGACAAATGATGGGCAATGGAAAACTATAGGCAGTTTAAACAAAAATGCGTACATTTATCAAAAATATATCTGCAATTTCTAAATTATGGACAAAATGAATTCATATAGAGTAAAGTTTATTGTATGTGGTCTTCCTCTGTCTCTCTTTTTTAGTTCATTGAGAATCTCATACTAACTTCAACAATGCCTATTCGTGAACAGGTTGCTAGTTTTTGGTGACACAGTAAAGTTGTGATCTAGTCAGAGCGAGTGAGGAAGAAACCTGGAAATTGTTGGCAAATGAAACAAAAGCCTCGCATGTGCTGCCTTGCCATATTGCTCCTCAGCCTCCCTTAGAGACAGACTAGTTAGGTTTTTTGTTTGTTTTTCCTGCTAAGGTATTTTATATTTCTTGAATTATTTTCCATCTGCTCTAAAACACTAGAGTGTACAGTATATAAAACTTTGTAGAAAAATACTGTCTGGCGGGTGGGGAGGTAACACAGTATGAGCATGACTAAATTTAGAGCCCTAACACACACTTCAAAAGCTAGGCATGGCAACATGCACTTGTAATCAGAGTGCTGGGTTGGGTGGAGACAGAGTCACAGGGTGCTTTGTGGGCCAGCTAGTGTAATAGTATCACCATGTCAGTTCAGCAAACTCTAAATCCAGTGAGAGACTGTCTCTCAAAAATAAGTTGAAAATGGCAGAGGAGGAAAGCCCACATCAGTACCTAGTTTGTAGACACACACACATACACACACACACACACACACACACACAATGGGGGAAATGCTAGAGAGGAAGAGGAGAAACAGAGAAAAATGTGGCATCTTGCTAGACAAAGCAGTGATTATGTTTTCTTCTTCAAATTCTGAAGTTGTATGAAGATTTTCTTAATATAGCTTTTATTTGTTTAGGGGAAACCTAGGGATAGAATCTACAACCTTGTCTATGCTAGACATGTACCCTCCTATCACTGGAGTACACCCAAGCACCGCGACCCCAATTGAGTGGTCTCTTAGTGTTAGCACGTGTTGACAAGTGAAGTCATTCTTTGAAACCCAACCAGAATCTGAAGATATCCACAAAAATAAGAGGTTTTCCAGTTCTATCATCTGTAAATCTTTTGTCAGTTATTTTCTCAGCAGAAAATGACTTTTGTATTATCAGCCACTAGTTCTAATTTTTTTAATAAGTTACATTTTACTCAAGATTTAACTAAGTTGTGTCTTATTCAAGTTTGAGTAAGTGATAGTAGAAGTACTATGTAACGTTATCTTTTCAGTGAGTTTTTTTTTAAGATACATGCACTGCTATTGATCAAAGTTTATCACTTTCTAGATCTTAGTGAATCCTCTATTCCAAGATGGTTATTAGAACTTGGTGGCATTTATCTCCATGGTTATGACAAAGAAGGTAACAAGTTACGTAAGTACACTTAGTTCATACCCTAGCTTTTCAAGATTTTGAGATGTATGTCTGTGTTTCAATATTCACAGAACTTTTCCATATGAATACCCAACAAATTTCCTTCAACTAGAAACGTGTGACCATTTTTGCCCCATCATATAATATTAAGGCATAGTTTGCACTATGATAACTAAACAGTAAACAAATGCTGTGTCTTAGTTACTTGTCTGTTTCTGTGATAAGAAATCATGACCAAGGCAACTTACTAAAAGAATTTATTTGGGGCTTATGGTTTTAGAGACTCAGAGTCCATGATCGTTCATTGTGGGGAGTATGGTAGCAGGCAGGCAGGTAGGCATGTCACTAGAGCAGTAGTAACACAGCCAAAGTCATTCAGTTAGTTCTCATCTTCTTTCTCACTTGTTATTAGCCCTCTACTTAGTAGGAATTTTTTTGGAGAATCTTTTGACTGTTGCTAAGTATGCAAAATGGACTTTAAGTCTCCTCTTAGCTTTTTCTGAATTGTGTGTAGTAATGGGAAGAAGAGTAGCAGCCATCTGTTGTTCAGATGACTTTCTTGTCCTCCCTTCCACTCACCCAAATCTAGCTTGGGTTGGTACTAAGGGTGGGAGAGCCTATGTGCATCTTGCTGGCCTATTCTTTGGCTTGTGAACTGGGCCGTATGTTGATGGTATGGTGAACTTTCCTCTTATGCCTGTTCTTCTTCAGTCTCCTTTCCTCAGACCTCTTCTGTAGTTTGCTCCTGAAACATGTTTCCCAAAGCTTGTTCTTTTCTTGGTTTCTTAGACTTTGCAGCTGCTACTGTCTCATGAGGAGGTCATCTCAGACACATCCGCTTTGGCTTCCCAATTCACAGAGCAGATTCCATACAATTCCCAAGCTACTTGCTCATACTCAGCTGCCCGCCAGCTGGTGTCTTTTGACTGTGAGATGCCTTCAACATGGTCTACAATCCACACTCCTGTCCTTCCACTCATGCTCCCCCTGGATTGTCAGCTCTGGCCTGTTTCTTGGCTCTCCCTGTAATTTAGCTTCATTTGGGTTTCCATTTCGTCTTTACCAGCCAATTCCTCAATCCAGTCCTACCTACCCTGTTCCCTTATTGTCAGCTCTTTCCCAGGTTGTGACCAGATAGGTTTCCTCCCTAGCCTCCTCCATTCCAACCTCGATGGCTCTGCCCAAGCTAGGTTTTGAAATAGGGAACTCTAGCTGCCGCCCGCTCTGGCTCTCTGTTCTTCTCTTCTCACCGTCCCATTTCAGTCTTAGCTGTAGCAACCCTAAGCTTTCCTGTGTTCCACTCCCCAACATAGCCCTCCCCAGGCCTCCCTCCTGACTGTCTTTGTTTCTATTTTTGGTAGAACATGTTTTCTGGGGGTTTGATCAGTGGTTTCCTCTTAAGCATAGTGAAGAGTACTTCTGGTTATTACAAAATGGTGTTTGTTCGCCAGCATTTTCTCTTCACTTCACCTAAAAGTGACATCTGTTTATTTCCCAGAGCAGAGAAAACTAGTTTGCCTCTCTGCTGCTCTTTAGTTTAAAGGTCCCAAGTGTAGCTATTTCTCATTTTAAATAGGGGAGAGATTTTTTATTCAAAACAAAAATAAATTATGAAAGAATATGCCAAAAGAAAGGAGATATATATTATATTTCATAATATATATATATTTCCCTATATAATGAAAATGTGACAAGTAATATGCTTGCTTTTATCTGTTGTTCTGCTTAAAGTCTGGATCAGAGTGAAGTATCATATAAAAGACCAGAAAACCATAATGGACAAAAAGAAGCTCATAGCATTCTGGTTGGAACGATATGCCAAGAGAGAAAATGGGAAGCCTATCACAGTGATGTTTGACATGTCGGAAACTGGACTCCATAGCATAGTAAGCATTCTTCATTAATCCTAAATCGTGCTTTGTCCTGGTTTCCTTTCTTTTGCCATCTAAATATTGTTCTAAAAATGAAGCTAGCAAAATCCAAAAGGATTATTTTTCCTCTTGCATTGTGTGTGAACTCAAATGTGGAATAGGGTTTGCAGAGAATTTAATTTGCTTCAGTATTTGGTGCAGATGCTATATTTCCTAGCAATGTTGCATGCCTGATGTGAAAGATCGAGAGGTAAGACATGGAGGCTGGCAGGGCATGAGTCATTGTGATGAACACTGAACTTTTTTACCATGCTAATAGCTCCCAGCACCAAGCCCCATGCCTGGCCCAGAGTCATCCAGTCACTAAATATTGAATAAAGACACGCATGATCTCTGTATATTTTTGCCTTGTTTTGAGGGTGCAAGATACTCATGTGAGTTTGCCTCATACCACACTTGTGCTTTTATTGAGCGCTTGCGTATGCTTCTTGAATTTTTTGTTTCTTTTTATTTAGTAAGCTTGGGGAACCAGTTTTCTTCAAATGATTTTTACCAGCCTGACAACTTAGTTAAATCACTAGTTACAATAGCAATACATTATTCTATGTACAGCAAGCATCACAGCCACTCATGAAGCTGAAGTATAAATATTATTTAAACCTAACTTCAAGGATAGCTTGGACAATATGGTGAGACTGTCTCAAAAAATAATGAGAGATTAGAAAAGCATCTAGATATCCAACATGGCAAAATGATAAATTACGTTATACCTAATTGACAGAGTGTACAAAACTATGTATGTTGGTATTTGTAGACATCTTGTAATAGTATTAAAGAATACCTGTTTAAGTTAAAAAGAACTATGTACATGGCTGTGTAACCCCAAAAAATCGTATCTTAGATTTAAACAACAGCAAAACACGGTTAGAGAGGACAATTAAAAAGAGCTTTAGGAGAGGGAGACAGCAGAATGTTTTCTTACATTAAGAATCTAATATCCCGCACCTTAAAAAAAATGTAGTTTCCATTGAGTGGATTTTAAATTACAAAGTAAAGTGGTTTCTATTCTAAATGAAAGTAAATTACTTAGATAAGTCAATGTTCCATAAACTATGACTCTATTGTTCTTTAGGTACCAGAATCACCTATATATTATCTCACAATCATGAACAATGTATGTTAATGTTTTCTGTAGCCTAATATAGTGAATTTACAGGAGCTGTCTGATGGTTTTTCAAGTAATTTAGATAATGTCATTTCTAATTTGTAAAGAAAGATTATTGGTACTATTATGTATTCCAGTCATTATTATTGCTATATAGCACCTGAATCTTTATTGCATAATTTCCTTTTTGTATGACACTTTTATGATTCTCAAAGTCATCCTATAAGGATCCATAAAAAAATGCTTTAGTAAGAGGTGGACTGCCACTTTGACTGTAGCCTTTTACCTTCCTAGCTAAGAGAATAGAATTATTTAAAATCATACAGGTAGCTACACTTTAAATAGTCAACATTTTAGGAGAAGTGTATCCATTCTCAGCAGCTGAACTCAAAAGAGAAATCTTGCATACACCATTAGAGGATAGACACCCTACATGATAAGGACACCATTCTGAAAAGCACCCATGAGAGTGTGTGTACCCCAGGCTGTTTCGTGGAGCTGCATTATGTGGTGCCCAGTGTAGACATACATACACTGCTGACATCAAGTCACCTAAAATAAGCAGGACCTCGGATGTTTATGAGCAAGAGCATTCAATTGAAGGAATGATGGTAATGGTTACTAGACCAGGGCTAGTAAAAGTAACTGAGAGTGGTCATGGCTTTTAGATTAGGTAGCCAAAATTCTGTACAGCTTGATTTTTAAGCCCTTTCTTGGACTCTTACTTAACTATATATTTTTAAAACTATACCCAGTGGATATAATGATTATTTATGACGGTATTATTTCTCACATATTAAATAATTATAGCCAGCTATGCTTACTTTCAGATTACTGCAATTAAAGGCACTGCAACTCATATGCTAGGAATGACTTTATAGCCTGTCCTGCCTAGAATTTTAGTACCTGTCCTGGATTTCAGCTGGTCTGCTTAGGTCTTCAGACTAGCAGTATTTATGAGGTGACTGAGCAGGATTAATGAAACAGCCTACTAGCGTGGAATAATATGGGAAATGAAACATGAATACTATCCCTAATGACCTAATTTCCTGTTGTTGTATATGAAACAAGAGAACTAACTAGACAACTGTTTAATACAGTCTCCTTACAATTAGAATGAATGAACAGCACTTGATTATAAACTAAAAAAAAATACCAACAACAAAACGAGAAAATTAAGCTGAGTCCTCTTAAATAAAAAGTAATCTGATAGGTACAATTAGTGGCATCGTTGTGTACAAAATTAATACAAAAATTTTTTATTGATACTCCTGAGGTTAAAAAAATAGATTTATAAAGTAAATACTGTACTATAACATGTTTGTATAGCTACAAATGAGTGCATATATATTATTTCAGTTAGTCAAGTTAAGAACTGTATACCCTTTTCAATAATTCTTTAGTTGTTTGAATTTTAGAGTCTCTCTGTGGGGATCACTTTAATGTACATTTCATATCCCATGGCTCCCTGTAGCCTGACACATATAATTAGTTTCAGGTAATACAAATAATTTTTAAAGTTACCAATACATGACTTCTTCAATCCAATTTTAGAGCCAGTTATTAGCTTAATGACCCAAAACCTTAACCCTTATAGCTATAAATATGTATATTAGCTTATCTTTTAAGAAAAATAGTCCTCTCACTGGTCTTTAATAATTTATCACCTTTAGAACTATGTGATTTGAAGATTTCTAATATGGACAGTCATAAAGCTTTCATCTTTATTTTAGGACATGGACTTTATACGCTTTATCATCAACTGCTTTAAGGTGTATTATCCCAAATACCTCTGTAAGTAACTTACTCCTTTATAAAACCATATGTTAAAATTATAGATGATGTCCAAAAATTATAAAGCTTTATACTGTAGAGTCTTATACCTGAAACATTGTTCTTTAATGAAGTATTTTAAGTGTATTACTAGGTAGACATGTAAATCCTTATCATGGTAGATACACAGACAATTTTTTAAAGTAGTTTTTCTTTACAGTTACTGGTGCCAATATCCTGTAACATCTAACACATAGCTGTGTATGATTATATATTTATTTGCAACATGAGCCCATTTTTACTGATCTTTGTCTAAAGTTATATTTTTATGTGGAGCTTGCTTCATGTAAAAACAAAAGCAGTACTGAATAAGGTACACTGTATGATAAATATATACAGTATGTTACTAATTGCTGTTTTAAAATTGGTGCTAAGAAAATACTGACTCCAAATGCACTACGTTTGACTCTGGTATTTAGAGAGTTTTGTATTATTTGTTTTCTCATGGTGCTAAAGATTGAACCCAGGGCATTGTACATGCAGGACAAATGTTCTGCCACCAAACTATCATCCTCAGCCCTGTATAGTTTGTTTTAAATTGTAATTCTCCCACTAATGACACAATTGATGGGCTTCTCAAGCATTATTGTTCATTTTTCATCTGTTGGATTTATGTAATAGGTTCCCCATGGGAAAAATAAGTGACCAAGGCCCATAAACAGTCAGATATATATAACTCCAGTTCAGGAAAATTAAAGGACAGTTGAGGCAAAGGGATATCAATATGGAAATTCACAGAGCTTCCTGTGCATTTCCTTGACAGATACAATTAGGGTCCCTTGGGTAGCCGAAAGCATAATGGATGTCTAGAATCAGCACCACCTACAATCCTATTTGTAGGCATTTATAAAGAGAATGACAGTGTCCAGGTTGGGAAACTTGAATGACCTACTGTTCTGTGTGTATCTGGCATATACCCTGACTCATTAATTCTTGCTGAGCAGGGCTTATTAATGGACACTATAGAATTACTATTTCATATTAGCTTGCTTCTTTTATGAACAAAGCAAAACTGAAATTGTTATTTATTGAGGGATCTAAAGGACGTTGAGGTAAGCCATGTAGAAATAATACTAATATAACTATTACTTTATAAAGTACATTCAGCCTTCTAAAATACACTTAAAAGCATTTTTGATGAGCCAGTGAGGAAGAAAGACCCATAGCTATTAGTCAAATATGTCATGATTAGTTTTGAAAGAACTAGTCATAGGTTCATATAAATGTGAATGGTAATAATGTTTGTTTCAGTTAACTATAGATGATGACTGTGTTCTATCAAAATGATGTGGTTTTGCTGACACTGGATTTTATGGGCTCTTAAACTGATTGTTTTTCAAAACCTGCCATGAACTATTATACCTTAATTATACCCCCACTGATGAGCACCAGGCCACCTCTTACTGATTCCATGTTCTTTTTGTGCACTTTATTTTGTGCTAGTTTTGGGTGACATTCTATGGGGTTGTCTTCTCAAAGAAGAATGAAATTACATATTTGGTTCTTCTGGAATAGATGAATGAAATGGTTATCACAAATCTCCTTTGGGGTTTCTGATTTTTTTTCCCCTCACAGGTGTTGATAGTGCTACTTAATATCCTCACTTCCATATGTAAAATAACTGTTCTGTATACTTTGGAATTGTTGGCTTCCTGGAGCTCATAACACTTAAGAAAAATTATTTGGTAGAACCAGAAGGAAGGGACAGCTCTGTGACTCTTTCAACAGTGTAACTGAAGAAAATTATAAGTGAGGCCATGAATTAGACAAGTAAATATTAGTCTTAAAGTGAAATTGCTTTCAGCACTGATCTGACATATCACATCCATGTCTTAACTATTCTTTTGAGTACCTTTGTTCAAGCAGAACAGTCAGCAGAGGAACAGAGGAATGCTTTGTTTGCCAATGGACAATGACAATGCATTATTAAGACCCCTTCCCACGTGAGTCCCAACACCACTCATACTTTCCTGAGTTAAAAGTTGGCCAATCAGTTTTTCCTCACATGGTAGTTTTTTTCTAGATCAAATCAAAGCTAGCATTGTAGAGGTACTAAGTCAAATTGAGTGATTTCTTTTCATCTTTCAGCAAAAATTGTGATCTTTGATATGCCTTGGATAATGAATGGTGAGTATATTGTTTGTGTTTTCCTAAATTGTTTTTACTTTTATTTGTCTTACTTGGCCAGTTCAGCCATGTTTCTACTGCCGTTTAGGAAAATGTTTGTGTTATACTTGTGAACTCCTAAAAGACTAGAGCCAGGGTACTGAGGAGTTATTTTTTCAACAAACCGGGCTGATAATCTCTCCTCTGATCCTGAGAGTTTTTCCACTGGTCTTCTAAAATCAGCCTCAATATAATCTGCCATTTGGGCAAAACAATTATAAGATTCCTCGTTCTGTTTCCCATACATAAGGTGTCTAACAAAACATGCATTAGCTGGGTTTTCTCTTGGGCTTCAAGTGTCAAGGAACAAAGTGGGAGGAATCTGAAAATCACTCTAAATCATTGTAGTCACATAGTCCTTTTTGACAGTCATAATTTTGCTCTAAGTCTTTTGAAATGACCATAGGGGAAAAACTACTTAGTGATTTTTAAAGGAATGCTGCTTCTTCACGGTCTGTTTTTTGTTGCATATGAAGCAAACATTAGGTTAACTCTATGAACTGATATTCGGATCTATGAAAAGTTCTTGATTGTCAAACCTTTTAATACTGGTAAAGAATAAACAAATACTTATTAAAATGTCGAATCAAAAAGCAGGTTACTACTGACCTTATGGAATTAAAAATTAGTTATAGCAACAAAATTAGAAAATTAGATGAAAATAATAAATTCTTCCTCTCCTCAACTGAATTCCAGGAGCTTGGCCAAGTGCTTGACTGTGGGCGTCTGTATCTGCTTCCATCAGTCACTGGATGTAGGTTCTGTGATGACAGTTAGGGTGATCACTAATCTGAGTATAGGGAAGGGCTAGTTCAACACTCTCTCCACCATTGCTAGGAGTCAAAGGAGAAAGGGGTGTGTATGCCAAGATCATCATAGAAAAAAGCACAGAGACAGCTAACCCAAGCTAGTAGGAGCTCATAGACTGTGGACTGACAGCAGAGGGTACTAGGCCCTCTGAATGTGGGTGATAGTTGTGGGTTGATTTGTCTGTAGGTCCCCTGGCAATGGGACCAAGAATTATCCCAGGTACATGAACTGGCTCTTTAGATCCCATTCCCTATAGATGGATGCCTTACTCAGCCTTGATGCGGGGGGGGGGGGGGGGGGGGGGGGGAGGTGGGGGGGTGGGGGGGTGGGGGGGTGGGGGGGGTGTTGGTCCTGTCCCAACATGGTATGCCAACCTGTGTTGACTACCCAAAGGAGGCCTTACCTCCTGAGAAGAGTGGATCAGGGTTTGCATGAGGGAAAGGTGTGTGGTGGGGAGCCAGAGAAGAGAAGGGAGGGGAAACAGTAGTTGGTATGTAAAATGAAAAAAATTAAATAAAAATATATTTTTTAAAAATGATAAATTCTTAGAAAGACCTAGACTACCAAAATTGATGCAAGAATAATCAGAAGTAGTAGCCAACGAGATAAAGAAATCCCACAAAGAAACATTCAGGCCCTGGTGACCTTTCTGGCAAATTCTATGAAATAATTAAAGAAGAATTTACCCTGATCCTTTGTAAACAGTTCTAAAAATAGGCCACAAAGGACTGTTTGTGATTCGTTTATAATACCAAACATCAGATGAGAAGAAAACTTCAGACTGCCACCCTTACAACTATAGATTGTATTACAACTATTACAACATTACAACTATAGTCCTCTGAAGGTACTACAGCTAGGGGTATGGCTCAGTTACTAAGCACTTGCCTAGTCTGTGTGAAGCCCTGAGTTCCACCTCTAGAAGTACAGAAGAACAAAACTAACAAACTACAGCCAAAGAAATATAAAAAAGTTTTATAGGCTACAGAGCTGCCTCCATTGGTAAAGCACTTGAGTTTAAATCCGTGTAAAGAAGCAGTCACAGTAGCTTGTGCCAGTAACCTTAGCACTGGGAGTAAGAGATATCAACAGGCAGAATTCTGGAGCTGTCTGGCCAGTCACTCTGATCTAATCAATGATCTCAGAAAGACAAGGCAAATAACTCTTTAGGAATGACCTCTAAGATTATCTTCTGGCTCCCAAATGCATGCATATACATGCGCCCGCGCACGCACACACACACACACACACACACACACACACACACACACACACACACACACACACACAAAGCATTACAAACCAGGACAAAGCAGGATTTGTCTTAAGAATGAAAAGTTGGTCCAAGTAGGAAAATCAGTGTAATATATCATATTAATAAAATGAAAAAAGTGACAAAAATATAATACCATCTCATAATAAAACACACTTTTAAATACTAGGACCAGAAGGTGCTGTTGAAAAAAGTAGATTTTAAAGAGATTCTAGCAGTCCACACAAGGCCACCTTCCACAAATTCAAGAAGTTCCCCAAATGCCTTCCAAATTTGCTCACTCACTAGAACTGCTAAAACTCTGTGGAAGGAATGATGCTCACTTTTGTGATTTATTGCAAGGAAAGGATTCAGAGAGACAATCCAAATGTGAAACTGTTAGCATCAGTGTGAGCAGCAGACGCGTAGCATTGCTAACCAAGGAAATTCACTGAAACTTGTACCTTGGTGCTCAGAAATTGTCTTGGTGCTCCATTATGTAGGGATGGTTGATTTTGCTTTTGGTTACTCCCCATTGATACCACAAACTCCTGATGCCACACTACCCCTACCTTATATCACATTTGTTTATACACCACATTGGTTGGTTTATATTTACCCTAAGTCTGAGATCATGCTGTTCTCACTAGCCCCACCCCAGGCTCAAAAAGACAGTCATGCCGAAAAAGAAGGCTACCTCCCAAAAGCTGGGAGCAAAGGCCAGACCTCTCTTTCTGTAAGGGTAATTTTTAACTGCATGAAACAGAGCTCTCTGGCCTTTATGAGAACCCACAGCTAGAATCATTTGTGAATTATTTCAATAAAGCTGGCATGAAAAAAATTACACTTAACACTTCATTTAATTCCAATAGCATGACTTCAATCCTGTCAAATCACAAGCTGTTTAAAATTGAAAAGAGAAGTTTAAAGAGTATTTGAACAAAAGCTTAAATCATAGCGAACCAAAATGAAAAGAAAAAACCATGATTTTCTAAACCACACTTTAATGTTTTATCATTTTTATTTCCCCTTTTTTCTGCTATCATGTTCACATATTTACTGCAACATTCTGCTTTTCGGTTTTTCCAAATGGGTTAAAAATGTTCCAATAGAATTTTTTTTTAATTAAGCATAAAACAAATGGCATGACACAGGACAGAATTATAACTGTCAAATGGCTATGATTGATAGTAGCTGATTCTTGTAGATTCTTTCTCGTGGTTATATAAACTGTGAGGCCTGGGAAAAATGCAGTTTTGAGTCAGGAAGGAAGCTGGTTCCGGCTCACACCCATAATGAGCAGGGCCTCTTCCTCCTATTTCTGCCTCTTCCTTTGAGAAGGGTTTTCAACTTGAGGGTTAATCAGAAGAAACAAAGTAAAAGATTCTTCACAACAGCATGCACTTCCTTCCTGAATCACAGAACTGTTTGGTTCATTGTCTAAAAGTCATAGCTGTTGAAGCCACCGATAGATGTGGTCAGAGGTCAAAACCCTGAAAAGCTTCTCCATGAACATCAGGGTAATTTAGTCTTCCTGAATCTCCATGTAACATTTGAAACCTGTGAGGGGCATGTATACCATAAAGCCTGCAGAAATTAAAGAATGGCAAGTGCCCCGCCTCATAAGAAGCGCATTAACAGCTCCTATTTTAAAGTGGTTTCCGAAGATGTGGGTTAGCACATACAGTAAATTAAAGTGCTGGACAAAGCAAGTAAAGTTCTGTAACTTGATTGTTTTTCCTCAGCTGCTTTCAAAATTGTGAAAAGCTGGCTTGGCCCAGAAGCAGTAAGTTTGTTGAAGTTTACAAGTAAAAATGAAATCCAGGAGTATATCAGTATGGAATACCTGCCTCCCCACATGGGTGGGACAGTAAGTAGAGTTCTTGAAACTTGGGCTGTGTTCTTCTGATGTCCTCCACCGGGCTCCTACAATCCTTCCTCCTCCTCTTACACAGGGTTGCTGAAGATCCTCCTAATGTGTGGCTGGGCTGGGGGTCTCTGCCCCTGCTGCCATCAGCTGCCAGAAGAAGAAGCCTGACAGCTGGGCTAGGCGCTGATTTATGAGTATAGCCGAATATCATTGAGAATCATTTCATTGACTGTTTTCCACATGTGTTTGAGTTTATCCTAGGTCTCTGGGCTATGCAGCCTTTAGTTCCTGATCATCCAGGCAGTATTGGGTCTAGGCTCTCAGTAATAACAGGGACCTCAAATTAGACCAGTCTTTGGTTGACTATTCCCACAAGTTCTGCACCAGCACGTCTTAAATGCAGGGCAAGCTATAGGTCGAAAGTTTTGTGGCTGGATTGGTGTCACAGTCCCAGCACTAGAAGCCTTGCCTTGTTACAGAGGATGGCCAGATCAGGCTCTATAGCCTCTATTACTAGGAGTCCTTGATAGGATCACCCTCGTAGATTCCAGGGAGTTTCCACTGCACTATATTAGCCCCCAGATGCCTTCCAATTCTATCTGTCTCTCCTTATATTTTCTCCCCCTACACAAACCTGATCCCTCCTGCTCCCATCGTCAACTGCCCCAGTCTACCTGCAAGATATTTCCTTTTCTCAGGAAGATTCATGCCCTATCTTCATGCCCAAGGAAGGATCATTGATACCCCCCCAAAAAGGATGCAATAGTGTAGGTAGTTTTAACTTAAATTTCAAAATTCACTAATTCTTTGAATAGCTAATATATGTATATTAGTCTAAACTGAAATGAACTTAAGATTTGGAAGTATATTTAAAAGCATGTCTTCATAAAATGTCTTCAACTCTTGTTTCAGCCACTCTGTTGCCTTCCATGCTTGCATTTCTTAATTTTCAGGAATGTGTATTGCCTGTGTAGGCAACCATACTTCCTCCTACACACTTCTTTTTAATAGGTAGTGCATTTGTACAGTATTAGACATTTCAGGTTTTCCTTTACAACACAGTATAAAGATCATTCCAAATCAGTGTGGCAAGCTTCCACCTATGTATTCTATGGTGTTTCAGGATCTAACGTGAACCATAAATTACTGAATTTGCTTTTGATGTGTGTCCTTGGTTTTTTTGTTTGTTTGTTTGTTTTTTGTTTTGTTTTGTTTTGTTTTACCCCATCTTTCCCATTTGCTAGTCTTTTTCATTGGAAATGTATCCTTAAAAATGCAATGCTAAAGTTTGGAAGGAGTTTTGTTTGAGGCAGGGTCCGTTGTAGGCCCTAATGTACTCAGATTATAGGCATATTACTATCATGCCCACCTCTTTTATTCACTTGTGATTTTAAAGATATATTTTCTCCTCTTCCTCTCCATCTCCATCTCCTTCTCTTCACCTCCCCCCAGCTCTCTCTCTCTTTCTCTGTGTGTGCACACATGTCCATGTATGTCCAGGTACTCATGGAGGCTAAAAAGAGCTAAAAATAATACCTTGGGGCTAAAGTCTATGAGCTAGGGTCCAAACTCCGGTCTTTGACAGAGCAGGAAGCACTTTTCAGCACCGAATCACCTCTCCAGCCCTTGTGTTTGTTTATGCTTCCTTCTGTGTGATGTATGTGTGCATGTATATGCATACCTGCACATGTGAAAGCCAGGGGTTAACATTAGATATTTTTCTATTACTCTCCACCGTATTTTTTGAGACAGGGTCTCTCACTTTACTTGGAACTTCCTTACTAGCTTGGCTGGCTGGCCATTGAACCCCTAGGGTCTTCCTGTCTGTGCCTCCCAGTACTGGAATTACAGGCAAGTATTATCACATGTGGCTTTTCACATGGGATCTAACTTCAAGTCCCTCGTGCTTGCTCAGAAATCACTTTACTCACTGAGTCATCGTTACCCCCTCTTTATATTTTGTTTTGATTTTATGCTTTTTTTCATTGAAGTTTGTTTTATTTGTAGTGCTAGGTATTGAACCCACATTCTCAAACATGCTAGGGAAATACTCTATCATTGAGCTACATCGAGCCAATTGTCAATACTGTTGCACCACCTATGTTCTGTGTTGTGTGTAGAAGAGTCTGCCCTACTTAGATTTTTGTTGATTTGTTTTATTCTTCTTCTGTTTTAATGCATACTTTTTATCATTTAGAAACCACACAAAGATGCACACACTACATTTAATGCTTTTAGTCTTTTTGCTGTAGAGTAAGCTAAAGACGCAACTTGATTTTTTTTACGTAGCTTCTAATTATCTGTTTACTGTTCTTTCCCTTCCTAGTTTGAAATAATCCCATTCTTTTTCTTATTTTACTAATTAAGCATATTTTCTTGGCCAATGTAATCAATTTTTAATATATCACAAGAGAATATTTATCTCCACATTACTAACAGGCTGATAAGGAAAATTCTCTCCTTTAGGATCCTTTTAAGTATAGCTACCCACCACTGGTAGATGATGACTTCCAAACACCACTGTGTGAAAATGGGCCAATTGCCAGTGAGGATGAAACCTCAAGTAAGGAAGATATAGAAGGTGATGGTAAAGAAACCTTGGAAACAATTTCTAATGAAGAACAACCAGCTTTGTCAGAAAAGGTAATTCTGGAATACTGATAAGTATTAGATCCCCAGTTATTGGGTCTCCCCCACTGTCGAAGCAATAAACCAATAAAGCACAATTAGTAAATCCAGGTTTAATCTTAAGAGAACAAAACAATTCCTGGGTGATTCTCAGAAAAGCAAGAGAGGGCCTGGCAAATATGGCAACTAGGTTTTAAATCGCCTGTAGACGTGGCCTTGGGCAGCCCCAGGGGAGGGGTCTGGAAAAAGTGAGAGGTAGGGCTTCCACCTAATCATCCCAGACTCCTTGGAAATATGGGCTTCCACCTTATCAAAGTGAAATGGAATCAAAAGCTGTCATTTAAACCTTGGGTCACATAACTCAGTGGTAGAATACTTGTCCAGCATGCATGATGCCCTGGGTTCAATCCCCAGCATGAGGGGCAGATGGGCTTGTCATGTCTCCTCAGCTTTGTCCTTGAGATAATCCAGTTACCTTGCTTCCACATGTCTTTCTTGAGAAAATGAAGGAGGAAGGTAAAGTGAATGGAATTGCAGCCTACTTTTTTTTTCTCCCGTATAAAATGAGCTGAGTCCATACTCTGTTCTAAACTTGGCAAAGTACATCTGGAAGGATTTTTTTGGTCAAAAATGTATTTATCTAAGACAAAAATAAAAGTGAGTGATATAAAACTTTACCTGGATGAAGTTCCTCTTTATCTCGTTTTTAAGGATTTGTTACTCTTTACAAAACTTACCAAATACTTGCTTGATTAAGTATATTATTATTTTAAACAAATTTTCTAGAATATCATAAGAGAATTATATATTATTTTTCATGGTCATGTCAATATATGTTAAACATGTCATTCAGGCATGTTAAACACATTAAAATCTATAATTTGCATTTAATCTAGATATCTATTTGTTCTCCCAATGACCTGGCCAACTAGAGCTAAAGTGTCCTCATTTTTGCTTTGTTTCTGTTTTTGTTTTTTAATCTACAGAGTAACCCAACTGAGTCTACTTCCAAAACAGATGAAAATGAAAAAGTTGATTCAAAAGTGAAAACTTTTAAAAAGCCATTGAGTGTTTTTAAAGGGCCCTTATTACATATCAGGTAACAAAGATTTTATTCACTGCATTGCTGTAACATATCTTGGTCATCTTGGGAGTGGGGTGGCCTACAAGAAAAAGAAAACTTGGATTCTGTTGTTTAAACTGTTGAAAAGATAGACAGTTTGTTGAGAGTACAATTTGCCTTGTTTTCCAGGCTTAGTGACCCTTTCTAGTTACCTTTTTAAATTACTTCTTTCATTGAGTATGTGCCAAAGCCCTCATCACAGGTCAGCTAGTAATATTTATTTGTTAACCTTAATGATACATTTGTTTTATTACTGATCCTTGTAAAAATAAGGGGATACATTTGTTTATTTGACCTTCTGAAAACCCAACGTGTTCTAGGAAAATGGAGTTTTGACAAAACTCTAATTGCGGACATGTACATCTCCATTCCAGGTTATTAATCAAAAAGATTTGGAGCTGGGAAATAGGAGTACAGCTCATGTATAGAATTGTTGTAAAGCTCTGAGTTTGATCCTTGGCACTGAATAAAAAGAAAACCCAGGACTATTTCCTGTAATATCGTGTTTATTATTGCTGTACCAACACTAGTTAGTGATAACCTAATGAGGTGTTTTGTCCCTTTCCTTAAAACCTTCATGTGTAACTACATTTGAAGTATACTGGAGTACATCTTCCATCAACAATACAGTTATACTTCTAAAAAATGTAATCTGAAAATCTCTAATTGATAAAATCAGTATGTTTATGTGTGTGTGTTGATTGATTCTTGTTGGAGTTAGATTTGGATTAATTGCCATTGTCTATGTACCTACCTATGTGACTGAGGGAGAGACACACAACACTGCATAAATTTTGTCTCACACAGTTTTTCTTTGCCATTTTTCACCTTTGGAGGTCTTATGTTTGTACTTTTTCTTGTACTGGTTTGGAAGTCAGCATTTCATGCTTCACTAAAGGACCATCCAAAGCATAGATCCTAGCCTACAATTGTAGGTTTAACAGTGAGAGCCACTGTAAAGGCAGGCTGGAATAGGATACTTTCTAGGACTACATTTTGAACATGAATCCACTATCTATGTCCCCATCAGAGTCACAGAGCTGCCCTTTCTGAACACAAGGACCCCACCAATAAGTGTCATCTCCCCAAGCTGCTCCTAACTTTTATACTGTTGACTGTGACATGCCCTGACATCTATAACATTGCTGGGTTTTTTTAATGTTCCTGTTCCATGAGCCCCAAAAGCAGTTAAGCAATTGTGTATGTTTACCATCTTCCTCAAAGGTGGGCAAGTTCATCGTTAAACACATGTCTTTTTTAGATTAATGAATGCCCTTGATGTAAAGACATTTCTTGTGTATCGTTGCAGATAGAAACATATCTCCATCTGGGATTACAAGTGCAAGCCTTCAATTTCAGCAGTCTTAAGAGGCTTACATTTGGAGGCTAGCCTGGGATACACAAAGAATCTCAAAACTTTAAAATATATAGATACATGCATATGTGCATACATATATACATACACACACACACGTACATACATATATACTTAAGTGAAAAAAAAATCATTTAAGCTGTTTTCGGTTTAAAGCAAAAGCACTACCCAAATTTCCTTCCCATTATTTTGAGGCAACTGAACAGTTTGGTTAATGTTAAGCTACACAATTTTTGGAGAATTGAATCTTTTTATTTTAGGTTATAGATATTATAATAGCAAAGGTAGAAGTTTGAGGGTTACTAGTTTTAACTAATTTTACTGCCCTCTGATTGTTATTCCAAATTTCTTTCCGTGTCTGTCTTTTCTCCTCCATTACTCAGAAAAGCCATTGTGTAGGAAGAAATTGTTCTGTTACCTAAAATTGTTTTTGTGAGATTGTATTCTTTTTTGATGTAAGAAGAGTGCTCAGATGGAATGTGTTTGTAATTAGGGAGAACTGGAGCAGCAATGCGTCTGTGCCTTTTTGATTATAATCCATAACCTCCCAAAGGGCTTACACAGATCCACCTTACATTGTGTTGATTATAGGATTAATTCAGTACCTTCATAATCCTCTCTGCTGTTTCTTCCTGTTTTCCTTCTGACCTTAGGGAAAACCATAGGGCTTCCTAACATGCATAGCATCAGGAAGTTTAAAGTACAAAATTATATTAGGTAACTGTTTTTGTAGTCATCTTTTATAAGGAAGTCTACTCATTCAAATGAGCAGAAACTATCAGCCAAATGTTTTTTTCAGACTAATGATTATAATGCTATTTAGTACTACAAATGCATTATTTGTTTATCTACCTAGCCCTGCTGAAGAATTATATTTTGGAAGCATGGAATCTGGAGAGAAGAAAACTCTAATAGTGTTGACAAACGTCACGAAAAATATAGTGGCTTTTAAGGTAAAAAAAAAAAAAAAGTAAAGTCATAATAAGTTATGAAAGTGAGATAATGACAAGAGACTGGAGACATATGCTAATGGAAAGAGTAGTAGTCAAGCAACCCTGCGTAAAATATTCAGCTTGTGCCCTAAGTTTATTTCTAGTACTTTGAGCCCTGTTTTATTCCCTTCTAGTAGGACTGATAGTGACCATACTCACCTACATTTCATATTTGCTGACACTTCATATTTGTGTTTCCCAATGGTAACTACACTCCAGGTCATACCAAATGTGAGGGAAAGGTCACTTTCAATTTGATTGTTTTATCTTTCAGTGTTTTAAGTTAGATGTTTCATCTAATGAAGGTTGTCCTCCGGACAGCACACGCATACACACATATATGCTCACATACGCACAAGAGGAGAGCTAGGGCCAAGTCGGTGGTGCACATGAGCTTTAGGCCAGCAATGGCTAAAGTAACACCCTGTCTCAAAAAAAAAAAAAACAAAAACAAAAAAAAAAAAAACCAGAGGAAGGCCAAGTGTCAGTAGGACTTAAAAGTAGGTTTTTAAGTAACTCCGAATGTTTTTATCTCCTTGTTGAAGAAAGAACATTCTACACATAACAACCAGGGTGGTTGCATAGACTTCATTCATTGTTTGCTAGCTTCTCTTTAAGTCATTCTTAGGCCACACCTCCAAACAGCATGAGCTTATGTGGTAACTGCTTCGAAACAGGTGAGAACGACTGCCCCAGAGAAGTACAGAGTTAAGCCAAGTAACAGCAGTTGTGAGCCTGGAGCTTCAGTTGATATAATTGTTTCTCCACATGGAGGTGAATTGCCTTTCCTTATCTTTCCTCTTAATGTATTTATAAATCATGCCTCATGTTCCGAAGTAGTTGACTAATACACAATGAACTCCACAGGGTTTTTGGTTACAGCTTGGTGGGTTTTTGTTTGTTTGGGGGTGAGGTTTCATTTGTGTTCTTGAATTGGGGTTATTGTTGTATTGGGTTTTCTTTGTTTTGTTTTAGTTTGTTTTTTTTTTTGAGAAAGAACTTACAGTTGGGTGGTATGGAGGCAGAGAGGATCCGGAAGGACCTTAAGAGAGGGGAGGAGTGTGATCAAATATACTTAAATTTTAAAATTGTTTTAAATAATAAAAAATATTTTTAAAATCAATAATGCCTGAAGCTTTAGATGTATAGCCCCATGACAGTTGGTGTTCATATGTTACATTACTTCTTTGGGATGCAGGCTTAAGAGTCTCTGCCCAAGACCGGTTTCTGATAATGGCTGCAGAAATGGAGCAGTCGTCAGGCACTGGGCCAGCAGAATTGACCCAGTTCTGGAAGGAAGTTCCAAGAAACAAAGTGATGGAGCACAGGTAAGTGCGTTACGTCCAACCTCTCAAATGTGATGAAAGACTCAGATTCAGATACCCCTTTATGGAGGGGCCACTGGGATGCCTGGATTGCAAAGGGGGAGCTGCTCCCAGACTGACCAGTTGAAAGATGCACATCTCTGACCTTCAAGCCCACCTTATCAGAATGTTCACTTGGTTCATAGACTGTAGCGGTGTTGTCTGTAGCCATGAAAAGTCAAAGGGAAAGACAGGAGCATAAAGAGCCCCTTGTAAATTCTAGGTGAGATCCATTGAAACATGCCCATCCTGGAGTACTCAAAGAATGCCATCATTCTGTTCCCACACGAAGAGACACAATAGGACAATTAGAAAAGCTGCTCAGAGAAACATGGATACAGTATCCTATTTAAAAGGGAGTGCACAATTGTATACTTGTGTGTTCTCCTGTATGTCACCGGTGACAAACGTCTTTAAATATATATGAGAAAGTAAAGGAAATGAGAAGACTACTTTCTACTTTGTTTCACTTTACTCCTTTTTAAAGTGGGATTGCAATTATAAGTAACGTCAGTGTCCCACTCCCCACCCCTACCCAAAGACGTTTGCCAACATCCAGAGACATCTTTATTTTTCACAACTCAGAGGTAGGGTACAATGGGCATGTAGCAAATGCTCCAAAGCTTCCTTCATTTGATGAACACCACTCCTGCAAAATCATGAGCCCCCCCCCAAACCATTACCACTGATGTAGGAAACCCTGGTTTATAAGGTACTTTCTCTTCTGTCACACTGTCACATTGACATGAAGGAAATGAAAGAAGAAGTCAAATTGTGACTGTAACTGCACAAAAAGCTTTGTAGTGACGGGCAAAGACATTTTCAAGAAAAAGAAATATGCTTGGCTTACATGAAAAGTGGCAAGGAGGTGTATTTTCCTTAACTGGGGGGAGGTTGTGACCAAGGGACAGCCGGCAGAGCACTAAATCATTGCTTATGAGGAGTGTTGGATTTGGCCCAGCCTAGAGGAGCATTCCGTGGTCAAAGGACAGCTCTTGTCAGGTCATCAAAGCCCAGAGAAGAAAGTGTGTCACAGAAAAGTGAAAAATAGTACCAAGTGCTGCCATGCAAATAAAGAAAGATGAGGTATTGGCCATGCTTACTGATGGTCACATTACTGGGGGTACTGGTGACCTTAAAGAGCACTTTCAGGATGCAGGAACCACATAAGCCAGAGCCCATGCGAAGAGATGGATAGAAAAAACTGGGCTAGACTAGAGGTGTGGCAGATTACAGAGCAACTGTTGGCGTCTTTATGTTATAGGATTTTGTCTTTTCTTTTGTTTGGGGTAGTGGTTTGTTTCTGTTTGGGTATTGGAGGTGCTTATTGGCTTGGGAGTTGTTTGTTCATTGAGACAGGGTGTCATTATATAGCTAAGCATTAGCCTAAACGTGTGACCATTTTCCTGGCTCAGCCTTTTAAGTACTGGCATTGCACGTGCTCTCCACTGTGCCCAGTCTGTTTGAGGTTTTTAGCATGAGAAATTTCAGCACTGTTTAAACAAACAGTTTGGGGGAAATTGCTTAGTACTATAGCTCTTGCCTCACATGTACAAAGTCCTAAGATTCCATTCTAGCACAGCCAGTGCCCCTCCTCCAAAATAGAGAAATTAATTCAGGTCTAACTGAGTAGAGGTACCACCTGTTTTTCACAAAATAATAACATACTTATGTTTTCAAATTCTATCATAGGAACAAAAACGGCATCCTTTCAAGCTTTGTTTGTTTTGCTTTAGTGTTTGGTTTGCTCTGATCATGAAGCAGTGCTTTGCTATGTACTCCAGGGGTGAGCTTGGCCTCAAGATCTATTTGGTTTTGGTTAAAAGCATGAGAAATTTTTTGAAAGGTTAAAAACAAGTGAAATAAAAGGAATTCGAGATTAATTCAAAGTGCTTATGAAGCACTCAACATGAGGGGGTTTGTTAAATATAAGTTGCTTTACTTTCTTTCCTTTGGGTTTTACCAGTTCCTAATGACTGCCTTCTTCTCCAGAGTTCTCAAGAGAATCAGTGCCCCCATCTAGAAGGTGGGAGGGATCCTGGGGATTTGAAACTCAAAGCTCAAGTAAAATACCATCCTCCATTTTAGAAATTGAAAGATAATCTGGGCAAATTCTAAGGAACAACATAGAAAAAGCTTTCTATTGAATCCCCTGGGGCAGTGGGCGTTATGCACAGTCTCTCGCTCTTTATACTCATTAGGTAGCTAAAAGGGGTCTGAGGGTTAAGCTCGGTGGTTGAGAAGCAGCACAAAGCCCCAGCCCTCATTTTCACTGGAGAATAAAAGACCCCAGAAGATAATAGATAAATATAGACTGAATTGCACCTAAGGAGAGGAATGAAACCTTTTGCCTCCAGCACACAACCACTTGCATTCCCTATTTTACTTTCAGAAAAAAAAAAATGTAATAAAGCTTTGAAGAAATTACGTTTCCTTTGAATTTTGTAGGTTAAGATGCCATACTATTGAGAGCAGCAAACCAAACACACTCATGCTGAAAGATAGTGCTTCCAACATGTCAGATAAAACCAGTGAAGATCTCTATCTACAAGTAAGTGTGCTTTCTTGCTGACTAAATAATCACCAGTGGTAATGGGTACCAGAAGGCCATCTGTGTTCCACTAACATAAGGGAACATTTGAACAGAGACAACAACGGAAGTTTGGTTTTTGCTCTCTGTACCTCGCTTTCTTCCTCTTTCTGGTTTTGGTTTTGTTTCTTTTCCGGGGTTTAGAGTTCGTTGTTTGTTGGGATGTCTGTTTTTTGATTTTGGAGACAAAGACTCACCTTGAACCCAAGCTGGCCTGTAACATTTTGTAATCCTCCTGTCCCAGCCTTCCAAGTGCTAGAGTTACAGGTGTAAGCCACCAAGCCTGGCTTGGAAGTGCCTTCTTCTTTGTGAAGAGGCCAGTCAGAAATGATAAATAACAAATTGCTTTCAGAAGGCCACAAATGTTTAAAGACTCTGGCAATTTTTCTGTGGAATAGAGCCTGAATAGTAAAGCATGTGGTGCTTTGGTGAGTACAAAAGACTTCCATCTTATATAAAAAGGACCCCACTTAGCGTGTTTCAATTGGAAAGAAACAAAGGGGCTTCATGCATAAACCTCAGTGGTGGAATTCTTACTTACCATAGCAATACCCTAGATGTGATGCCCAAAAGGAAAGAGAAACCAAAGAGATGTAATTAGCCCAAAGGTGTCTGGACCTCCAGGCCCTACTCTGTCCTGTTTCAACTAGAAAAATTGGACCTGTCAGAGTAGAGCATAAAGGACATATGTGCCCACCAAACTTTACATTGGGTGCCTCCTTGCGTCTCTAACCCCCAAACGTTCAGTATATGGACCCTATCCCTTCAGCGTTTGGAGTTCTGATAGTCCAGTTTGGCATTCTCATGACTAATAGTTGTTTCATTGATATCAATCTTTCGTCCTTTTTTTTTTTTTTCTTCCCCTTCAGCTCAATCGTTTACTAGAAAGCAATAGGAAACTTGAAGACCAGCTTCAGCGCTCTATCTGGTTCCAACAGCTGCTGCTTGCCTTAACAATGGTCTTGCTCGCTTTTGTTGTCTCTTTCTTTTATTCATTATACAGTTAAAGAAGTGGTGCCTGGTCACAAACATAACTCCTTCAGACATTATCTGGAGAAGGTACACAGACCCCACTCCAACTTCTCCACCCACCTTCTAGAACTACTGTATATCTGGGCTTTCTACAAGGAACTATGTAGCACATAGAAGGGTGCCTAGCTTGAAAATAAGTTGTTCAGATAGAGAACTGTTCAAGGCATTGATTATTAGAGACTATAGCTAATTAGGAAACTAAGTAAAGGCGTATGCATTGTGTAAATCAATAGCTTAAACATAATTTATTTTTTCTTTTTGATTTGAATGCTTTCAAAGCAAAGTTTTATCATGTAAAATACAAGCTGAGCTGAGAAGTCTAAGTAACATGCTTTGTTGTAGCCAAAAGATGTAATCTGCTTTTTTTTAAAAAAAAAAAAATACAGAATTACTAGCTGAGCTGGCTTATTAGCTTTTCTATACTATGTATGTAAAATATGTATATTGAAAAGGAAACATACTTAAACAGAGTAATTTATGTAATCATGACTTTGTAACTTTGAGAACTACTTCCAGATGATAGTCAATATTCTTTTTGGAATGTAAAGCTTTTTAATGCCAAACCACCTTAGCCTTTGTTTCTCAGCATTGCTGAGCAGCCTGCCTCTTATTAATCTGGGCTCTTTAGAGAACACTTTGGTTTGAACACAATATGGAAAGCTATGTGTGGTTGAATTTTCATTGATTTCTGGCAGCAGTGCCCAGAAGGAAAGTCTCCAAAACAGCCCTCCTTTCTAGTCAATTCTATGCAGTTTCATGCTGTTCACTGTTTAGGTACTGAACCTTTTTGCCTGGTTTAGTAAAAGGGCCTACTCTTCCATTGTTCCATCTTTACCTTCATTCCAGGGCGAAGGAATCTCTTCTATGGACCACAAATTATGCCACATTCACCCTCAGTTTTAAGTGAAAGGCATTAGGTAATGTTCTGAAAAGTCTGGTTGTTTTAGCTGATCATTAGTATAACTAACCTTGAGTTCAAAATGGTCCCTGTTAAAGTTGTTGGTGAGAAGAAAACTTTGAAAAGACTGCAGTATCCATTCGTGCAAGTATAAAAGCAAAACAAAGAGGCTTAGAGAATGAGAAGCTTCACTCCCAATGGGCTCTTTGGACCACTTGATACTCTGCCTTTGGTACATTCATACAGCTCCTAAATTCCTATAGATACACACCTTGCAAAAGCAGAGGCTAATGACAGTGATCTGTATTGTCGTTTACATGACCAGTTTCAGTCACTTTAGGTTCAAATGTATATCTACTTTTGAAGAAAGAAAAGTAGTCTGCCTCAATTTTTAGCCATGTTTGGAGATTTATTTTTCTCAGGAGTAGATTTGGGAGTTCTCAGCTTGAAGAAGTTGATTCCAAAACCGAGTTATGAGGAGTGATGTAACAGAGCTTCTCAAAAAGTTGGCTGAGGAAATAAAACCTTAAAAGGACACTAGTGTGATACTTTGTCTTAATTTGGGTTTTTCTGTTTCAGTTTGCCACCTCCAGATGTGAAACAGACTGCAGTCCACACTAAGTACTGTGTACAGTATCTTATGTCACTGTATGTTCACAGTGACTTCCCAAGCGGTAGATTTGGGGCCTTAATATAATCTCATCTCAAAGTATTTGTGTGTGCTTTTCATTCCTCATCAGATAAATGAGGAATCAATTAGCCAAGATGAGGAATATAATTGTCCTAACAGTGTCCCTTTAATGTTTCATAAGAAAATCATGTTCATACACGAAATAACCTTTCTTGCTTAATGTCTGCTCAGCTCAAATTAGTAACCTTGTTAGCATTCATTGTAAAGTAACACACATGAATGTAACAGACATACATTGTTACATCATTCCTCAAAACTGTGTGGTGTATGTGACTAAACAAAACTGCAGAAAATTAACCAGAATGTGAACGGCATTTAAACTTTTGTACTAATTTTGATTAATCTATATAGTTACATTTTATTTTGTTCTGTCTTTATTTCACCTAATCATATTTGCATGATTATTTTTGATATTCTTATCAATTTATCTTTAATCATGCCATTATCTTTTCATGATCGAATAGCCAGAGATTTTCATTTCGATTTTTGTTTTCACTTGGGAATAGAAATTAAGTCATTTTCCATGAAAACATTAATAAAAGATCATTAGCTTGATCTGCAAGTAGCCTAAAATGCAATCGCTAGTAAACCTAGTCTCAAATTTCATAAAACCATAACTTTTTATATCTTGCCACTAATTTTGACTGGATTTAATAGCACTTTATTGTATAATTATAAAAAATATATTCCTAGAATTGTTGCCAGTGTAATTTCTCTAATGTTCTGGTGCTTTTCATATATTTTCAGTATTTTTATTACTATATTGGTATTTTCTTTGTATAAATTGATCAAAGGAACATGTTTTCTATTTTAATATGTTTTAGAAAATAATTACATTTATGAAATAAATATCATCAGGAAAAACCTCTTGTCTCTAATTGATAAATTTGTCTTTTAAAAAAATAACAGTGTTCAGACCATCTCTGCCCTTTTAAAGATCATTGTAATTCCAATTTTATGGCGTTTGCATTTTTATAAGGACACTACTTTGGGCTTCCAATAATGAATCCTATGGCAAGTGCCTCCTGTTTCTCCTCATCCCTGTGTCTAGTTTAGGCTGCACACCAGTGCAGTTTTTGGCATTTAACTCACTGCTTTAGCTTGAGGCTCTGGACCCACTTAAGTCTGGATTGCCCCATGTCTCCTCCTTGAGTCCTTATATCCACATAACTTTGTGTCTGATGGGTGATTGGGTGATGGAATGGCACAAAGACAGCCCAAGCTGGTGACATAAAAGGCCTTTGAAGCTGATAACACCAAAATTTCAAGATAATTGGTTTAATTGACCAGCCCATTGTCTATAAAAAGTATATGAACACTCTAGAGCAAGATTGGCCCTCAAAACCCAAGTTTTTCATGCTTCTTTCTTGTAACAGCCTGCCTCAGTATATCATAAAATCTTAGGTTTTATGGGTAAGGAGAATGAGGGTCCCAGAAATCATTTTTCCCCCAAGATTACATGACTGTGCAACTTCAGAACCACATTGAGTCACTTTCCCACTTATAATGCCATTTAAAATCACCTAGAACTAGCTCTGCTGTGTTGCCCACACCTGGCATAGGGGCCACTCTCCTGAGTGCTTCAGCAGATGAGGGGCTGGGTAGCTCTCCTCCTCTTATGACCTCAGGGCCAGCTCTCCCACTTCCCTCAGATGTTGATGGGTCAAGGATGGGGACCTCTCTCTCCACTCATGCCGCCACATGACAGGTAAGTAAGTATCCACCCCATCTGTGATCTGCTGGAGCACATGAAGGGACCAGTCCTTCAGACCCAAAGCTGCAGGATCGCCAGAGCTGTTGCAGGATAACCAAGAGGAGTCCCAGTGAGAGCCCAGCAAGGATAGTGTAGCAGAAACTAGAAGCCTGAAACCAGACCAATGACTCTTTTCAATGAACACTTGCAAGTAAAGATACATGAACAAGCGGGTTTACTGCATAACTCACATGACACATGACAGCTTCCATGATGAGATTCTTTTTCCTTATCATTTTTTTCCTCTTAAATTTTATTAGGGTGAGAGTGGAGGCTGCAAGGGCAGAGGGTGGATACGAAGGGACAGGAAATGAACGAGATTGAAATGCATGGCGTGAAAGACACAAAGAATAAATAAAAAGAGAGTTTAAAAAAAAAAAACACCCAAAGCTGCCACATCATGGAAAGCAATTAAAATGTAGAATGGCTAGATGAGACACCACCTTACCTTCCTTCACTAAATGATATGAAAAGAAAAAGGGAATGATCATAAAAGGCTCAAAAAAAAAAGACAGGTGACAGAAAAGTTGAAAATTGGTTTCTCTGAACTAGAGAGATGGCTCAGTGGGTACGGGCACTTGCTAGGTAAATATGGGCACCAGAGTTTGGATCCTAGCACCCAGGTAAAAAAGCAACATGTTGTCAGACCTATAACTGCAGAGCTAGGAGAGACGGACTGAGAATTGCTGAGTTAACCCTATTTCAAAAGAATAAGGCATAGAGTAATGCAGCAGGACACCAAACACCTCCTGTCCTTTGTTTACATGTGCACACAACACACACAACACATACGCAAACACACACACAACACACACACACATACGAACACACACCGAGTGTAAGATTTTAGTTTTCTAAGCTACAGACAGACTGTTCCTGGGTCTACTTGAATTTAGTCAAGAGTCATAGACAGTTTAAGCAAATAATAAGCAAAGGTCAACAAAGCAAAGCATATACTCCCAAGAGAGATTGGAGAGGGTTGCCCCACTGCGGGCATAGCCAGTGAGCTATGCAGTGTGAATTTTAAAGGGCTTCATATGGATAATTTTAAATGGGTGGCATATTCATGGAGTAAGGGGATCCCTTTTATCTCTCCTGTCATGATGAACGGAAGATCCTTTGGGGGCTATTGCTTTCGTCTCATGATATTCTAGAAAAGTCCATAGAAAATGGGGGAGGTGTCAACAAATGATGTTTTAATGAGGTCAGATTTTTTGGGGGCTTCGGTCCCTTTATTGGTGCACATGTGTGAGGGAGGGCCCAGGTGCTTTAGTTTGATTTCTTGGTGGCAAAGGGCCTTCCTACCAGCTCTTAGGAGCTACTCTTGGGTCTTTGTTCTGTGGCCACCACCATAAGCCATTCACAGCAGAGCTGCTCTCTTTATATCTCTTCTGTCCAGTGGGCCAGGGCCCCTTTAAGGGTTTATGTAACAATATCATGGCCTTACCCAGGGCAATCTCCTTTGGGATTAACTCAAAATTAGTGCTTTTGGAACCTTAATTGAGTCTAAGCCTGCAAAATCTCTGCCATATTATGTACCTTAATTAGAAGAGTGATGTAAAAACACATCCTCAAGCCCCACCCCCTACAGGGAAATAGATGGTTCATAGAAGGCTGTGTTTGGTGGGACCTACCTGAAAGTTTTCCCAATTCACATCTCCTCCTTTCCTCCTCTGATGGATGGTGCTTTTTTTCCTCAGTTGAAAGAATATCAACTAGAACGTCTGTGATAGACACCAGGTGACAGGCTCTGGGATACTTTATCTCTAGCCCAGTCACAGCTTCAGTCCACACAAGTGATAGTTCGTGACTTGCATTCTTAATAGAAAGAATGTGGCCCCTGCCTTGAACGTTAATCCCACCATAAAAGCACTTAAAATGATTCTAACAATGAGGTAATTTTTCTAGGATGAAGGGTGTTTCCAGGAATTGTGTATATTTCTAAACGATACTCCAATGGAACCAAGTCATTTGAAAAAAAATCTTCCTCCTTTAAAAAGAATCCATTCACTTCCATGGGTTTATTCCAGTTAATTTTCTTAGACATAAGACTTCTCTATGAAATGTTAATCCGCAAAGGAGGCGAATAGGAAGGAAGAAAACTCAAGCACATACTCTCTTTTTGCCCATGACCTGCATGCAATTTCTGACATTTAACATTTAAGCTGTCCAATTTGTTTTGAACCAAATTCCAATGCCTTACAATTTCTTTTTTTCCAGCAAATTCCCTGTGCATTTTCAAGTAGTTCTCAAGCTGTTTAGAAATGTTAAGAATCTCACTGATTTCCTGACTCATGATAGAATTTATTTGTGTCTAAATTGCTAACTGTGAGAAATTTCCCAAACTTGATATCGTACCTTCTCCCTTTTCTCGCTGGAGGGGAGATTATAACCAATTAAGAAATGATTCGTCTCTCCCCTAATGTAATAGTCACCTGTCACTCATATGAAACACACATATTCATTGAATAACATTTGTTTGCAGTCAAATTTGTACTAAAACGTTCTCATCCAGAAACATGCCGATGTGGTAGAAAAACATGAATCAGAAGCCAAAAAAGAAAAAAGAAAATGTTGTCACTGTCGACTAAATGTCAAAATAAAGGTGACTTCACTATTCTAACTCCATGACTCCAACTATTTCCTTGTACCGGCAGTGGAAACATAGGAGGTTATTATTAGGAGAAAATGACAGTTTGACACAGTCTAGGAAATGTACCTTTTTAATGTCGCTGAACCTATAGATGGTTGGAAGAGAAAGTTGAAGGGGATTTGATATAAAAAGCAAATCTTTACAAATCCAGTACTTCTCTGAGATCTCATACAAGTTACATTTTTAATGTCAATGCTTAGGGAAGAATTTATTATAGTCTGAATTTTCCTTAAACAGTTGTAAAAACATTGTTATAATAGAGACTGGCATAGAAATCTCTAAAGTGATGAGTGGGAACTTTCATTGTAATAGTGCGTCCGTAAAATATTTGTTTTAATTTTAATGTTTTAGTGACAGGACAAAAGTCATGTGTCATAATAAAGATACAACAATTATTTATTATGTATTTATATTTACTTGTTTATTTGGTGCTGAGATTCAAACCCAGGGCTTCATGCATGCTACAGATACTCTGTCCTTAAGAATACTCCTAGTCCAGTAGATACCAGGGATTTGGAGAGATGGCTTAGCAGTTAAAAGCACTTGCAGCTCTTCCGAAGGACCCAGGTTTGATTCTCAGCACCCACATGATGACTCACAACTGTCTGTAACTCCAATTCCTTGTGATATGTCCTCTTCTTCTGGTCTCCACGGGCACTGCATCTATGTGGCACACATGCTACATACATGCAGCCAAAACACTCACACCCATTCAAATAAAAATAAATATTTCAAATAAATGAGTAAACAAACCTTGATATCACCAAGATTCTCTTGCTTTGAGAGGCACAAAGGAATTGAGTGTGAATGAAAATTTATATATTTATCATCCTACGAAGAGGTGGACCAGACATTTATTTGTCTTAGCATCATTTCCAGTTATTGACAAGGGCATCTTAGGGGAAGAGGGGCTGTATTTTAGCTCACAGTTCCAGGTTATAGTCCATCATTCAGGAGAGTTCCTGCTGAAGGAACTGAGAACTGCTTACATTGCAGCCATAATCAGAAAAGTGTAATAGTCACATACTAGTGGTCAGCTGGCTTTTTCCTTTTTATGAGTTCTGAGCCCATGAAATGGTGCCACACACATTCAGGGGTTTCCACTTCAATTAAGAAAGTGAAGAATATCTCTCATGGGCATTCCTAAAAGCCAACCTAATCTAGACAATTTTTCATTGAGATTCCCTTTCTAGGTGACTCTAGAATGTATCAAGTTGACAATTAAAATGAGCCATCAAAACTTCCTGCATTCTAAGTGGTGAAAGCCAAATCCAAGTGAGGTTGCTCACATACTTATGACCAAAGTCAGACTATTGATCTTCCTTTAGTACTTGTAAAAGGGATCCTCTCTCAATTCTAGAATCTATTCTCATCATTCCAGCTACAGTACTTGTCAAAGATCAGGAATAACTGCCTTGTTGCTTCATCCAATAGATTTTTTATTCCTAAACTTGAAGTGAATTATTGTTACAATATGTGGCTATATCAATAATGCACACAGATGCCTCTTTCTACCATTAGCACCCTTTGATTTCCTTTACAGGTATCTATCTATGAACTCTTTAAGATGCTAAAGTTAGAACTGAACTGTCCTCCCTCTCTTTAACTGAACTTCTTCATAGCCATGGTAGCAAATACCATTGGTAAGCCATTAATCCTTGTATATTTGTAGCCCAGATACACTATTGGGAGTTGACACACATGTATGTACTAACAACCTAGGAGTCTCAAGAGTCCATCAAAAGTGAGAAAAACAATTTGTGACCACCCACTTGAGTCTGCAGTCTACTTTATATTTCCATGGATGTTCCATTTTAATGGATGATAGCACCCTCCCTCCATTTATATCACCTAGAAATTTGGCTTTCATCCCCGATACCCTTCCTTCTTTATCTATCTATCAATCATCTATCTATCTATCTATCTATCTATCTATCTATCATCTATCTTTCTAGCTATCTACTATATATCTCTAGCAATAATCTATCCATATTTTATTTACATCAGAGCTTCTCTCACCTAGACTCCTGCAAGATTCTCAAGGGTCTGGGAAACTTCTGCATATTGATTGAGAAGTACTCAGGATGTAAGAAACTATAGATCTGGTGATATTTCATTAAAGCCCTCAAAACAGAGCTGGTAAGATGGCCAAGTAAGTGAAAGTGTTTTCTGTACAAAACTGATGACATGGGTTTGAACCTATGCTGGAGAGAAGCAACTCCCAAAACTTGTCCTTTGACTTACCCATGTTCAATGTAGCATATGTAGGCCTGAATTTACACATATACATTGTACAAAACAAAACACCAAATGTTTCTCATGTCTTTTAGCCCATGAATAACTTCATAACTTTCCTTCTAACTCCCTGAATAATCACAGCTCTTTGGACCTTCCTATCCCCTTTCTCAAATGTCTTTATGGCTCAGGCTCATTTTTCTTTCTGACATTTCTTCCATCCTAACTTTCCTTCTCACCCACTGCCCATTGGCTTGAGCATTAAATGTTCTCTCAAATGACAGTACCAGGTTTTTCCTCGTAGCACACTCATATCTTTTATCTTGAAATCTTCATAATTTTTACTAATCGTTCTCTCCCTATTACACTCTAAATTCCACAGAAGAAGGGGAAATATTCATCATGGAGTCCTGGCATGAAGGAAAAAAAATGGCTACAATTTTAAAACTAGAAAGTTCTTAAGTTCTGTACTTACAGTCTCTCTGTTCATTCTTGACTTTGCTCTTCATGTGCATAAATTTACATCCATTAGCACAGCTTTAGGCAAAGAATATATCAGTACTATAGAACATAGATTAACTGGTCTGGGGCCTTACTGGTAAGTGGAGTTAAATAGGGCCATTATCTTTCTAGAATATGCAAAGATATTTCTTCCATCCTGGCTTCACTAGAGTGGAAAAGTATTGGGGCTTACCGAATGCCTTGATGAGACGGCAGTTTTCCAGGCTTTCAGACATTGTTCATATCCTAGCAGGGAGCACTATGACCCGTACATTCCAGAGATGCATTAGAAGACATACCTAATATGTTTATTTTCTAGCTCTATAAACCATCGTTTCCTCAAGCAGATTCCTCCCAACATCACTTCTCCATAGCTCACATTGGAACAAAAAGTTGCTATTTCATATATTGTTAAGAAATGTAGCATTGAACAAAATTGTTTCTCCCCATAGGATTTCTCAGAATCTGTTTCTGTTTTGCTGTGGTACTAAGAATGAAATTCAGAATCTTTTGTATTCTGGTAAAGTGCCCTACTAGATGAGCTACATCTCCAGCTAAAATGTGCTAGACTCTGTTTGTGACTAGGTGCATAATGCTTTTTTTTTTTAATGCCAAAAGGTATTCCCCAAATTTGCAGACCCTATGTTAATCTCTCCTTTGAACTAATCTCTTGCATTAGACCCCAACAGACCAATCTAAAAAAAAAAAATCAAAACGGAATTGTTCCTGCTAAAATTCGCTTAACAATCTAAGCTTTTTCTGACCTGAGAAATGAGGGTCAGAAAGACAGCACTGAAATTTCTCAATAGCACAGTTGCACATAGTGATGATGTTCTTTCTGTTTCAAACTGCAGACAGAAGTAACTTGAAATAGCCAGATGTTAACTGATCAGTTACCTCTAGCTGTTCTGTCACACTGTCCCCACCCCCACCGCTGAGAAAAGTAACTTCAAAAAGACCATTCCAACTGGGCCTACCACACACCTATTGCTCTATGTAAGAGACTATGACTGGTAGTCTTGGCAACACATCAAGACTCACTCTCAAACCAAAACAAAACACATGGAACGTTTGGTTGTTCTTCACTCATATTTTTCTATAAAGCCAACCTCATTCACTCAGACTACCAGAATACGAAGATCTTCCAAGTCAAAACTCCCATGACAATTGTAAAGAAAGGACGAGAAAGATCTTTCTAATTTTCTAATTTTCTGAATGTCATTATGGGTTTTCCCAACAAGGACAACAACAAAATTCACACGGAATTCTAAGACCTTTCAGTGGATATGCATTCTTGTTTTTCACCCAGCTACAGTAGTCTATAGTGTAGTCAAAGCCAGAGGATGATCTTTGTGTGTGGCTCTCACTTCCTTCCTCTGCTGGTCTTTCTTGGCCGGTTTTCTGTTTGCTATCTGTTTGTGGATTGGCTGAACATGGATAAGGTATATGTGACTCACTGAAATGCAAGGTCACTATTGCTCTCTCCTTGCTACTCTGCTGGATTCTGGCCAAGCCACACAGAGCTGGGGCCCAAATTTCTGGCTGTGAGGCAGTTATTAGCAGGAAATATTCACTCAGGTTAAAGCCGAGCTGACTTCAGAGACATTATGAAAATCCTAACTGTTGCAAATCTCGTTAGAAATGCAACGTGTAAGTATGTATATACATGACAAGTGTGTTTCAACTTTGTGCCATTCTCTAGATTAAACTTCACATGATTTCAGGACAGCCTGACTCATGTGTCTGTGACATCTCTTTATGTCCTCTTGCTAATTTATGCTCCTCTGAGCTCTTTTTTTCATTTCAATAGTATTTTCTTTACTGACATTTTGAATTTCAATGATTCTGACACTGATCTGGGGCTAATTGTTCCTATTAACCCTTCCATTTTATGGTTTAAAATCAATATGCATTTTTATTAAAGGTTCAGGAAAAAGAAAAGACTCTGTGAACTTGTTATATACCAATGCATTTTCTTTACCCCAGGCACATCTTTCAGCTGCTTACTGAATCTAATGTTCTTTAACTCGATTATAGGTAAAATTTCCACATCACTTTTCTTGCCAACGGGACTCATTATTCAATATTGTATTTTCCTGCCCTCCAGTAAACAGCATACATAATAGTATTAGACCATTTGCAAAGCAGTCCATAAGCAAGCAGTAATGCTTGAATCATATAGACTGAAAGTTCAAAGTTTTGTAGGTTCAGAAAAGTATGAGGGACAGAAAACTGGTTGTCCTCTCTTAGTTCTAAGCCTGGGAAAGCCAACCAATCATAATGGGGATATGGAAGAAGCAAAGAAAACAACACTTCTTAAGCAGGGTCAGATAACCTTGAAGTCAGTCAATAAGTAATCCTTATAGCTTTTCCAGAAGAGTGTTTGAAGGGCTCATTGAATCAGGAAACAAAGTTGGCACTGGGCTGAAGATTTTGTATTTCCAACATGCCAGCAATGCTGATGTCAAAGTACTTGGACTAGGTTTTGAGAAAGACTACAGATATGTTAGAAATGACTAACTGAAGACTAACTGTCAGCTGGGCAGGTGCTCAGTGAGTAGAGTCTTTGCTGAGCAAGCATGAAGATCTGAGTCTGGATCCCCAGAACCCACAGAAATCTGAACACCATCGTGTGTGTCTATTCCCAGAATTCCTACTGCTATGTGAGCGATGGGGGCTTGAGAATCTCTTGCATGTGGAGCAGTAAACAAGATGTCTTGTCTCAAACAAGGTGAACCATGAGGACTGATACCACTTGAGGCTGCTCTTTCAGTTTCACAAGTGCACTATGGCATGGGTGCCTACATTCACACATACGAACATGTTATACACACACACAAACACACACACACACACACACACACACACACACACACACACACACACACACACACACACTAACAAGTAACAGAGAACCAGAGAACAGAATCATAATCTGTATGTGCATAAGGTTCCCAGGTTCTCAGTTGGTCATATGTAAAGTTTGAAAAACATTCATGGAATACTTTTCCCTTAAAACTCCTCTGCTCTAAATGATTTCTCATTTTACTTCACTATTAAGCATTCCCCCCAACTTCAAAAGTTGTGGTTAAAAGCTGTTTTGTATGCTTTTTCCATGGGTTTCATAATCCAAATAGTTTATTTCCATTTATAAGCAACCTGTGTTAGGTATGGATAGTCTTCAAAATGAGTTAAACATGTATTGAATGTTTTCTGCATGTCAAGTACTATGCTTGGCACAGTGTCCCAAAGAGAAACGAAATATAGCTCTTGTTGTTGGGAAATAATAGAATTAGAATAGGGTGATTGGTCCCAGTCCAGGCTTAACATGCAAAATACCAAATTGTTGTTTGGAGGATGTGGGTGGGTATGGGAAACAAAGTTTTTTTGTTGTTGTTGTTCATGAAACACCTTCATTTTATAGTTGGATAATTAGAAAAGTAGTGCTTTTCATCTGGCCATGCCCCAGAAATCTACAGGTACCTGGTGGGATTATCATAACTAATAATAGTCAAACCTGATATATCTTAATGAGGGTCTTGTTTAGGTAGGTAAGGACCCTCCATGAGGAAATACTATCAAGTAGCTCAATTAGCAAATCTACAAGGACAGTTGACAGAGTTGTTTTTCCTCATTTTACTAGGGAGGAAAAGGCTAGAATGCAAACCAAAATTCAATCTTTCTTTTCCACATGCATATGTGTGTCTTGCTTGGAGTGAGCTGGTAATATACACAGTTTCCAAAGTCGGTGCTCTAAAGGAGAATGTGTGCGTAAAAATGTGTTTATATAAAAAATAATTCACCCTAGTCCCACAAATATATCCTGGAAATGAAGCATCTAAAATAAAGTAGGAAGTCAGAAAATGAGAACTGAATGATGTATTCATTACTTGTCTGGTTGCTATGACAAAGACACTTGACAAAAGCAACTCACGGAAGAAAGGGATTGTTTTGGTTTATAGTTCCAGGGCATAGAGACCATTATGGTGTGGAGGCATGGAGGCAGAAAAGGGAGGTGGCTAGCAAAATAGCATCCACTGGGAGGAAACAAAGAGGAATGCATGGTGGTGCTCAACTAGCCTTTGCTTTTATGCAGTCAAAGACCTCAGCCCATATAATGGTTATCAGCCACATTTAAGGTGTACTTTCTTACCTTCATTAATTTAATCTAGAAAATCCTTCAGAGATATGTCCATAGTTTTTCCCCACCATGGAATTCTAAATCTCATCACGTTGACAATTAAGATTAACCATCACAAATAAAAATGTAGATGTTTTAGGACATATGCTTGGAAGACTATCTGAAGCATAATACATCGCTGGGTTGCTTTGAAAACATTAACGATTAATCTAGTGTCACACTGTGGTTTTAGGGACATATCACCATGTACATTATCCTAACATTTTAAAAATAGAAGACATATAGACTCTACCAGTATTGGGTGGAGTCGAGCAGTTACAACTGCTCATTTGATAACTTGAAAAAAAAATGACATTTTGGTATACAGCTCTGAAAAATTAATTCAGATGTTTAATGCAAATTAACAAAATTGTTTATCTTTTTACATCCATAATTCAAGCAGAGATTATTATAGAGACCAATTATTCAATATTGTAAATGTCTCCAGAGAGAGAGAAAGAGGTGGGTCGAAATAGAGACCTAAACAGGTATTATTGACAGTTTCCTTTTACATTATTTCTATCCTTACACATACGATGGTCCTTGGAAATAGAAAATACTTCCCAAACCCTCTCCTGAAAAGCACCCTTATTAAGTCAGTGGATTTCATTTGTGTGCCTATTAAATGGTTTTCACATTATTGGATCTGTGAAATCAATCCATTTCTTATTTAGCTCCTCTAGATAATAGATCTACTAACTTGTCTCCATTTACATTCATCGTATGGGGGAAAAAGGTTCTCCCCTCTAAGGCTAGCTACCAAACCTCCCCAGGATGGGAGAGAAGATATGTATCTAGATGATGGTTATTTCCAAAGAAATGTCACTGAAAGGTAGATGGGAAAAGCAGAGAGCTTGTTTGTTTGTGTGGCACAGCGTCTCTGCCTGCCATCCTTAAGGTGAGAATAGAAGGGCAAGTCTGCATCTACAAATAAGTTCTCCAAATAGCCACTGAATTAAATCAGCAACTCTTCTGGGTTTTGCTGCCAGCAGACAGATTAGATTTTAGCTCCCAAATGAGATAAGTAGTAGGCTGGACTAAGAGGGGGCTGCTCTTGGTTTAAACACTTCTTTGAATAGGTGGTAGGGTCCTAAGGAGTTTCTATGAGGTATTTATCTGAATAATTATGAAAGACCTATGAAAACACATTTGCAAGTTCAACCATTTTCATAAATCATTAGGATGATTTTATACCCCAGATGATGCAAAGATCATAAGATGACAAAATTTATTATAATAACGGTTGAAGAGATAGCACTTTTTGCTCTTCCAGAGGAACCACATTCAGTATCCAGTAGCCAGCATCCAGTCCACTCACTCACAATCTATAACTCCAGTTCCCAGGTATTGATGCCATTTTCTGGCCACCAAGGGCACTCATACACATGCACTCATAACTATACACAGATAATTAAATAAACTTTAAAACAAAATCTTTACATTTTAAAGTTTGTTTTGCTTTTATGGTTGTCTGCATGTATGTGAATGCACCATGTTAGTACAGTGCCCGAAGAGGCCAGAAAAGGACATTGAATCTCTGAAACTGGGGATTCAGATGATTGTGAGCCACAGTGTAGGTGCTGGGACCCAAACCTGGATCCCCTGCAAAAGCAGCAAATGGTCTTAACCACTGAGCCATCTCTCTCTATATCCCCTAAAAATAAAATCTTAAAATAGATTGTGATAAAATTTACACGAAGAAAGCACACGGTATGCATGTGTGTGTGTGCCTGTCTGTATCCATAATTACTCAGAAAACATATTTAAAAAAATGTTTAATCTTTTCAGAAAGATAAAACACTCTGAAAATGTATTAAATCAACAGCAATTCTTTTCATGGTAAAATATGGTTTTCTCCATTTTTCTCTTTCCCATATATATAAGTATATATATTTAAATTTTATGTGCATTTGGTATCTTTGTGAGGATGTCAGATCCTTGGAACTGGAGTTACAGACAGTTATGAGCTGCCATGTAGATGACTGGACTTGAATCTAGATCCTCTGGAAGAGCAAGGAATGCTCTTAACCACTGAGTCATCTCTCTAGTTTCTCCTAATTTTTTTTCAAAATGAGCTTATGATACCCTGCTTTTATAATTGAAATGTGAAAAAGACATTAAAAATTAATTATGAAATCAAATTTAATTATGACCTATATCAGTTACCTAATTTCCTTTGATACATTAAGATTGTTTTAAACCAAAATCAAAAATAAAACCATAGTGCATTGCCACTGAGTGCAACAGAAAAAATGCTTTTCCTATCATGTCATAGATATTCCAGGTCTCTGTGTTTGGTCTTTTCCCTTTTCAAACAGATATCCAGGCTCATTCCTCAAAGTGAAGATCTCAAAACCAGAGTTCTTTTTTCTTGTCTAGCTGATGGGCCATAAGTAATTATAGCCTTAGTTTTCCCCAAAATGACCCCACAGTAACTTGCTTTGATAGACACTAATCTACATATTGCTTAAGACTTTAAAAGAGCTCTGCTTGCTCTACCTTCAGCTTTCCTCTCTGTTTTGAACACACCCCTCTCTCTGCATCCAACTTGCTGGAATTTATCCTTTCTACCTTCTCAAAGACTTAGGACAGCCCCCATTTTATTCAACACAAATTGGTCTATAAGGCAAAGAAATGTGAGAGCAGCTAGAGATATTCATGGTTTATCCAGCCTTTAGTGTTCACACATCTTATAATAGTTATCCATATCTGTGATAGCTTCTATTGATGTTCAACACAATATGGATTTAGAATTATTATTGAAACAAATGTCTGCACATGTTTATGAGGGAGTTAATGCAATGGTTTAGCTGAGGTGTGAAGACTCACCCCAAATGTGCATGGTACCATTCTATGGGTTCAGGTTCTGGACCAGATACAAAGGAGAAAGTAAGCTGAGCACCTGCATTCATCTGTCTATGCTTTCTGATTATGGATACAATACAATCAGCCACTTTAAACTTTTTCCGCTATGACTTCTCCATGACAGACTGTACCTTGAACTCACCCGTGTTGTTGATTCTGTCACCATATTTGTTCACAGTAACAGGAAATGACATTACCACAATATCCTTATGGGAAAATAGTATAGAATTCAGTCTTTCTATTATGCTTCTGGCTCCGAATAAACCAATGGATTCCCTGGGGCTTTTGTTGAAATGCAGATTATTACTCAGTATCTCTGAAGTGATGTCTAAGATTCTGTATTTGCATAAGGTACCCAGGTAATACCAACGCTGTACTACAACGATGCTCCAGTATATTGTTGTTGTTACTATAATAGAATATATCAAATGGGTAATTCATAAAGGAAGGAAGCCGATTCTGCTCATCATTCTAGGAACTAGATAGAAATCCCAAATCAGCAAGCTACATTTGGTGAAGGCCCTTCATAGATTATAACATGATGGACAGTAGAAGGCAGGTGGGCATGCATGGAAGAGGTCAAACATAAAGAGAAGTCTTAAGTTATAACAGCCCATCCTCATGTAACTATTTAAATCCCTTAAGGAAGACATTAAGGGCCAGTGAGATGCCTCAGTGAGTAAAGCCACTTTCCTCCAAGCTAAGGACCCAGGTTTGATCTTCAGGATCTACATGGCAGAAAGAGAAAAATACCTGCAAGTTGTCTTTTGGTCACATGAATGTCATGTACATAGAGAGTATAGGGCCAGCCTGGGCTACATAAGACACTTTATCAAACAAAAATGAGCTGTGATAAAGCATGGTTACTTCTATAAGTTTTGAAATAGGTAGAGAATATTTGACTATTGCAGACCTATGACATGTTACTATCCTACCTTTATGTTACTAGAGAATGCAATTTAAAGGTGTCATTTGAGACATGATCTACTTTTCCAGCACAAGACCTAAAGGATGGTATAACACAACTCTTTATAGAAATACACTTTTTTAAACAGGCTTTCTTTTCATGGGAAGAACAATTATAAGTACTCATTCTATTTTTGACTCTCAGGGAAAACATGTTCTATTGCTACAAAGAGACACCATGACCACGGCATCTCTTATATAGGAATACATTTAATTGGGGCTGGCTTACAGTTTCAAAGGTTTAGTCCATTATAGTCCTGGTGGGAAGGAAGCATGGCAATATGCAGACAGACATGGTGCTGGAAAAGGAGCTGAGAGTTCTACATTTGGATTGACAAGCAGCAGGAAGTAAATGTCATGCTTCAGTATTTGAGACTTCAAAGCCCGGCCCCTGGTGATACACTTCCTTCAACAAAACCACACCTATCTCAACAAGGCCACACCCTCTAGTAGCACCACTCCCTATGAGCCTATGGGGGCCATTTTCTTTTAAACTACCACAACAACAAAAACCAAAACCAACCAAAGAAACAAGCAAACAAAAAATTCAAAAGCAACAACAAAACACAAGCATTTCACTTATAGAAAGATAACAGAATAGAGGCAAGCAAGATCCAGTTTAGCTAGTATTTTAGTGAGTCTGACATTGAAAGAGAACTGCTCCAAAGAAAGAGGGGACATGCCAAATAGGGCTTCCAAGATACAAAGCACATTTCTTTGAGAGAAAGTAGCCACCAAATATTGCTTATTTAGATGTGTTTAAGGATTGTGACTTTAGTGGTTTCTCATCTGCCTACTCATCGAGGAAGAAGGGGAACTCAGTTACTATTAAGCTTCCATTATGTTCAGCCCACTTATCATGCTCCAAATCTATGCTGTGATAGTGAAAAAAGATAAGGCTTCTGTGTCCAGTGCTAGTTCACCACCTATACTACTAATGTCAAGGTCATATCCACAGATCCTAAAGGGACAAAATAACCACAGCTGACATATTAGCTGACACTGCCCTACTGTTTGTCCTAAATTTTTCCTCTGTTCTTCAATGGCATTTTCCTCTGAGTTCTGGCACTTCATCTGAGCAAAAGATCTCTGTGCAGTTAAGGAACATGTGCATATATTACATATAACTCTGATTGAAGATGCATATTTATTACACAATGATATAATTTTATTATGTTTTTTAAAAATACTTGGGTTCATAACAGATTAGAAAATCTTTAAAGAATCCACAAAAATCTGGGTGCAGATGCAGGAATGGCTGAAACCCCAGTGCTCCGATGAATAGATAGGATGCAGAGACTGGAGATTCCTCAGAGGCATCATCCAGCTAGCTAGCAGCCAACAACAAAGGGACTGTTTCTTAAACTAGGAGAAAGGCCATGACTGACTCTCAAGCTTATTGTCTGTCCTCCATACAACCATAGCATTACACTTGTACTCAAATACAGACATACACAAACACAAATCATACATATATCCACGCACAAACTTGTTTTCTCTGTTGATAATTTTGAAAGTTTGCTCTAAATCTTACAATCTGGGTCAAATCATCAGAAGCAGTAGTGGTCAACTGGTGGTTGGATGGGAAGTTGCTTGTCCCTGGAAGCATTTAGTAATGGCTGGAGACTTTTTTTTTTTTTAAACTGCGAAGGTATGTGCTATCTAGCTGGAAAAGAGCAGTAATGTTGTAAGATATCACACAATGAACAGAGCAGCTTCCCAAACAAAGACTGTCCCACGGTCAAAGGTCAGTCTGTGCTCTGAGACTGAGAAAGATTTATCTGAACACAGAAACTTACAGCCAACTCTTCCCCTCCCCCGCCCTTCCCTATCCTTTTCTCCACCTCTTTTCTCTCTCTCCCCCATCCTACTAAATTGTTTTAGTTGATGAATTGGTTCTTCCTATTTGAATCACAAATATAAAGCCACACACTCATATGCTTTCACTGTTAGATTTGGTAAGAATTTTCTGTTCCTGATCCCCCTGGGTTTCCTCATGGAAGAGCAGAAAGCAAGACCAATATGATTATTTCAGGACATTTTTCTTTGTCATCTACTTCCTCTGTCATGGTTCTCATTTTGGTTTCCCAGGCCCATATTTAGAAGAGTGATCATCACTACTTTGGAAGTAATGTTGAGGAATTCCCATTACAAATACTTTCCTGTCTTGGCTCTTTTCTTGCTGCCCTTGAAGTTTCAACAAAGAAAGAGAATTACAGACCAATCTCCCTCATGAATATTGATGCAAAAAATACTCAACAAAATACTGGTAAACTCACTTCAATAACATATCAAAAAAATCATCCACCATTATAAAGTAGGATTCATCCCAGAGATGCAGGGATGGTTCAACATAGGAAAATCTGTCAGTGTCATCCATCATATAAACAATCTGAAAGAAAAAAAAAAAAAACACATGGTCATCTCATTAGATGCTTAAAAGGCTTTTGACAAAATCCAACACTCCTTCATGATAAAAGTCCTGGATAAATCGGGGATACTGGGAAAGTACCTAAAAATAATAAAAGCAATATACAGCAAGCTGATACCCAATATCAAACTAAATGAGAGAAACTCAAAGCAATCCCACTAAAATGAGGAACAAGACAAGACTGTCCTCTCTCCTTATCTGTTCAATATAGTTCTTGAAGTTTAGCTAAAGCAATAAGAGAACAAAAGGAGATTAAGGGGATAGGAATTGGAAAGGAAGAAGTCAAACTATCTCTACTTGCAGATGATAGGATCATATACATAAGCGATCCCCAAAATTCTACCAGGGAACTCTGACAGCTAAGAAACACCTTCAGCAACATAGCAAAAAAAAATTCAATATCCCTCTTATATACATATGATAAAAGGGCTAAAAAAAAACTTGAGGAAACCTCACACTTTACAATAGCTGCAAATAACATTAAATATCTTGGGTAACTCTAGCCAAAGAAGTGAAAGATCTATATGACAAGAGCTTTAAGTCATTGATAAAAGAAACTGAAGAAGCTACAAGAAAATGGAAAGATATCTCATGCTCTTGAATAGTTAGGATCAGTATAGTAAAAATGGCATTCTTACCAAAAGCAATCTACATCTTCAAGAAACGCTGTTGGCATAATTGGATGGTGGCATGTAGAAGAATGCCAACAGATCCATATCTATCATGCTGTACAAAACTCAAGTCCAAGTGGACCAAAGACCTCAACATAAACCCAGTTACACTGAACCTGATAAAAGAAAGTGGGAAAAACCCTTAAATTCATTGGTACAGGAGACCATTTCCTAAACATAACACCAGTAGCACAGACACTAAGAACAACAATTAATAAATGGGACTTCCTGAAACTGAGAAGCTTCTGTAAGGCAAAGGACACAGTCAATAAGACAAAAAGACAGCCTACCGAATGGGAAAAGATCTTTATCAATGCCACATCAGACAGAGGACTGATCTCTAAAATACATAGAGAACTCAAGAAACTAGAGGTTAAAAAAAAAAAAGAAATAATAGAATTAAAACATGGGGGTACACACAGTTAATAGGGAATTCTCAACAGAAGAACTCCAAATGACTGAAAGACAGAAAATTACTGAACATCCTTGGCCATCAGAAAAATGCAAATCAAAACTCTGAGATACCATCTGTAGTGGGATTCAGGTGTTGTTTGGGGAAGCTTAGAGGCATATCTCTGGAGTACCAAGACCCTGAATGGGGTCTGGCCAGACCCCATTGAGACCTGGGGACACTGACCTTCTCTCCTGTTTTATTCCTGCATTCTCAGGGAGCAGATCAGCTATATGACATGGGACAGTTCAACTCTCCAAGAATAGTCTTAAGGTTCATTTTTGTATACCCTTTAATAAAGATTAATCCTTTATATGATATATTGCTAGTGAATATTTCCCAATAGCCATCTTATATCTGTCAGAATGACTAAGAACAGAAACATAAATGAAAGCCTATGCTAAAGAGGATGTTGGACAAGGGGAACATTCATCCATAGCTGTTGGGAATGTAGACTTGTACAGCCACTTTGGAAATCAGTATGGTGGTTCCTCAGATAACTGGGAATCAATCTACCCAATGATTCAGCAATACCACTATTGGCCATATGCCCAAAGGATGCACATTCTTACCCCGGGGCATTAGCTCAACTATGTTTATAGCAGTATTATTCATAATAGCCAGAAACTGAACTGACTCCAGTGTCATCTTCTTGGCTAGAGAAATGGACAGATTCTCTTGGCATGTGTGGGCATTCAAGCTGTCCTTACAGGATGAGGAAAAAGAAAAAAACATTAGGCAGTGAATAATTTTGAAATTGGCAGAAAAAAGCCCCCACACCTGTGTTGAAGAGTCTACAAGCTTTACTGATGACTTAGAGATCTGGGCTTCTTAGGCCTATTTCAGCTCCTCCTCCCAACCATTCACAATTAAGGCAGAGTTGCATACAACAGGAAGTAAGGAGCAGCTGGATACTCAGAAGACCCTCACCACCCCTCTATTATTGGAGATACAAATTGTCAACAAGCCCAAGTAGAATGCTTCCCCCCCCCACCCGGAGGGGCAGAGCTGCATGCCCCAATTTCTTGCCTCAAAGCAAAGACACTTGTGACAGCTACATGGATATGTAATCCCAGTGATGAGGACACAGATGCAGGTATATTCTTGAGGCTTATAGGCAGGCCTGGCAGCATAGCCTAATTGGCAAGCTCCAGGTCAATGAGAGATACCGTCTCAAAATATTGTAAATGACTCCTAAGTAACAATACTCAGTCAAGGGTTTCCTCTCGTCTCCACAGTACCCAATTACATACACTCTTACCCACACATGAACACACACACTGCACACACAAAGAACTTCATGATTGTGGGTAGTAGGAATATTGCAGATACAAAGCAAAATTATTTGGACTACCTTTATTAACGTTATTATTGCTGTTGTTACCACTGAAACAAAATCTCACACTGTAGCTCAGGCTGCCCTGGAACTCAGTATGTAGATCAGACTGGCGTCAAACTTGTGATAATCATCCTGGCTCTGCATCCTGACTACTAGGAAATAGGTGTTAGCCAGTATGCTTGGCTATTGGACCATCGTCAGTCCTCTTAATAGCCAGCCATTCTTATAAATTCCTGGGTCGAACCTAACTTTTTTTTTTTTTGTCAGATAAAACCTTTGAATGTATTTATTAGCTTCCACCCACCAAAAAAGCTAAGAATGCATCTGATAACATCTGTGATGCATAACAGAGATTCCCCTCATTGGATGAAATGCCTATCTGCAGTCCCCATCAGTGTGGTCGATAAATACCCTGATTTATGACTTTCTTTTGTTCTTTGACTATAAAAGTTCCGTATTGGAATGTTATTCAGGGTCACTTGAATCTGTGTTCCCAGGCCATGGTCATTCATACCTGGTTCAGAACAAATGCTCTCATTCCTTTTGAGATAAGAGCTATGTTTTGCATCAATATAAGAATCTATTCCACTTCTCGAAGTTAAGGTGTTTACCGAATTGTGACCTGCAAACCGGGTAACATTTTCTCAATGACAAACAAATCTCACAAGAACTTTGAGAGAGCATCATTTTTTTTCTTCCAAAGATAAAGATACATTTCGAGTGGTTCATAATATTAAAGAAATTACCATGTAGTGCACCACAATTATGTTAGTCATGGCAAAGAATCCAAGAAGGGAAAGAATGCAGAAAGGAAGCAAGCACTGAAGCAAGCAAGGAAGGAAGGAAGGAAGATAGCTCCATTGGTTAAGGTCTGTCCTAGAGTACAATGAAAACCTAGGTTTGATCTCCAGCAACACATAAGACCAGCCTAGTTGCATAGGTTTATGATCCTAGCACTGGAAGGTTGAGGCCAAAGGATCAAAAGCTGAATCACCTGAGCCATATGGTGAGTTTGAGGTCAGCCTGAGATGTATAAGGTCATGTCTAAAAAATTAAGAAAAAGAAAAAAACAAGAAATGAGAAAGGAGAGGAAACAATGCACACATTCGAAATTCATTTCAGTGTGGCCCAGTGAGTCTCAGTTCAGTATCATCCTTAGGGATCATTCAGCGACATCTAGAGATATTCGACATGGACAGTGGCGATCACAAGTGATGCCACATATCCTAACAATGCACAGACAACCCCTCAGAAAGGAAACTTTAAAAAATTAAAAGTAACACATGTCATCAGCATTGAGGTTGAGAAGTCATTCTAGTTGGTGCTGGGTGTGTAGGGGTGCATTTATTTAAATTGGCACGCATTCATTTGTAGAATAAAAATCAGCTCTGCTCAGCATTTTGTTCCTTAGTATAAGTGATGACATGGAAGATTTACCTTGTCCCACCTTCACTGCTGCACCATTCCATCTATAAACAAGGCTCTCATGAATTTAGAACACTGTGCAAACTCATGTGAATTTAATAACTTTAGTTGAGGGTAAATAAGATAAGATCCAAGTATGGGGAGAAGACATCATGGCTCTCAGCCTGTGGGGCCATCAGTGTCAGTCTGATATAAATATTTATAGCAGCACATTCCACCATGAATGCATTTGTCTAGAACAAGATTGTTTCGTCCTGTTCTAATCAGAAACAATACAGCTGCTGTTATTTGAAGTGAGTAGGTCTTGCATTGGCTTCAGGTAGAAACAGCACATGAATTTAATATTCAGTTAACAAAGATGAGAAAGATGGGGATGAAGAAGAATAAGATGCCCTTTGCCTGCAACTATGATTTCCAAAACACCAGGCATTAACCATTTGTGGTTTTTTTTGAGTACTTGAAATGTGGTAGTGCATATTGAAATGTAGTATAAATATCAGATTCCTATGGGTTTTTCATTTTTTGTCACATTTTATTAATTTTGGAGAGAAGCACATACATATATGGAGGTCAGATGACAACTTGAACTCAGTCTCTCCCTCCACCAGGGTGATCTCGGAACCGAACTCAAGTTGTTAGACTTCAGACTTAGTGCCAAGGCCTTTATACATGGAACCATTTCTGTGGCCTCAAACTGGGTTTTAAACACTTTATAAGAAAGGATACAAGATGCCTCAATAATTTCTAGACTGTTTGACATTGAAGTGATAATATCTAACCATGTTGGAGTAAATAAAAAGGATGGTTAAAATTAAGTTCAGCTGTGAGTCTCTGAAGTTTTTAAAGACAGGATCTCACTCTGTAGCCTAAGCTATCCTCAATAATCTTCCTGGCTCTACCTTCGAGTGTTAGAATTACATACTTGTGCCACCATGCCCAACACCTTCTTTTGTTATACATTTTTCTATTCTTATTTTGTTTTGTGTAGGAGTGCTCATAACTGCTGAGCCCCAGCCTCATCCTTTCTTAATGAGCACACTAGAAAATTAAAATTTATGTTATTTACTTTCCATTTCTCCCAATCAGTGTTGATCTAAAAGGATGTATTTCTCTCATTATTTTTTAAAAACACATATTATTTTTTGAAATTATGTGAATATGTGTGTGGGTGTGTGCAGATGCCCATGGAGACTAGAAGAGGTCATTAGATCATTCTGGAACTGGAGTTGCAGACATCTGTGAGCACTTGTTGTGGATGCTAGAAACAGATTTCAGATCCTCCACAAGATCAGTAACCTGCTTTTAAATGCTGAGCCATCTTTCTACCTCTCTATCATTTTAAACATCTCTCTGTGTTGCTCTTTCTCATGAAAAAGCAACACACAGCACCACAGGTCTTCAGCCTTGGCTACACAAATGACTTGGGAGAGCTTCTATTTTATTTAAAAATACATTAATTTTTACTATTTATTCATTGCATGTGAGTGTGTACCTGCATACATATGCATACAGGAGTTCACCACGGTACATGTCCACAGGTCAGAGGGCAGTTTACAGCAGTCGATTCTTTCTTTCCACTGTGTGAGTCCCAGGGATTGAACTCAGGCTGTCATTTTTTGTGGCATGTGCCTTTACCTAGTGAGCCATCTCACCAGATCTAGGGAGCTTTTTAAACATATTGATGTAGGACTGAAGAGATGGCTTAGTGCTTAAGAGGATCTGTCACTATTGTAGAGGACTAGAATCAGTTTCCAGAACCCACATCATCTCACAATCATCTGTAACTGCAGTTCCAGGGGATCTGATTCATCTTCTGGCCTCCTTGGGCACCATAATGTGCCTAGCACACACACATGCATGTCAATAAAACACTCACATGCATAAAATAAAACATAAAATTTAAAGTGCCAATCTGTAGACATCTACAGATAAATCGAGGCAATAGACATAAACCCTGACTCTTACAGAACATTTTACTCAAAACAGATATGCTTAAATGTGAAATGTGCTGCCCTGCTATGAAGACTGTACATTGAAAATGAAGAAAAGTTCTGTTTCTAAAGGAAGTCAAAGCCATGGCTTTCAAAGCCATGCAGTGCAAAAATGAATTTACAACCTCCACAACCAACCCCTGCCCAAAACACAAAACACAAACAAAACAAACCAACAAAAAATACCAGTCATCTGTTGTCTTCTAGTGGCCAACAACCAACACTACTAAATCTGAATATAACCTAAATGTCTTCAGAAAAGAGTTGCTCCAGGAGAAAGAGGTTTGACCAATATACCATTGTCAAATGCTCTGTGATCCCTGAGTCTGAGTTCACTGTGCATGTCAAAGCTGACAAACACCAGACACCAGAGCAAGCAGGCTGTAGAAGTCTGTGACATGGATATGGTCAAGGTCAATACTGTGATCTGGCCTGATGGAGAGAAGACAAGCTGTAGTGTGGGAAAACATATTTGCATCAGATTTCTCATTGCTATGACAAAATACCTGCTAAGAAGCAGCTTTTAAAAAGGTTTTGATTTTTTTGGTCATTCTTTTAGGCTCATAGTGCCAGGGATACTGTCCATCACAGTGGGGAAGATATGGGAGCAGGGCAAAAGGCATCTGGTCACATTGTTTCCAGAGGCAGGAAACAGAGACTAATGTTTGTGCTCAGAGAGAGGATACACTCAACTAGCTTTTCCTTTATATATTATACAATATGGGATATCAGCCCAGAAAATAGTAGAGCCTACATCTAGGACAGGTGTGTCCACCTCTGTTAACCCAATGTAAAAAACCCTTCACACGTGAGCTCAGAAGCTTGTTTTCATGGTAATTCTAGGTGCCATCAAAGTGACAGTGTTAACCCCTACAGTCTCTGACAAAGTAACTGGAAGATCTACAATACCCTCAAGCTCATCAGCAAAATGACAAAGAATTTATTAGAATATGAGCAAAAGACTCAAACAAATATCTTACCAAAGAGGATATGAGGCCAGCAAGTAAGCATGTGAGAAGATGTTGGATATCATCCATTAGAGAAATGCACATCCAAGCTGCTGCATGAGAATCTAAAATTATCTGAATACATTTTCCAGTTTAGAAACACACAGGCTGGTGATGGAACTCAGGGCAGAGCATTCACTTACCATACAGGTGGCCCAGGGATTTCTTCCCAGCAGCAAAACACACACACATAAACACAATTAGTATGAACTCTACCCTCTTCTCCCCCAGACTCTGCTTTCACTGAGTGAGACCTGAGCAGTAAAAACTTGATATCTCTTCTGGTGATGTTAATATGCAGCTGAGGTTAAGGCATGATTCTCCCTGGATAAAGTGGATCTCATAATAGGAATTTATAAAATAGAGCCTGAAGGCAAGTGAGGGAAAATGCTGATCCGGGGCTTTCTGAATAGGGGTGATCTTCACCTTCAATACATAAAACACGAAAATGAATACATCCTTTTCTAGAGACACTTTATGCTTCCACATAATGTCAAACCAGAGAGCAAGCTGTTTGGATTCACTGGACTTGTGCCAGTACTGAAAAAAAAAAATCATTTATAAGAACAGAATTTGAGCAGCTGCCCAAGAGGACAAAATTATTAGTAATATCTTCCTATATCCTTTTTCTTTCCCCATTAACTTATCTTTCCCCTGTCAGAGGGCTAGTGCTCAGGTTTGTCTGCACATTGAACTTATAGGGAGTGGGGGGAGGTATAAAATGTCAGTAACTGAGCCACACCCTGAGAATTCTCAGGCCTCTTGAGTAGATAATAGCATGTGATTTTTTTTTTAAAATAAAAGACTCCCTACTCCAGAGGGGGAATTCTAGTATGCAACCAAATTTGAGAACCACTATTTCAAACCACTGACTCTCAAACTTACAAGTAAGTTGAAACTACCTGAGGATGTTTTTGTTTCATTTTCCAACATCCAATCTAACAATTTTGACTTTATTGCCAAGTCATGGGAATTTTTAAAGGCCCATAAATAATAGAGGTTAAGAGGGATGGGTGTGGGCACAGGTACTTTGATATTCTGTATTTTAAAGATGCATTTATACTTCACAGTGAACAAAGGAATCTGCATATGCATGCTATTAAGAGGGTAACATGCACACACTGATAAGGACTTGTTTGTTCTGAATTAACCACTCTCCAACTCAGATGCCTCCTAAAGTAAAACAAGGTTGACACCAGCAGACAACTTGAATGCTTTACCAGTTAGAAACAGAGAAGTTGAGGGTGAATATTGTCTCTGATCACTTCAATTCTAATATTTACAAAGCCAAAAAACCTTTTTTGCTTTATCCTATTTCTAATGCATAGCATGATATCTTCTTTTCCTTATAAATAGACTTGTCTATCCTAAGCTCACGGGACTCCTCAACTGTTCAAGTAATAGTTTTCTCTCTCTCTCTCTCTCTCTCTCTCTCTCTCTCTCTCTCTCTCTCTCTCTCTCTCTCTCTCTCTTCTCTCTCTCTCTCTCTCTCTCTCTCTCTCTCTCTCTCTCTCTCACACACACACACACACACACACACACACACACACACACACACACACACGAAAGGAAATACCCCGGGAAGCCAGCACAGCAGTGTCAGATTCCTTAAAACTAAAATTACATATTTGTGAGCCTCATGACATGGATGTTGGCACCCAAACTTGGGTCCACTGAAGGAATACTGGATGATGTAGGCATTTTTTTTAAGGAAATGTACATGATTTTGAGAGAAATAAATGGGCCCAAAGAGCAGACAATAGTCTGGAACAAAATTTCTCTGGGCTCTGAGTGTTCCTTGGACTCTAGGTCTTGGGTTTTTCTTCCTATAACATTTAAGTATGTGTGTGTGTGTGTGTGTGTGTGTGTGTGTGTGTGTGTGTGTGTGTGAGTGTATGTGTGTGTGTGTGTGTGTGTGTGTGAGAGAGAGAGAGAGAGAGAGAGAGAGAGAGAGAGAGAGAGAGAGAGAGAGGATGCACATGAAAGTCAGAAGACAGCCCATGGGACACAGTTTTCTCTATCCACCATGTGGAATCTTGGAAACCAAATCCAGGTCATCAGGCTTGGAGTCAGGTGCATGGGGATATTTTAGAATCCTTACTGACCAAGTATGAAAGCCCTGGCTAAAATGATATTTTAGTGATTAAAACACACTTTGATACCATGAAAATTTTAACAAGAACAATTAACAAAATAGAAAATAAATTTATTAAATATACCTAATGCTCAAACGAGGTACTTCCTGCACACACCAAAGCATTTGCAAGTGCAAAAGACAGTGCTTATAGGGGCATCATTACTGGGAACACCAGATTCCAAATTCAAAACATTAGGAGTCTCTTCTGCATCAGAATCTCTTGGGTGAACTAAGCGGAGTTCATAGGCATGCCAAGTCTCCAGATGTGCTTAAAGGAGAGCAGCTCCTCTGCAAAATAGAGATTCTCGACTCATCAACTTGCTCCCACCTGGTGGGCCAACATCAAATGCAAATTAAAGATAAACTAATTTAAGCACTAACTGCCTTTACCTCCTCTCCCAAGGAGGCTGGTGTCTGTGATCACACCTCCAGAGTGATGTGCCACCTGCACAGTGTCATTTTCATCAGAGGTGCATGATTACACAGCCTCATTTTAAAGATACTTGTCTACATTCCCTTCCAGATTCTCTAATACCAGAAGATATCATCCCAAGTGAAAACATCCTCTCCACTCCCATTCAGAAGACACTTTCAAGATAAGCATCTGAGAGGAGTCAGCACCTCTGGCAGCGATCTTTCAGGAGATTTGGAAGAGAAAAGAAGTTTCAATGAATCAGATGAGAGAGAATTGCATGCTTTGCACTATGACTAAAAGTCTCATCTCTTGCCAAAAGAAACAGATGCCAAAATATGAGTCACACTAGCAAGGGGAGTGGGATGTAAATGGCATAGAATGGCATATAACAGAGGTCCTCTGAATTGTGGCTAAAACTTCAGGCAAACGAGTGTGTTGAAAGCTTCTTGCCCCAGATTTTCTTGGGCCAAGCACTCTGAAAGCAAATGTTTAAGCATTTGGGAGATTCGGTGATGGGTTTGTACAGCTGAGCCTACTGGAAAGCTTCTCCACAAGCAGATGAAGATGTGTAGTTCGAACATAAATGTGGGTTAGGATGAATGTTGGAATTTCTAGACTTCTCATTGGATTTTTGTAGTTCTTTTCCTACACGAGGAACAGTATGGCATGGGGTAAATAAGTGACTGTGATGGAGAGTGTGACCCTGCTATGTTTGTCTTCAAAACCCTGGAGATTCTGCCTGCAAAGCTGTATAACCAGGTCATGGCCAGAGACAGAGGCAGAATGCACTTGCATTTCATTATGCACACTGGCTTCTGCTAACCATTTGGATCTCAGACTTTAAAAATTAAATGTCTATACATCAGCCTATTAAAACAAATCACACTGTTCTGGATCTCCAAAACTTCTCAGGAGATGTGGGATCAGCCTCAGAGAACCAGTGCTGAGAGACTACCTTACAATTATCCTAAATTAGTGTATGGGTACCTTATATTCATCTCAAGGAAAAAATTGCACACAATGCTGGAAATTGTGCCTAGCTAACTTTTTCATATTGATAGATAGCTGGGTGTCTAGTGTGTTAAGTTAGCCTAGGATTTGAAGTCACATGAAAGGTGCTACCTTCAGATAGTCTTGATATGTCTTCCAAAACAGGAACCTTTGTTTTCACCTACAAAGCAGCAGCTAAATACAATACAGGGCAACAATGCAAACGAAAGTCAGAGGCATAAAGGGAAATATCAAATGCAAAATACAGAAAGCAGAGTGGGTCAGACTGGGATGATAGGGCAATACTACTTTGTGAATGAGATGCTTATGTTTTATTATGGAAGACAGCAAACAAGCAGGGTTTGCTTATTTATTTATTTCGTGATTATTAATGTCTACAGGGTACATGAGATTATGTTGAGTTGCACATTCATGTTGAGAAGCTCGTGATCATAGGATATGTGCCAGTGGAGTTGAACTATCAGCTTTGTCCAAATATTTGTTTGGAATTTGCGTGTTGTTTCCCAGTCAGCCAGTATTGTTTTTATATAGATTCTCCTTAGATGCTGGAGGATGAATTTAAATCTCTCTCAGGTTCCATTACTTTCTTATGTAAAGCAAGTATATCCAGAAAAAAAGTGGTGTTTCATGTGATACTATCTATAGTTTATTCTGACCTATTATCCCACTTGAAATCTATAAAAGATATTTCACAGCTGAAAGCCATAGATATCTACTAGAAAGAACATTCTTTAAAGTTTCCTCTTTTAGATTTATTGATTTATTGTATTTTGTTTGTGTGGAGCTTTGAAGGAAATTTAGTACCAAAGAGAGTGGTACTAATTAGAATAGCTGTGGCCTGTGGTGATATATTATAAATTTAATAAAATCAGCCTGGGATATCAGAGAACAGAATCACTGCAGTCAAGTGAAGGTCAGAGAATGATGACTCATACCTATAATCCCATCACTCAGGAGACAGAGATCTTGCTGTATTTCTGTGAGTTCAAGGCCTTATAATAGTGAAGCAGCAGTAGCTCACACCTTTAATCCTAGCTCTAGGATTATGATACAGAGTTGAACCAGGAAGTGAACCAGCTGGATGGGGAAGATATTTAAGGCAGACACAGGTAGAGATTCATGCATTCTGTAGAAGCAACCAGTCAAGGTTGAGGATTCTTAAAGATAGTGTATACTTTGTTCAGCTTGAGAAATCGGCTGGGTGAGAATTGACTGTGGATAATTCCGTTCTGATATTCCAGGCTGATTTTATTAAACATATATCACCATAGTGGCCTTGTGGGAGAAAGTGTGTTATTGTGGGGTGAACTTTGAAGTCTCATATATGTTCAAGCTTCACCCAGTATGGTAGAGAGTTCACCTTCTGTTGCTATGGGTCAAGATGTAGATCTCTCAGCTCCTTGTCCAGTACCATGTCTGCCTTCACACTGCCATATTTCTTGCCATGACAATAATAGTCTAAACCTCTGAAATTTAAAACAGCCTCAATTACATATTTTCCTTTATGAAAGTTGCTGTGGTCATGATGTCTCTTCACAGCAATTGAAACTCTAAGACAGTTTGTATGAGTATTTTGTGCGCATGCACGTATGTGTACCATGTGTATGCCTTGTACCCTCAGGCCCGATGAGGGAGTTGAAATCTCTGGAACAAGATTTAGGAATGGTTGTGAGCCAACATGTGGATGCTAGGAACTGAAACTGGATCTCATGTAAGAGCAGCAAGTGCTCTTAAGCACTGTGCAATCTCTCCAGTCTAAGCAATTTTTGCCTATAGACATATAAATTATGTTCTATGGAGGTTCGTTCCCTTCCTTCCCCCATTGAGGATATAGTTAGTTTCATTTCTACAGTGCCGTAAGACAATTCTGATGTGAGCCATCTGACTTAATGCAGAGTTCACAGGTAAAAGGCACTCTTTCGTCAAAATGGCAGTAACTACAAAAGCCACATGCAAATATGACGTTCTTAAGCACACATGCAATTCTGACTGACTCCTGTTGACTACTAGGCTTATAACTTGAACTTCTAGATAACTAGAAATCCTGACTCTTCATTTTGCCATGCAAAAGTCCAATGGATAACTAAAATTAGGATCAAAACTTGGCATCTCTGCCTCTATTTTGTAACTGCCTCCATGGTTCTGAGTCATTTCCCTCAGCTTTTAGGAGCAATAGATTTGACAGTAAGACATCTTGTGACAGTATCAGGATGTACCCCAAGGCAGCAATGGTTTTCTAATCACAAGGGATGGAAACACAAATGACAATTGCAAAGGTAGTGATCACCAAGACCACAGTGTGACCAAGGCCCAGTTTCATGCTTGCTCCCTCCCTGTGATGTCCAGGAGCTCCTGTCTGCACCTCCAAACACAGGGGAAAGGCCATCTGTCTTCTTGGTTTCCTGGTATTATAGCTATACTAACTGAAGTTCCTTTCCTGTTTTTGTCCACTAGTATTTTCAGCTTTCATTTAGTTGAGTGATTGGACCTGATTTATTGGGGCCCTTAAGGTCAGGCCTCTGGACTGACTCCGGTAATAGGCAGGCATTTTTAAGGGGCAGCTCTTCTGTGTACAGGAAATGCTGCTGCCTCTTTAAAAGAACGCTTGTATAACTTCAAAGTTATTTGTTTTTGTCCTTGCTAAAGAACTTCAGAAAACTAGCAAAAACTGGTGAACATTGCCACGTCACACTGACTCATAATTTTGAAATTATAATATTAAATTATTTACCCAGGTGTGGGAGTATGCTCAGGAACATGTCCCCTCTACAATATGCTGTATTTCCCATATGAATGAATTTCCCAATAAAGGCTCTGTTCTTTCTTTTGCCAGAGGGACCACTGATTTGAGAATTAACTCCAGTGCTTTTTAGGAGCTGTGAGTAAGACATCTCCCTCTACTCTTCTTATCATCTGTCTATAGTTATCAGTTTTGTACTCACCAAGAGGTGAACCTATTGCATTCACTTACATTAGCAATTCAGGAGTTCCCATTACTTTCTCTGCTTTGGTAATGCACTGAAATGACCCCTAGAAGCACAAAGGTCATGAAAGCACTAGACTTATGATTACCTCAAGTCAAATGAAAGGGTACATACATAGCGTTAAATAAACAATTCCAGTGACTTTGTCCCTCCCCCCCCCCCCCCAGATTAGGGCATACCATTTTATTCTTCCAGTAAAGCCAAGTGTTCACCTACCAAGAAACTCATTCTGGCATTGAACATTTTTACTAGGACTATGTTGAATAGATGTGACTGACTAACCCAGCTTCCCTTTCCTCTTCAGAGACCAGGCAAGTAGCACCTGATGCAAAGCTCCGATTGTCCATTCACATGGTAGCTTTTTCTAACATATTTAATGCCCATCCTGAGATACCTTCTTAACATGAACCCAAGTTTACTTTATTGGACCACAATACACAGTAGAGAGACACTGCAATCACCCTGGAAATTCCAAAGATTCCTAAACAGTCCCTTTCAAGAGTTAGTGAAAACTGATACCTACCAAGATATTAGCCATTAGGTCCCATTTATATGTACATTTATATATCTTCTTTTTTTTTGGAGGCAGGAACTCATGTAGCCCAGTATGCATTCAAACTCACTGTGTAGCTAACGAATCCTGATTTTCCTGCTTCCCCTTGCCCAGTACTGGGATTATAGGCCCATAATACACCTGGATTGCATTTTGATATTCTTGATCTATAAATATGTCTGTATGTTTTCATGATTTTTAAGATGCTTGATTTCTTCATTACATGGAGGCATACAACACATTAGTTCCCTAATATTTCCCTTTCGTATACTGATTTTGACAGTTTTATGATACAGGAGTAACTGCAAAAAGCTGCTGGTTTGTAAAAGAAGTTTCAGTCCTATTAAGATGTTCAATTAATATATGCTAATAAAAATAAATCTCCACCTACTAAGTAAATTTTCATTAATAAGTCTTGGCTAAAAATTCATTAATAGATTTGTCTCAGAAGCAAGTGCTAGATCACCTTCTTCACTTGAGAGAAATTCATCTGCATAGCAAACTACTAGGGTTTAAATATAAAATGTATCCTACAGGCATATGTCCTGGATGACTGGTCTCTAGATGATAGCATTAATTTGGGAGGTTCTGGAAACTTCAGGTGGAAGAGCCTAGGAGTAGATTTTTGGAGAGGCTTTGTCACTATAACACCCCCGACACACACACACATACCCAGAAGTGGGGGCAGACTGACAGACAGAGACAGACACACAGAGAGAGACAGGCAGAGGATATATTTACTGTGCGATGTGTAATGTGTAATCTGAGAGTTCGCGTCAGTGATTAAGATTGGCATAGAAGAATCTGCTTGCTTTTGCCAGGGCTAGAAAACAAAGTGGGACTATTAGCAAGTGGCTACCATAGAAATTGCTGTACCTTGTGAATTTATTGTTAATAAATCCTGGCATCATCAAAAGACAGAAACATGTTTGTGTTTGATGTTTGTTTCTGACAGAGCAGGGTCATGACACAAAGTCGCAGAGAAAGAATGTGGCTGAAGAATGTGGTCAATTTTCCACCTTGATATGAACTCTTACCTGGCAAGTCAGCATTTCTTAAAGTTGAAAGTACATGAAAATCATCTGCAGCACTTTATCAAACACCAGGGATGGTGGACTTCTAATAAGTTCTCAGGTAACACAACTGCTGTTGGTTCTTGCCCTGACAAACCGTTGGTTAATGAATGAAACTATGAGGATGCAGCCCGAAGTTTGACGGAGATTTCAGTATGTTGGAAACGTCAGGAACATATTCACTTGCTGAAGAAATGCTGTGATAATAAAGAGAGCCCACTAAAGAGGAAGCATGTGGGTTGCAAATGGTCAGGCTGTAAGGATTGCCCAGGCCTCTTGGATCTCTCATCACACCCCATGTGCCTTGTATCCCAAACATGGCCCTATAGCATTTACTATTTTCCCTATGGAGTTTCAGTTTTGTTTGGGTCCCATTCCAAATCCTCTATGTACCCTCATTACTCCATTTGGGAACAGAAATGCTTCCTTTACCATCATGTGTTGGAAGCATTATAACTTAAAAGATTTAATTTTAATTTTATAGGGACTCATATCTCAAAGTTAGGCTTAATTCTCATAGGAGATTTTTAAACTTCAAATTTCTATTTTTTACATTTATTTATTTTTATTTAATGTGTACCTGTGTGCACATATACATGATGGGGGAGGGCATGCATTTAAGACAACGCACTTGTGGTCAGAGGACAATTTATATGATTCCCTTTTTTCTCTCTTCCCATTTCAGAGATTGAACTTAGGTTGTCAGGCTTGGTGGCAAGTGCAGTGCCCTTACCTGATAGGTCATCTTTCTGGTCTGAACTTGAATGTTTTAACAATGTGGAAATGTTGAATCAAGGGACTCTCAGAGATAGACCAAAGACATTTTTCATTATGAAATAGCCATAAGCCTTTGGGGACATGGATCATAAGGTTTTGATATGAATATGTAATGTCTCCACAGAATCATTTGTTCAAGTTGTTAACACTATTTGGGGGAGTTTAGGAAACTTTAGGAGGTAGTGCTATGTGGGTAAAGTAGGCCAGTTGAAATGAGTCCTCTGTGATACCTTCTTCCTGGTCCTTCTAGGCCTTTTCTCTATTTCATACTTCTATTGTGGCAAAAACCAAAAATTAATAATAACAATAATAATAAGCTCCTGTCACCATGATGTTTTGCCTAAGTACATGGAGCCAAACAACTGCGCACTGAACTCCAGGGTGGCACAATGTCAGTCTAATGCACAGCATGACTATGTATTTCCATACATTCATCATACATTTCCCATCACCCTTCTAGAACTTGTCATCTTCAACATCCAGAAGTCCCAAGCCCCATTTCTTTCTGTAGCTCAAGATGCTATATGAGAATCAAATCACTGTCATTGTGTATTGGGGGGAGGAGGGACAGTGCTAGGAATTGAGCTAAGAACCTTATATATGTCAGGCACACAATCATTCCCATTCTTCCAGTCCTGGCCTTATTCTATGAATCTCACATTTGTGTGGGACTCCCATGAAAATAGATGTAATCACACTTTGTTGTCGTTAGTCCATTTTTGTCAGTTTTCCCTCATAGTCCAGCCAAAGAACATAGAACAATGAGAAAAATGGACCCCCCATTGTTATTTGTGGCAAACAGAATGTTACAAATTATCTTGATGTATCTTTCCAACTTGTAGGTAAGAACACAGCGTTTTGATGCAATGAAGCACCCTTGGACATTGCAATTAGTTCGGGATGCTTTAGGTATGGGATTTCACTTTCAGAAACTAACTTATTTGCTAGAACACCTATGGGGTAAGTCCCTTTTTTGCTCTCCCTGCTTATTCCTGCATGTACCTGGATCCCTGATGAGAAAATCACCCTGGTAGTAAACCCCTGTCTTTTCTGACTGACTCATTGCTTCTGTGGGCTGTACAACTATTGCACTGATATCTGGGTTGTGCTTAATAGAACATTTCATGGGAAAAAAACTGAAAGATGTTTAAACTTTCTCTCTGAAGGCTCAATAATAGAGTCTGCTGAAGCAACAGGAGAAAAGACACAAAAATGTATTTAACTTAAACGTGCATAGGGAAAATCACAGGGAAATGATTACTCAATAGCCCAGTGAGGTTTGGATGCTTTTTCATAGCAAAGAGGGCTATGAGAAAATGTAATTTTGAGGTGTACTATATGGTCTGGGGGGAGATGAATGAACGTGGGAGACAGAAATTATCTTGTAAATGATCCCCTTTTTAATTTGGAAGAGCCTAGAGAGACAGACATTACCTTGAGACAAAGTCTAGCCAGGTGTGGATTTATTCTACCTTCCTTCGGGAAACAGCTGAAAAGTAATTGCTAATAACTCTTTAGCAAGTCTTAAAACAAAAAGGAAGTTCAGAGTAAAGTTCCTTGAGAATCTTTTGATACTCAAGATACTAGAGTACTGTATTTTGTGGTCACATTTCTAATTCTTCCAAAAAATAAGTTGGTAAATCATAGCATGTAGCAAGGCTTATTGCTGAGATCAAGGAGCACTCTTTTCTAAGTTACTTCACATTGTGTAAAATAGTCATTATTTTCCAGACTGGGCCCTGAACCCCCTTTTTTATTCTTGTTTTTTGGGGGTGCTCCCACCAGCTCCCAAATAATCACATGAAAACTTATTCTTGTTTATAAATGCCCAGCCTTATCTCGGCTTGTTTCTAGCCAGTTTTTCTTAAATTATCCCACCTATGTTTTGCCTCTGGGCTTTTACTCTTTTCTATTTTTGTATGCCTTTTTTTATTTCTTATTCTGTGTCTGGTTGTTTGACTGAGTGGCTGGTCCCTGGCATCCTCCTCTCCTTCTTTTCTTGTTCCTCCTTCTTTTTACTTCTTTATTTTATTTATTCTTTCTACCTGGCAGTCCCACCTATCCCTCTCCTGCCTTGTTATTGCTAATCCAGCTCTGTATTAGATCAAGCAGGTATGTTGGGTAGGTAAAGTAACAAAGCTTCATGGAGTTAAGCAAATGCAACATAAAAATTGCAACGTATCTTTGCACCATTAAACAAATATTCCACATCATAAATTAATATGACACATCTTCAAGTAATATCCCACAACACTGAAATCCATTTAAGAATGGAGAATGACTATATGCTTGCATAGACATGTAAATAATACCACTGTCTGGCAGTATACCACATGGCACAGCAATCGAAGACTTATTCCTGTGAGCAGAAAAAGTGCTACCCTAGAAATTTATTTCGTAAACTGAGACTGTGAAAGCAAATGAGTATACTAAAATCACATCATAGAAAATAGGTCCAAGTACTTTCTGAACATACTAGACTTAGGTAAGGGCCTAAATCCTTTATTTGGATCTTGTAAACAAGAAGGTATCAAAGGCTGTGATGGCAATTCCCCCACCAGTCATCTAAGCACCTGGTATATGTGTTAAGGACTCATAGATAATTTCCTACTGTTCCTGGTACTTTAGCTTTCTCTTTTGTGTTGTTGATGTAGCTTACTCAACTGCTGTCTGTCCTATCCTCATGTTCTCCCACATGGACCTGCTCTTCAACCATACATGCATTTCTTCATCCAGGCTTTCTTTTCCCCTGTTGCCTCTATGGCTGCCCTCAACTCTTCAGTTTCCTTCTCAAATTTGTGAACCAAAGCTCCTAACTTAAAACAGCAACTTCTTGGTTTCCTTTTGAGTTCATTATATCAGCAAAACTACTCTCACAATGTTAGTGATTTCTCTTTTTGCTACTCCAACTTTTAAAATATTTTATCTCTTTAACTCTCTGTAATCACTCTGTAACCTACACACACACACACACACACACACCACCACCACCACCACCACCACCACCACCACCACCACCACCACCGCCACCACCACCACCACCACTACTGACCACCATCACCACGCACCACACACACACATTGATATATGTATATTGTGATGTATAGTTTAATCTCAGAGTTTGTAATAGTGATTAAGTTTGTCATAAAAGAATCTTTTCCTTTCTTTGGCCAGGGCTCTCAAAGGGACTATCTGGCAAACGCTGCCAATGAAACTGTCTTACCTTGTGAATTTATTGTGGCATTGTGGAAAGACACAAACATGTTTGCATTTGTTCCTGACACAGCATGCTTATGACACCAAGTCACGGAGAAACAATGTGGCAGAACATGATCACTTTTCTACCTCTTGAAAAGCACCATTTCTTAAACTTGAAAGCATGTGTTTGGGATGAAGAACCTGGACATCTCATCAAAAGCCACCTTAAGACCATCACAAGTAGTAGTATTATTAGGATATTTCATGAAGTAGAAGAAATGCTCAAATTCAAGTACATCTATACACAATTAAACATTAGAATATGTGTTTATTTCAAAACCAAAATATTATATCCATTGTGTGTTAATCAAAAATGAAGAAGAAAAGTGATTTAAAAAATAGACTCATTTGAAACTCCTAACTCAATCTAAGTCTGTGCTGATCAACAGAAGGTGATGGTGATGCCATGTCTTCAGGGAAATACCCATTGTGTTGTTGTTGTTAGATCAAGACTTTTATGGAAAAAAAAAGTAGCTTCAAGCATGACATTGTGGTCTCATGCTGTTTAGCTAAGCAGGATCCACAGAATACTCTTACTAATTTTTTTTGGTTAGAGATGAGTGGCAATCAAACAAATATTACAAGAGTCCTTTGAGTGAGTTCTCACAGTGACCAAGGTAAAACTTTTGATAAGAGTGGACATGTGAATCGGCTTCACAATTCACTGCAAAATACATGAAGTAATCAACGTAAAAGGAAGGAAGGTTTATATTAAGAGGTGGTTATAGGCATGGGGTTGCTTGCATTTAGCACTTGAAGTACATCTTTCTACATTCTCCTCATTTTTAGGATTTCATTAGGAATTCTGCTGTATTCTCCTTCATAAGCAACTGACAATTTTCTCTTACAGCCTGATCTCTTACAGCTTTTAATATCCTGTCTATCTTTTTTACTCTTGGTGTTTTCACTATGATGTATATAGAGGAGTTTTACTGATCATATTTATTAGTGGTTCTAAATGATATACTGGGATTATGTACATCAGTCACTAGATTTCAAGAAAATTCTGCTCTATTTCCATCTAACTGTTTTCTACAGCATCAGTCTGAAATTGGATACCTTTTCTACTTATGGTATTTAAATCACATCACAGTAATCTCTAATGTGGTGATCATCAGATTAGTTAAGTTTTTAGTCTATTATTTTTTATTAAAATATGAATGTAATAATTCCTTGATCTTGTTGTCAAGACCTGATATTCTGTTTTATTTTCTTTTCTGACATTATCCTATCTGATCTAGTATACTCTATGCTAGCATTTCATCTGCTTTGATATCTTTGAGCAAACTCATTATTACCTTGCTTTTTCAAATTTTGTGGGTTTCACTTTTAACAATTTTGCACATACAGAATATTCCCATGCCACTCTCTCTTAATTTCCTCCCAGTCCTATATGTACCCCATGAATCTCTTTCCATATGCCTGTTTGTTTCATTTTCTGATTCATAAAATTTATCCAGGGCCATCTGTGTGACCACAGACTTGGAGATATCCACTGGAGCCTGGTAGACTAATCTGTGAATGGAAACGAAAGACCATGACTTCCAGCCTTCAAGAATCTGTCAGTAGCACATAGTTCAGCAAGAATGGGTGGGGCCTCTTAAGCCCCTCCCTAACTCGTAGCTGATAGAGCCAGCCTTGTGCAAGGCCACTAAAATTAACCACAACTACTGACAGTTCCTGATTTTGCAATGCTTATGTCATGATCAGGGAATGAATTTCACACTATTCATCCTATTCTCCACCTCTTAATTCTTCTCTCCCACGTTTATGCAGTGTTCCTTTAAAAACGATGGTATAAAGATCTCGCTTAGGGCTTGGGCCTCTTGCTTGTCATTTATTCCCAGCATTTGGGGCAGCCACAGGTCTCTGCATTCACTTCCATTCACAACAAAAAGAGACTTCTTTGATAAGACCAAATTAGCTTCACTTATGAATATAAACATAGACATTAGAAGGCATTTTGGTATGTCAGTCTACTAAAATATCAGTAGTAAGTTTCCCCCTTGGACCTATGACCTCTCAGTACATTAGTTATTGATGAGGCTTACTATAGCAGATGTAGAGGTGACATTGTGGAGTTGATCTCAAATCATATTAAAGAGTGTTTGGGTTCCACCAAAACAATTGTGTCACTAATACATAGATGTGCACACTTTGCCTGGCAGATTTATTCTGTAATTCATAGGTTACCCAGCTTGGTAAGATAATTTAATGTCTTTTTTCCCTCAGATGCCTGCATCACATCTTCCAGCACATTGGATATTATTCGCCAATGAAGAAATTTCTAACTCAGCTCCAGCTTGCTTTATATCTTTCAGTTGAAGTCTATAGCACTTTCAGCATTAGGGTCTTATCATCTAGTTGCAGTGGGCAGCAAAAAGAAATGGTAGGAGTCTATATTGTTTATGTGGCTTCTGGAACCTCCCTGACCCAAATTCATAAGGAATTATCCAAAACCTGGCACTGGGAACTTTGTTTGACAAATCAGTCCACAGCATCCACTGTGGTTTCTGCTTCAGTTCCTGCTTCCAAGTTTCTGCCCTGACTTGCCTTAGTGATAGACTGTATAAAACATAATATATAAGGAAAATGGTGAAGAAATGGAAAAGCATGGAAATATATGAAAATAAATTATAAAGACACAGGAAACAAAAAAGGGGGAGATTCTCCATGCTGAAAAGGTTAGAGTATTGCTCCTATTTGTCTTTGTCTTAGTATTCTAATTTTGGCGTTTTCTAGGTAGAGGGGCAATATGTCTTTTATTTTCACATATGTCAAGCCTGAAGGGGCTTTCAGGTGCTGAGAGCCCAGCAGGTTTACCAGGATGCCATTGATACCAATGAGATTTGTGAAGGTCCAAGGACACACGTGACTAAAGAAGGTGTCTTCGATTCTTTTCTGCTGACTTGGGGACCACTAGATTGGTTGCCTGAATGTACTGGGCTCTGTCATCAATGTGGAAAATGTCCAAATGTCTCCTCCGAGTGTCTCTGTCATAGTTACTTTTCTATGACAGTAGCAAAACACTGTAACAAAAGCAGCTGATAGAAGAAAGCATTTGTTTGATCTTATGGTTCCAGGGGGACAACAGTCCATGATAATGGAGAAACAGCAGGTATGGTGTCTGGAGCTGGAAGCAGAGAGAGAAAAGATCAAAATACTAGAGATACTAGAGGTCTTTAGGGCATAATCTGCTTGCAGTGATATACTTTCTCCTAAGCCTTTCCAAATAAGACCCTTGACTGGAAATTTAAAAAAAAAATGTCAAAGAATATGGATAATTTTTTGTCGTTCAAACCACCACAAGTGACCAAACCTATACAATCTATTCAGTAAGTAGGGGATTGATCATCCTGCTAGCCCTTGCCTTATTAGTATCTGTTCCAGCTCCCATATTGATTCACACACAGTCACTATGACTCCTCAAAGGTTAAGCTTTTAAATGAACATGACTCTACTTCCTCCCACAATGCAAACTACAACTCCCACAATGCAAACTTTGGTCCAACTCATAGTAGATTTCCTACATACAGTGACTTTCATGTTGACTACTCATTGAACCAGTGAAGAACAGAGGCCAGTGGGATTTGGAGATTCAGAAATAAATGCATCATCAGGCCTGATATTCTCCATGACTAATTGTGTAAGTGATTACAGTAAAATAAATTGCTTTTATAGATTAAAAAAAAATGTAGCAGCTTCCAACCCACTCCACAGTAAAGTCAGAAGGTAGCACCCATTTTAATATTATCTCTAATTGTTACATCTATTACATAAGCTGGAAATTAACAGAGACCCTTTCTTCAGCATTGCCTCACTATGTGGACCACAGATTCTGTCTATATTTTCTCGATGTACTATGTTTGGGGAACTCTCTAAGCATTTCCTTCTCTCTTTTGTTGTACCCCTACAGAGAAGGATCTTCCCATTCCTCTATATTATTGACTCATGCTCAATATTTGAGCTCTGTTTCATTTACAGTTTTAAAGTCTAATATCTATCTCCAGGTTTCACTTGCTTGCTGACTATCTGTCTATTTTGGGGGGACCGTAGTGAGTTTTCATGATAACCACCTCTCCTTGGAGCCACAGGCCTATTGTTTTGCTATAATCTTGTGGAGATACAGGAAAAGTGATGAGTGTCTGTAGACTGCAACATTTTGATTATAGCCAAAGAAAGTTTTGTTTTGCTCACAATTAAGAGGTTTTAGTCTATGAATAATTGGTCCATTGCTTTTGAGCCTATGGTGAGGCATCACATCTTATTGGCACTGGGAAAGAAATTACACTGAGGTGGTAGGAAAGTAAAACAGAGAGCAAGAGCTAGAAACCCCAACTCTCCTTCAGGGACACACCGTCAGTGACTTAACTTCCTCTTATAAGACTTTGCCTCTCAAAACTTCTACTGCCTCCCAACTTCGCCATGGACTAGGAACTAACACCACATGGGAGCTTTTACGGTATACTTATTCAAACTATAGAGTGCCATTGAAATAAATGGCTCTTAAGCATAAGCACAAAATAACATCCTGTATGGATTTTTAAAATCATAAATCTCAATGTTCAGATTATAGCCTGGACAAATTACAGTAGAGCTATCTCAAATGCACTTAGGCAAGCATTAACAGTTTTTTATGATTTCCATGTGATTCCAATGTGTAGCCAAGCTTAAAAACCAGCATTCTGAATAGACACTTTTGCCATTTTAGATATGTAAGATTTCCCTAGAGATCTGTGGTATAGTTGGTTTGGGGTGGACCTGAGATTCTTTATAAACTTCTAGGATAATCATCAAGAATTACTGGCAAGGTTATGCTGCCCTGGAGGCAAACAGCTTTTTCTCCTGAGACCTGCTGCTCCTTTCTGTTTGCCTATAGTCTTAGCAGGCACTAGATAGTCCCCAAAGCATGGAGGGTGTCTGGTATTCAGTTCCTATTCATAGTAATAATACCTCATCTCTGCTCAGGCAGTAAAGCAGCCTTATGAGATGTTAAAGAAGTTCAGGAACTGAACTGAACTTATAAAATCTCATATGTATTTCTACTACATGAAACATTTTGGTCTATTCCTTTGGATAGGCTGGTGAATTTGATCAAGCCTCAGTAATTCTGTGTATCACTGTTCAATTCAACAGTTTTGTAGGGGACAAGGTATTGTTGAGGCTCAGAAAATGATGTCTCATACTGTGACACTTAGAAGTAACCTCATGGCCAGAGTCTTTTGTCCTCCCTATCTTGTCCCTTTACATCTCTTGAAGCACAGGAATGGCCACTTTCTGAAGTTCCTCTGCATATCTAAAGGCTAGATCAGCCAGAATATATATTAACTCATAGAATCACTGCTGTTTATACACCTTCAGAGTCCACATGAAGATTTTCCAAAGCTATCATGATTTTTGTTTGTTTGAATTTCTCTCTCTCTCTCTCTCTCTCTCTCTCTCTCTCTCTCTCTCTCTCTCTCTCTCTCTCTCTCTCTCTCTCTCTCTCTCTCTGTGTGTGTGTGTGCATATTCCTTTTACTTAAAAATCACATAGTCCTGCTTTAAATGGTCCACAGCCTTCATCTATATGAAGACTGTATTTAAACTTCAACCTTCTAGTCCTTTGAGTTTCACATTTTTGTGAGTCTCATGGGTTCACATATAAAAACATGGAACTAAGTAAATAGTTTCTTGGTTGAAATTTGTGTCTTGTAATGATTCGGAGAGTGTGATGGAAAGAAAAGCAGGTTCACACATTGCTCAAGGAAGCTCATCAAAGGAAACGAGAAAAGGATGATGATGACGATGGTGGTGATGAATACCACTGAGTGTTTAGCATACCAACTACCTGAGACATTATTTAGAACAATTCTATTAATAAGTGTAATTTATAGCCACATTTTTGCATTAGTGGAAACAGGCTTAGAGAGAATAACTTGACTCAGCAAAGTCAACTACAGTAACACTGCCTCTGGACTTCACTCTCTAATTCATTGCGCTATGCTGCTTCCAGGTCTTGAAGAGGAACCTCTGATGATATACACGTGTGTGTAAGTAGTTTGGCTTCTCTTTCTCGGTAATAAGACAAAAAAATGCACGAATGTGGCAGAATTAGAAAACCTAAAATACTGGAGAATCCTGAAGACATGTAACCTGTTCATAAAAAAGCACCCTCAGCTCACAGCTGGCAAACTACATTATGTATTTTTCACCATTATTCTGAAATGAGGCCTAAAAAACATATTCAAACATAACCCCAGTTTAATCTCAATGAATGAATGGATGGGTGAATTCATACAATTATAAAGTCCATTTTTTAATGTTCTAATTTAATCATATGCTTATCATTGTTTAAACTTCAGTATCTGAAAAAATAATCACACAGGTAAAAATGAATATGATATCTAAATATATCTTGTGTATAATTTCTGCACTCCTCAAAAGTATTCAGAATTGTTTATGAAGCCACTACTTCTTGATGTGCTGGTGATCAACCTGAGGGCCTTGTACATGCTAGGCGAGCACTCTGCCACTGAGCTACACTCACATCCTCTCATTCCCTGCCTTTCATTACTGTATTTCTGTAGACTTTCTCAACAGCAGCATTACTGACCTACAGAAATGATAACCCTTTGTTGTGGGAAACTATCCTGTGCTGTTATTGGTTAAATAATTTCACTTCTCTAATATGTTAAAGTCCTAATTCCAAGTACCTCAGAATGTGACCTTATTTGAAAATAGTGTCATTTTAACATAGTTATAATATGTTCCTATTGGGATAAAATTTCAGTGTTGTATAACTGTATGTATTTAATCATACACATATTCTCCTAAAAATTTCCATTTGTCTTATCTTTTAAAATTTGTGTTTGTGTCCATGTGTGTGCATGTATATATCTAATGGATTCATCATATGTGCTAATGTACATACATGCTTGTGTGTGTGTGTGTGTGTGTGTGTGTGTGTGTGTGTGTGTGTGTGTGTGTGTGTGTGCAGTTGCTTATAGAGGACAGAGTTTGACACCAGGTGCTCCATTGTGGGAGATTATGTTGCTACATTGTAAATAATTGTCCCACCCACTGGTTTAATAAAAAGCACTGATTGGCCAAAGGCAGGCAGGAAGTGTGGGTGGGGCTACCAGACTAAGAAAACTCTGAGAACAGGAAGCATAGAGCAGAATGCCAGAGAGAAGCCGGAAGAAGCAGAGGACAACTATGCTGCTCTAAGAAAAGGTACCTAGCCACATGGCTGAACAGGTTAAGAGTCCTGGGTTAGATGAAGGGTAGAGAGATGGCAAGTTATATGCCTGAGCCTTACGCCTATTAGCTGAAAACTATCATATACATCTGTGTGTCTTAGCGGGTCTGCGGGTCTGTGGGTCTGCGGGCCTAATCCTTGAGGTTAGGCCCAAAAGTCCGGGCCAGAAACCTTCTACTACACTCCATTGCTCTCCACTTTAATTTTTGAAACAAGGTCTCTTACTCACTCACTAGTTATGCTAGCTGGCCCCCAAGCTCAAGGTATATCCTGTTTCTGCCCACCCAGTGCTAAGATTGCAATTGCACACCACCGTGCTGACTTTAATTTTGTAATTTTATGAATATGAGTGTTTTCTTGCATTGTATATATGTGAACCATGTATATGCCTGGTACCTGATAAAGCTAGAAGATGGTATTGGATCTCCTGAAACTGGCATTACAGACAGTTTAAGTCACCATGTAGGGGCTGGGAAATCAACCTCAGTCAGATCAGCAAGTACTGTTAACTGTTGTGTTACCTTTCTCATGCTTCACACCTGGTTTTTGACACCAGTGCTGAGAATCTAAAGATAGATTCTCATGATTACATGACACACACTTTATTCATTAAGGCATCTCCTAGCCCCCTAACTTTATGCTTTTAGTTAGCACTATGAGTTTGATATTCATACAGATTGATTTACATGGCTGTACTATATTTATTTTCTCATCTATGTAACATTCCAATTTGGTGATATGCCTATTTCCCTCTCTAGATGTTCCTCCTTCTTCTCAGGGACAAGAAAGAGACAAACAAGTTTCCAGACTCACATCTCAGCATTAGAGAACCTAAAGACGAAGGTCTTCAGGGTTCTGGCTCTATGTTAAGTCCTTAAATTAAGGTCTTCACCTTAGTATTTTATGAGCTCACCTCATTTCTCAGTTCCTCTTCATCTTGCTCTTCTTTCCTCCACTTCCTCTCTCTTTTTCTTCCCTCCCTCCATCCTTTACTCCCTCTCTCCTCTCATTCCTTCATTCCTTTCTTTCTCTTTATTTCCAACCTAGTAGTATATTTTAATAACTCGTTTATAGCTGGATATGGAATATATGACTTTAATCTCAACACTTGGGAGACAGAGGCAGAAGTCCTGTGAGTTGAGGTCAGCCTGATACACATAGTGATCTCCTAACAAGCCATAGTTACATAGTGAGAGTCTTTTTCAGCAACATCAATGACATCAAGAAAAATAACAACAAAACCTTTCTATCCTAGGATTGTAGACAAATTTTGATTGATGATTCAACTTCCATATTTTTTAGTTCAGGGTAATATAAAAGTTATTCCCATTCAGTAGAAGTAGTACATCACATTTTAAACAGTTACCTTTCCCATAAGCTGGTGTGATATGGCATGATGCTTTCCTACTAAGCCAGTCAACTCCATAGTCTTGAAGGGAAACAATAGTACTTTAAGATGCAGTATGTTGCTAAGCAACTATATTAAGTGAGATCGCTATGCACTTTCAATACAGTTTTGATTTGGAATAGTTTCATTTGACTATGAGGTTATTAGGATGTGACCAACATAATTCAAAGAACTTCCAATTAGTCAAGGGTATTAGGACCAAAGGAATAGATTTTTTTTTCCTTCTGGAAAGAAGAGAAGTAATTTTGGGGGAATGGAATTGAACAGTTTTATGAGCCTTAAGATGTCTTGGAATTGAACACTGAAACATGTCAAATATTTGTTAACTGCAACTATCATTCTTTTAAATTTGAGATGAGGTCATTTTATATTTTCCAAAGAGGTCTTGAACATGAAATCCCCTTATCTTAGCCTTCTAGTCAAGAAAGATTGTGAGCACATGTTATGCTGTCTAGCTTTAACATCAACTGCAACATTCGGAAAAATAGATCTTAGACAGTCTGTCTAATATTATTTTTTCAAGACTCTCTTTTGTCCATTACATTCCTGTTATATATTGGTTTAGTCTAGAGTTCCTGATAAAACAAAAATGCCATAGCAGTTACTAAACTTAAAAATTCTACCATCTAAGCATGGTTCCAGAAGAATTATCTTTTGCCTTGTGTTGAGAATCAGAAAAATCAAGGGTAGAAGTACTACCCACATGCCTAGGCTGAATTGATCCAAGTCATATGTGCGTCTTTGTTCCATTGAGGTTTGGACAGCTAGTAGGAAAGACTAACCTGAACAAGATAATCTGAGCTGTAGAGTCTATGCTTTGTGGAAATAAATTAAAATATAGGCCAGATCTGTAGAAGTTCTGAGCAGACAAAGCCGGTCAAATTTCATTAAGTGGCCGTCACCTTGCTTAATTTGCCAACTAGGTAAAATACAATTTAGAATATTTCTTGTAAAACTGCACACATTAAGGGGGGAAAAGTACTTCTAACTAATCAGAAAGCCACAGACTTTTAAAACTAGGGACTTCCCTTCAGGATAGACAAACAAGGCCATTCTGTAACTACTTTCCTTTGTCTCTGTCTTCGAAAGCCCTTCCCCCATGCTCCCTTGGTGCAGACCCTGGGTTACTTCTAGTTAAGGGATATGAGTCGGTGTTTGTTCACATGAATCTTTTAACATTTTATCATGTCTCATTTTATCTTTTTATGAAGAGATACATGTTGTAGAATATTAACAAGGCAAAGATGTGCTACATTGGTTTATGCTGCAGAATATAATTTTAACTGCGTAAATGTGTGTTACTTTTGTTTTTCCTGCATTTGCTTAATGATGTAAGGATATGTGTTTAACTATGTCAAGCTGGCTTGCATTTGTTTCACCTGGCCTGCCTAAGGCACCTAATGGGTCTGAAATAAAAAGCTGAACTAGGCAGAGAGAGGGACATTCAGGGCTGCCTGGCAGAGAGAATAAATAGGAGAAATCTAGGCTCAAAATAAGAAAGGGAAGAACAAGAGAAGAAGGAGGTGAGAAAGAGGGATGTGTCCAGGACAAGAAGCCAAGCAGACCTCAGGCAAACAGACACAGAGAAGCAGTGAAAGTAAGGTATACAGAAGGAAGGTGATCAGCCCTGAGGTAAAGAGAAAGAGGTTAAGTTAAAAAGAGCTGGCCAGAAAGGAGCCTAAACTAGGCTGAGCATTTCCAACTAATAGTAATCTCTGTGTCATGATTTGGGAGCTAGTTGGTAGCCCCAAAGAAAAAACCTGTTACAGAGACATGCACACTTCTAGGCAGGTTTTTCAAGAAGCAATTTTTGACTCATTAGTGAAAGATATCTATCTACCTTTAGTGGTCAAAGAAGGTGAGTTACTTTTCTATAAATTGTTATTTGTGTGTGGTTGACTTTTGAAAAAGAAAATAGTTCCACTTAATAATAGTTTTATGGTGTTAGGGTTTGAACCCAGGGCATCTCATATGCTAGGCAAGTACTCAACCCAGATACAATCTGATCCTTCAATTACTAACATTATAATATTCTATTACCATGTTCATTCTGTATTTCATGCATGCTATTTATGCAAAGTTTTGGGGCCACCTCATTTTCTTTTCATGAAAAATAAAATCTTACCATATCTAAACTTAAAATAACAATGTAAATACAGCATAGTTATTTTTCACTTATAATTCTGTCACTTTTAATAGAGTGCCTCTGCTTTTTTCCTTTTATTGAAAAATAGATTTTTTCGTATAAAGTATATATCCTGCTTACAGTTTCCCCTCGCTCCTCTTCACCTAAGTTTCTCCCTACTTCCTCTCCCATCTGAATCAACTCCTTTAATGTCTCTCAGTAAACAAAGAGGCTTCTAAGGGATTATAATGTCAAAGAATATTATAAGATAAAACAAAACCTAACATATTGGAATTGTACAAAATGAACAGAAGGAAAAGATACATAGAGAAGATACCCAAAACAGAAACTCACTCCTCCACACACTCAGGAATTCCACAAAAACAATAAACTAGAAGCCATAATACATATGCAGAGGACCTAATGCAGACTCATGCAGGCCCCAAATTTGGGAGTTCATCTGAGCTTTGCTCAGTTGATTTAGAGAGCCTTGATCTCTTGTCTCCTCTGGCTTTTAAACTCACTCTACTGTGGAGTTTCCTGAGCTCTGAGGGGAGGGGTTTGATGGATTTATCTCATTTAGAGCTGAGTGTTCCAAAGTCTGTTCCTCTCTACATAATGTTTGGCTCTGAGTTTCTATATTTGTTCCCATCTGCTGTAGGAGGAAGCTTCCTTTGATGATGAAATTGCCTGAGTATTATGAAATATTGCCGCAGTACATAGACTTGCACTTTTCTGCCCCACCCAAGCTCTCCCTTTCTCTTCTCCCTCCCTCTCCCTCCTTAGATATATTCCCTCTCCAAGCAGAAATATAGATCATCCTTCTAGCATCTAATTCTGTATGGCTAATGAATGGATTCTATCAGATTCTACACTTCTTAACAAGTCTCTATATACTTTTAGTTATACTAAATTTGTGTGAAGACATATTTCATTTCACTATAAAGTTTATTCACTAAAAAGAATGAGAAATGAAATTTCTGATGCCCTTGAGCTACAATGGGAAGTTAGAAAAAGCGACTGAAGCCCTTCAGATGTTAGTCTTACAGGCATTTATATTGAATATGGTAAACCTTTGAGTTTCAAAGATTATCTGTGATGAAAGGATCCTGTACCACTGTAAGACTAATGATGTACATCAAAGAATCCAACATTTATATTTGGAAAAAATTGCTAAGAGGGTAATGAAGATAATCATTACTAAAGAAGGAACTTCTTGAGTCCATAAATTGCCTCCATTGTAGTTTTAAGTGATTCCATTGAGGCACCAGTAACTATAATCCTTGGTGCCAAGTTCTAAGTCTTTTCTAAAGTAAACAAATACCCTCCAGAAAGGACCAGAAGTGATAATCTTTTATCTTTATAGATAGTTGCCAGAAATTGTTTTCTATGGCTAAATACTAATATTTTAATTTAGTCCTAAAATATTTTAGCCTAACAAAATTACCAGAAATGTGTAACATTGAAATTTGAGTTATGTTTTCATTTACATGATTATCTTTTTCAAGTTTGTATGTAGCCACAGGAGACAGGGCTCCATATTAAAGCAAGTGCTCTAGAGAATTGATGATGCAGATAAATGCTCCTTCTGATAGAATTCCCAAGAAGGAAAATACAAAGAATAATTGTAAAGACAAAGGATAGCTGAAAGTGTATCAAACCAGCCTTTTATAAGTCAAATATCAAAGACTATGGAAGTATTTCTCCCAAATGAGACTTTTTGGCAATATTAAAAATGGAATCTGGGACCTAGAAACAACCCAGATGCCCCAATGGATAAAGAAAATGTGGCACATATTTACAATGGCCTCAGCTATATATAAAAAAATGACATCATGAAATTTTCAGTCAAATGGATGGAACTAGAAAATATCATCCTGAGTGAAGTAACCCAAACTCAAACACAAATATAGTCTGTACTTACTCATAAGTGGATACTAGATGTAAAGCAAAGGATAACCAAACTACAACACACAGCTCCAGAGAAGCTAGGTAACAAGGAGGACCATAACAAGGACACATGGATTGCTCTGAGAAGGTGAAAAAGATGAGATCTCCTGGGTAAACTGGGGAGAGGGGACAATAGAGGGGGAGGGGATGGGGGGTTGAGAACAAGAAGAAATTGAATGTTCAAGTGGAAACAAGGACAGAGTTGGAGAGCAGTCAAAGAGATATCTTGATGGAGGGAAACATCATGGGGTTAGGGAGAAACCTGGTGCTATGGAAGTTCCCAGGAATCCACAAGGATGACCCAACTTGGACTACTAGCAATAATGGAGAGGGTGCCTGAGCTGGTCTACCCCAGTAACCAGATTGGTGAATACTACCATCATAGAACCTTCATCCAGTAACTGATGGAAGCAGATGCAGAGATCCACAGCCAAGTTCTGGGAGTCCCATCAAAGAGAGGGAAGAGGGATTATATGAGCAAGGGAGTCAAGATCATGGTGGGGTAAACCACAGAGACAACCTAACAAAGCTAGCAGTTACTGACACACTTTAATATCTGTAGAGCCTGCATGAGACTGGACTAGCCCCTCTGCTTATGGGAGACAGTTGTATGTATACCTTGGTCTGTTTGAGCAGCCCCTGGCAGTGGGATCAGGATCTATCCCTGGTGCATGAGCTTATATTTTGGAACCTGATACTTACAGTGGGACCCGTTGCACAGCCTTGATGCATAGGGGAGGGGCCTGGACCTGCCTCAAGTGAACGTGCCAGGCTTTGCTGACTCCCATGGGATTTAGGAGGAAGAGATATGGGCCAGATGCTAGAGGGGGGCAGGAGAAGGGATGAGAGGGGGTTCTGTGGTTGGTATGTGAAATAAGTAAAACATTCTTTCAAAAAGAAATGGAGTCTGTGGCCTTGCTCTATTACAATGCTATATTACTAGTCTTTCTCTTCTCGGCTTCTAATGAGAGTAGAGTTATTCAATATTTTACATGCCCTTAAATACTTCGGGCAATCAAAGTTTCAGTCTTTAGCACTTTAACAAGACCCAGATTATCTACATGTGAGGAATAAGATGCAAGAAATAATATTAGTGCTGTTTTTAAAAAGGGTTTAATAAGTAAAATGACTGAATTCTGATATGTTACTTAATTTAGTGTGCTGCCCTTTGTAATTTAATATTATACATGGTTTCAGTGCAAAATATAATTTAGCTTGTCCTTGTACTTGGGAGAGATAAGATGGACCGATTGGCAGAGACTTCCAAGTAATAAATGGTTGCTAAGTAATTTCATTAAAAGTAATGAAAAAGAAAAGAAAATGTTCAAAGGAGAACATCACAGAAATTAAAATTACAGGTATATTTAAAATTAAATAGATTCTAGTGAATTGCTTTAATCTTTTTCAATTTTATGGGTAAGCCAATCACTATGAGTCACTAATGAAATTGAGACCACAGGGCACATATAGATAAAATGTAGCCATGCGTGTCTCAAGCTTCTAGTGAGGATATATTGGATGAAAAATATCAGCATTCTACATATGTATAACTTTTGCTAATTACTAAGCACAATGGGGTGGTCCTGCATATTGAACAGAACATTAAAATGTCTGGACTGGGGATGTAGCTCAGTGGAAAAATACTTGTCTAACATGTACAAGTCTACAGGTCTATTCCTAGCACTATAAATAAACAAGCACAAAACCCCCACACAATTATCTCTCTATATATATCAGAATGACAATATATATGTCATTATATACATTATATATGTAATTTTGTTGTCACATTCTAATAAGCATGTATAACAATGAGTATTGTCATGCACCATTAGTGGAAATGTACAGTATAAAGTAAATTTGGATAGTATTTGAGAATAAAGCTGAAAATGTGTCCAGCCTATGAGACAATTCGATCTTTGCACCATCCCCACAGAAATATGTGCTTCTATGTAAACAACACTCCCAACAGGAACAACTCAATAGTTGTAGTGATAAACAGATGGTGATAGACAGATAGTATACCATTCACCTAGACAATGGGTGAGTTAGACCTCCACACAGAAACATGGATACATACTAAGTATAACTGAAAGACTGAGCTAGAAATGTTGGGCTAATAACTAAATGATCTGATTGATACATATTTTAAATAGGCCATGTGAAGTAATTTTTATTCAGTATGAACGTCAAGATACTCAGTTTAGTCAGGAGGTGTTTAGGGTTACCATTAGGAAAAGACAGGTGAGGAACTTCTAGGGACCTCATCATTCTACCATCATGACACACAGGGAATAACAATGGTGTGTTTCAATAATCTGTTAAATTATATACTTATGCATTATGATTGCACATCAATTACAAGACAATATATTGATAAAATACATCTTAGTAGCATTTTGGAAATATGAACTTATTTATATAGCACAAATGGGTACTTACCTACAGAGTACTTATTTTTATTGTTTCTCTTGGGGGGAGCATTCGAAAAGCTACATAAGGAAAGAAGGATTTTGTAGTGGGATTTTGTTCTGGTACATTGTCTCTCTTACTGGTTTAACAAGAAGCTGATTGGCAGGAAGGCAGACAGGAAGTATGGATGAGGCTATCAGACTAAAAAAATTCTCTGAACAGGAAGAACAGGCCAAAGATGCTACAGAGATGCCAGAGAAGCCAGCAGAAGCAGAGGACAGGACAGCTATGCTACTATGAAGAAAGGTACCGAGACGCATGGCTGAACAGCATAAAAGTCATGGGTTAGTTTAAGAGCAAGTGCTGGCTAGCAATATGCCAGAACCATAGGTCAATCAACATATAATTAATACAAGCATCTGTGTGTTTCTGTGGGACTGCTGGTCTGGACCACAGGTCAGAAACATAATGCAACAGAGTTTGTTCGGGCTCATAATTTGGGGGGAGCAGCCTGTCAGAGCAGGGAAGGTGTGCTGACAGAAGAGTGAGGCAGCTGGTTGGATTATATTCACAGTCCACAGTCAGGAAGCAAAGAGAGATGAATGCTGGTGATTAGCTTACCTTCTTCTTTTTATTCAGTCTAAGAACCTAGACTGTAGGATAAAACCTTTTTGGAAACACCTTCACAGACATATGTACTGGTGTCTTATTCTAGGTGACTCTAAATCCTATCATGCTGACCGTGAAGATGAGCTATTACACAGATCCTCTGCTACAAATGCCTCATTACTTAACCTAAGTAAGCTTAAAGAGAAAAACAACAAAAATAGCAGAATTTCAGTTCACTTATTTAGTTATCAACATGAAGTATGATTGGGAAATTCCCTAGCTCAAGATGAAGGGAAACGTAAGCGATAAAAATAGACCAAGGCTAGAAATGGTCCTGAAGCATCTAACATATGGGAGGAACTGTATTTGCTAATAAATTTCTTTCTCTTGCTTGAATTATGTCTGCAAGCCTATTTTGAAATTGCTTGATTTTTTTCTCTCATTCTTTATATTTTCCTACATTGTCTGTAAAATATTTTGATTAATTTTCTCAAACTACTGACCAAGCACTTATAACATTTATTATTTGGAGGAATATAAAGAAATAAAATTCAATCATTTTGAAAGCCCCTGAGTAAGTGTTGGAGCCTACAGGATAAACACAAAAATCAAACTTGAAAACTTTTGACCTTTTTCTCACTGATGTATGTTGAAAGCAGTTACATGAATCTGTATTCCTGGCCTAGAAAAAGTAAAGAAAAAAAAGAAAGGAAGAAAGAAAAGAAAAGGAAAACCAAAACATTACCAAAACTAATTTCCTACCAACAGCTTACCTGGACCATTTTGACAGAGCTCTACTACTGCAATTATAACCTTGTATGTGACAACATACTTGTGAGCAAAGGTCACTTGAGTTAATAAATTTAGAATGTCTATCCTGAACAAGGAAGTAAAGAGTATATTTATACATCAACCAGTATAGTGCTTAAAAGAATATAGCACTTAACAAATTACAGTTGACTAAATTTTTAATATGAATGACAAAGAAGAATAAATTAGAATACAGATTAAATCAAGCAATCCCTCCTTTTACTGTTGCAGCTAGATAAAGGTGGGAAATTCAGAAACTGACTAGATTTTTATTGTCATAAGGTCTATGAGTACTGAGATAAAATTTGTATCTCCATTAGAATATATGCTGTTTAAGTGCATGTCCAAAACATGTTCTGGTAAACTTAGATCATAACTTCAAATCTTTTTATAAATGTATATCTACTGTCCCCACAAAATGTGTGGATCAGCTCTAGTTGCTAAGAAACCAGAGCTTTAAATTAGCTCTACTATCAAGGGCCAAAGTTGGAAGAAAATAATCAATTTGTTCCTAATTGGACAAAGAGATATACAGTTTAATACTACATGGTATAAAATGTCACTATTTGTCTTGAGATTTGATTGTGTGTTACTGGAAACCATTTAGTCTACTAGTTCCTGAAAAAATATTTTGTGCTAAAGGAAGGTTAAGGAGCATGCATGTCTATTCTTTCATTTCTCCCCTTAGTCATGTGGAGAAAGCTTCAACCAGTTAGTCTCATAGTTTCTTTCATTTTCCCAGTCCAGTGGGCCTTCCATTCACACCTATAAAGCAATGTCTGAATGTTTAGAGTGTTTCTAAATTTTGAATTCTGAAGTACTTGTGCCAGCATACAATCTCTTTCACTCCCTTGCGCCTGTGAAAGGACTTGATGGAAGGTAGGTGGATGAGAGAGTTAATCACATTATTACTTAGGTTTCTATCTTTAACATTTGGGAAGATTATGGAGGACAGCTATTAAATTAGTAAATACTGGAAGAAACTCATATTTAAAAAGTCAATATGATCAGTTCAACCTTAGGTACAAATTAGTTTAAAATGCTTATAGGACAATAAATGTACCAGGGAACTGAAGAGAGAATAGGTTTGAAAAGCATGACAGAGGGAGAGAACTGATTCCCACAAGTTGTCCCCTGACAACCACAATTACACAGTGGAATACGCACTAGTTCTCTCTAGAAATAAAAATGTGTATAACATATATTAGAATTGCCATAAATACAGAGAATTCATACACCAAAGAAAGAGAATGTTTTGAAGGTAGTTGATAACATATCAGAATTTTGAAAACTGGTCAATGGATTTAGAAATGTGGAAATGACCAGCTGTCATTGTCTAAGTAATTCTGATCCTAGGAAAGAGTCAAACTACATTATGACGTGTGAGAAGAAGTGAGGAAATGAACATTAATTAAGGATTCATTTGTAAAATTATGGTAAGATATAGCGAAAAAAAATTGGCATCAATCTGATATAAAAAGTAGATAGAGTGGGGGGACTGTCAGTTGAATAGAACTTAAGGAAGTTTACACACTAATGGAAGGAAGCCTGGTCTGGTATTCAAAACACAGGACTCAGAGGAGAAAAATTTTCATTTGAAAATTTGGTTTGTAAACTTCTAAACTTTGAAATTAAAGAAAGAATTATCTGGTAAGTTTGTGGTGGAGAGAGAAAACTTATTAGGTGTAATTGAAGCAGGGCTCTGGTTCCATAACTACCACCCCTTCTCCAATAATAAGCATTAATCTCAAGCATACTTTCTCCTTGGTCATAGACATTCTAGGCTGTGCATAAACTTACCACTAAATATCCTTACTGAAAATGCTTAAATAAAAAAAAAAGTTCCACTGAAGAGTAACACTGAATGGCTATGAGTTGTGAAGTGAAAGATTTTTTTTTTCTTCATAAACTGTCTTGTGTAGTTGGTTTTTCTTTTTTTTCCCTCCCTTCCTCCTTCCCTCCTTCCCTCCTCTCCTTTCTCTCTCTCTCTCTTTGGGGCTTTCCACACAGCTCCCAAATAAACACAGAGACTTATTCTTTTTTATTTATTTAAAAAGTTTTTCCTCATATCTGCCACTGCTCCCCCTCCCTTCCCTCCTCCTAGTCCCTTCCAGTCCTCCATCAGCCTTTTCCCCAACCCCATCCCCCATCCATTACCCAAGGAAGGCAAGGAGTCCCGAGGTGGGTCAGTTCAGCCAGGCATATCCAGTTTTAGTAGGTCTGACTCCCTCATCCCAGTATCAAAGCTGAGTTAGGTGTTCCTCTGTAGGGAATAGACTCCCAAGATGTCAGTTCATGCTCTAGGAACATAGTCTAATCCTACTGCAAGAGGCTCCACAAACTGCCCCGTGCCATTTGACAGTCATCTACCTTTGGAGGGTTCAGTTACTTATGATGAAGGTTCCTTAACGATTGTTTCTGAGTCAGTGAGCTCCCAACTCCGATCAGCTGTCTCTGTTGGTCTCCTCCTCCTGATTCTGATCCCTTTACTCATATACTCTCTCCTCTCTCTCTCTCTTAAGCTGAGTCTGGAGCTCTACCTGGTACTTACTATGGATCTCTGCTTCTGCTTCTATCCATTGCTGAATGAAGGCTCTATAATGACAATTAGGGTGGTCATTCATTTGATTATAGGGAAGTCCTGTTTAGGCACCCTGTCTACTATTGCTTAGAGTCCTAGCCAGGGTTATTGGACGTTTCCTTAGCACATGGTTTCTTTACAAGCACACAGTGTGTCCCTCTATCAAGATATCCATTTCTTTTTCTTCCTGTTGCTCCTCTCACTCAACCATCTCCTTTCTCATTAATTCGTTCCCACCTCCCCTTGCTCACCCCCCATTATGATACCAATTTACTCTGGAGATCTTCTCGATTTCCCCCTCCCAGGGAGATCCCTGGATGTCTCTCTTAAGTTCCTTCTGTTACCTAGCATTTCAGGGGTTGTGGTTTGCAGCCTGGATATTCTTTGATTTGTGTCTAAAATCCACTTACGAATGAGTACATATTATGTCTATCTTTCTGGGCCTGTGTTGCCACACTCATAATGATACTCTCTAAATCCATCCAGTTGCCTGCAAATTTTAGGATATTTTTTTTCTGCCGAGTAGTACTCCATCTTGTAAATGTACCACAATTTGTTAATCCATTTTTCAGTTGAGGGTCATCTAGGTTTTTTCCAGGTTCTGGATATTATAAATTATGCTGCTATGAACACAGTTGAGCTAATGCCCTTGGGGTAAGAATGTGCATTCTTTGGGTATTTGCCCTATAGTGGTATTGCTGGATCAATGGGGAGATTGATTCCCAGTTTTGTAAGGAACTGCCATACTGCTTTCCAAGGTGGCTGTACAAGTTTAAACTCCAACCATGCCCTCCAGCATAGGCTGCCATCTGTGTTTTTGATCTTAGCCATCTGATAAGTGTAAGATGGTATCTCAGAGTTGTTTTGATTTGCATTTCTCTGATGGCTAAGAATGTTGAGCAGTTCTTTACCTGTCTTTCAGTCATTTAAGGTTCTTCTGTGGAGAATTCCATTTTTACCTCTGTAGCCTATTCTTCAATTGGAATCTTTGGTTTTTTGATCTCTAGTTTCTTGAGTTCTCTATATATTTCAGAGATCAGTCCTCTGTCAGATGTAGGGTTGGTGAAGATCTTTTCCCATTCTGTAGGTTGTCATTTTGTCTTATTGACTGTGTCCTTTGCCTTACAGAAGCTTCTCAGTTTCAGGAGGTCCCATTTATTGATTGTTGTTCTTAGTGTCTGTGCTGCTGGTGTTGTATTTAGGAAACTATCACCTGTGCCAATACGTTCAAGGCTATTTCCCACTTTTCTATCAAGTTCAGTTTAGTTGGGACTATATTGAGGTCTTTGATCCACTTTCAAAAATCAGGTGTTCATAGGTCAGAGACTTCTTCTTACTTATGAATTCCCAGCCTCAGCTTGGCTTATTTCTAGTCAACTTTTTAAACATAAATTATCTCATTTCTACATTTTGCCTCTTGGCTTTTTACCCTTATTCGATATATCTTTCTTTCCTTCTTACTCTGTGCCTGGCTCTTGTGGCTGGCCTCTAGTATCCTGCTCTCTTTCATTTTCTCACGCCTTCCTTTTCTCTTAATCCTAGATTTCTCCTATTTATTCTCTCTGCCTGCCATCCCCAGCTATTTCTCTCTACCCATTCATTGGCCATCCAATCAGTTGTTTTTGTCAGACAAAGTAACAGCTTTACAGATTTAAACAAATGCAACATGAAAGAACATAACATATCTTTACATCATTAAACAAATATTCCATAGTATAAACAAATGTAACACGTTTGAACTACTATTCCACAACATTTTTGTATGCTTTTCCTTTTTACTATGTAAACTCTTTAGCTCAGTAATTTTTAAATGCTGGCTCAGAGATTAAGGATGCATACTACTCTTGCAGAGGACCTGCGTTCATTTCTCAGCACCTTCACTGAGGAGCTCATAACTCTTAGCAGCTCCAACTCCATGGTTATCTGGCAGTCATGCCTTATCTCCATGAACACTTGCACTCATGCCCACATATGCAGAGACAAACATGTATACACATAAATAAAAATAATCTTAAAAGGGATGATTTTTAAATAAAAAAGAGGCACTGAAGAGAGTATGAAAATCAACTCTCTAGTAAATATTAGTTGAGTTTTTTCCAGCTAAAATTCTCTTCTAAAAGAGTAGAAGGGTGTTTCTGGGTTCTAATGGTTCCCTCAGGACAGGGGGTGAGAAGATAAGGAGCCAGCAACACAGACCCTGGGAGTCAGTTGAAATGCAAACTCATTTATGCAACAACGGGAGATCTTTATATACCATCCTGACATAGTACCTAGGCTGTGTCATGATCTTGTGATATTGCATGGCTGTCCCTCATTGGCTGGGCATGATCAGGAAATTCGACACCATCTCTTGCTAGGTAGATTCTGAGTGATTAGGAACTCTGGGCAACACTTGTTGCTAGGCCCTTAGGCAGACTCCAAGTTAGCTAATATGAAGTACATTTGCATCCCTTGGCAACTGGTTTGAGCCAATTTCCTTGACTGTATGGGCTTGTCTTACTACAGGAGGGAACACTGTCTTGGGAAAGTACTGGCAAAGGGGTATATATGCTATATATAGCATAGCTCCAGGGACAGATCTAACTGGGATATCCTGGAAATGAAGAAAAGACAGACTGACAGACACATGGAAAAGCTGGAATAAGGTGAACTTGGACCTTTAATGGAAAAGTCACAGCACTCTGGAAGCCTGGAGTGTTTATTATATACAGTAGAACTGGAAGGCAAGGTTATTATGTACAGATCGAAAGGATGTAGGGTCTATGGTATACAGTGGAAGCAAGGAACAAGTTTTCTAAATGTCAGTAGGACAGTCCCTATAGGGGCAGTATCAGTGCAGAGAAAATCATGGTAGACATTTCCTGCATACATTGTCAAACTTCTAGGTCCTCCAAGGAAGACTTTTGCCATCACTCTAAGCCTGAGGCTATGGTGTCATTGACACACCTATGTCCATGTCAACAGCACTCACTCACTTAGGACTTCACCCATTCAGGGGTTTCTCCTCTCTGCAAACATGTCTTTTGGACACAAGAATCTTATAGGAGCAGCTTTTCTCTATAGGGTTGATGAAGAGGGTGGCATCTAATAAAGATTATCAGAATCATCTATTGAGTCCCTCTACATTGTACTCCCATCTATATTTAAAGTAGTGGAGACAAATGACACTGTGCAATATTGAACCATGAAAAAGGTGGTAATGGATTTGGATCCCACAGCCAGCCTCCTGGGACTCATTAATAATTAGTTGCATAGCCTTACATTGAGTGATTCATTAACCACACAGTGACACAGTTTAACCATTTGGGCTTCCTTACTATTATTTTTTTCTGCGGAGTGGTACTTGTTTTTGATTTTTTTAATCACTAATTATAATTTTATAAGATTGTAGTTTATATTCTTAAGATTTATATGCTTAGAACAGTTAATAGTCATTTTGTTCTCCATTCCTACTCCTTCAGTTACTCTCATAATTTCACTGTCAGTCAGTATGTTTTTCTATGAGAAGTTGCCATTTTAGATTAGAAACTATTGCTACATACTAGGTCAAGGTACTGTCCTGACATGGGAAAATATATTTATAGAAAATAACCACATCACTGTCCAAACAAATCTAGATTTTCAAAGCAATGGGGAATTGTATTATTTGACCAATGCTTCCATTATATATCTCAACAGGGTCTAACTTTACTCTTCATTGGTTTCTTCCGCTTAACAAGTATCTTAGTAGAGCAAAAAGGTAACCATGGTTACTGAAATAAAACTCCTTTCATGTGTGAAGGCAAAGGCTGCACATGTTTGAAGTGTTACTCATACCTCTACCTCTTAAGAACATTTAAAAAATTGGTCTTGTCTTCACTGTTCTGCTTCAGATGGTTTTTGTCATTATTTGAAAGGCATGCACTTCTTCATCTGAAGTACCTGCTGCTGCTTCAATACTTGTAACCTGCCTTGATATCACAGTTAGAAGGAATTCTCCTGCCCTATTGCTTGATATTTTCCTCCCCATGAAATTCATTTTCAAGTAAATAGCCTAAGAAGTGGTTTTATGAGCATTAAACAAGTAATTCTTCAGTACATTAATTTTTAAAGCATTGGAAGCAAGTAAGTACAAAGAAAGAACAAATTTCAAGGCTGACACTTTCTAGTCTGGGGACAAAAGGCATTTATCTGCACATTCTCTAAAGCAGGCAACTGGATAGTCATTTAATAAAACCATGAACAACAATTATAATAACTATTGAATGTAAGTACATTATGCAAAAGACAAATTTTTTCACTTATAATACAGTAGGTTCATAAGGATTTTATTATCTCAATTAAGCATCCCAACTACTAAGTGCCAGAATCCCAAATTTGAGTCCAAAAATTTCCCCATTGCATCACTTGCTACATGCTTTTAAAAATAATTACCAATTAACAATTTTGTTACTTTTTAAGGCACTGGGATGATTTCTTCTAAAAGGCTTATTGTAGAGCTTGATCCATGTTTTAGTAGACTTTTGCACATGACTTTTCATTGGTTGTGAAATATAGGTGGAAACCAGAAAAAATGGTGGTTGGTAGCCTCAATTTTGCCTTATCTCCTACTATCCTACCTAATGAACTAGCAAATGTGTCATTTTTATGGAAGCAATATATCTAACAATCAATATGATGTCCTTATCAAAGTGATGATTATTGGTATAGTGGTAGAACTTGCTTTACTATAATCATTTCTTCTTAAGATGTCAAGGCAACATGAAATAATAGTATCCCACAATTAACCCAGAAAACTTTGGCCTAACTAATATTTCCTCACTTATAAGAGAGACAGTTTCCAACTTCATTAGGTTTCATAAGATTTTGAGGGAGAAAATGGAGCAAGTGCTCACTGGAAGCAGAAATGTCTTTACAAATGTATATTATTGTAATTATGCTAAATTAGAAAACACTGTTCTCTACTTTATTGTTTCAGAACTATACATGATTGAATCATGAATCCAGTGCTGATACTTTTGAAGATTGTTCCCAATCTGCTTTCCATGAAACCTCACCAAGCACTGAGCTGTTGACATGATTCTACAGAAACTGTGAACATTCTATTTGAATACAGTTTGAAGAAAGAAGGGATTCTAGGCTTCAAAACATCATTAAAGTGTTTACCAATCTTAAAAATCTTGTGCTGTGTTTTTCTTTGAGAGTTAAGTTTTATGGAGAAGGTCAGTAACTGTTGACAACATTGCTAACTGCAGAGAACTTCTAATTCCAAAGGGTGCCAAAAGACATTAAATATAAAGCAACTATAAACAAAGCTAATCCTCAAAGATTAAAGAAGGACAGGAGCTGTCAAAACAATATTCATAAAGCAGAAAAAGTTTTGAATTGTCCTCAGTTCCTGAGACAATCTATTAGGATCAGAATCTTGTCAAAAACTAAACCAATGACAATATTTTTTTAAAGTCTGTTCATATTTCAACTGGACTTTGAATGTATGTCCTTAACATTCCTTCCTTCCTTCTTCCCTCACTTACACTTTACAACCGGACAACTACATTTTGACCTAAGCTTCTCTTTCCTCCACTTTTCCCAGTCCCCCCACCCCACATCTCTGATGTGGGACGTCTTTCTGTATGCTGTGAATTACCATTGTATAATAAAGAACCTGTTTTGGCCTATGGCAAGACATCTTAGAAGCAGGCAGGAAATCTGAGCATAGATAAAGGAGGAGGAGAGTAGAGTCATTAACAGATGCTGTGAACTGCTGCAGAAAGAGTAAGATATAAAGGAACTCAGGGAAGCCATGAGCCATAGGATAAAACACAGATGAATAGAGATAGATTAAGTTTTAAGTGCTAGCTAGCAATAAACCTGAGGCATAGGCTAAACAGCATGAGATATAAGATTTTGGGTGAATTCTTGGGACCAAGCAGCTGTGGGTAGTTTATTTTGGACAGCTGGTTCAGATCTCAGGGCTAGGTCAGGCCAGAAACTTATTACTACACACCTCCCCTCTCCAACAGATCTGCTTTTCCTTTCCTATTCAGAAAAGAACAGGCTTCCCAATGGAATACAACAGAACAAGTTACAATAAGACTGGGTACAGACCCTCATATCCAGGCTAGATGAGGCTTAACCATTTAGGGATTGTTAATCCAGGTCAAGGGCTGGAATAAAGGAATTTCTTCTTCTCTGTTCCAGTTATTTAATTATTATAGTGGCAGAGATTGTGCCTATTTATACCTTGGGCTGTAATTTAATCCTATTTCATTTATTTTGTTATCCTAATTGTTTCCATTTTGGCCATTATGAAAGGTTCAGAATGACTACTGAAATGGAAGGCATGTAATTAATATAAGTGTCTGAGTCATTTTTAGGGTAGGGGAGTCTAAGACCTTGAGGGTAGGCCAGGCCAAAAACCTCCTGCAAAAGACTATCATTATGTTTTGGAAAATGACAAAAGAAGAGGAGGAGGGGGGATCTTACCTGGAGAGAGGAGGACCCTAACTGGGAAGCCAGAAGCTTCAGAACTAATCTCAGTTATGAACCTCTCAACTCTGTGACTTTAAGTCAATCATGTAGCCTCTAAGGCACTGTAATTTAGTAGTTCTAGACAAGAAGTAGAGCCCAGTGCCTGTGCTCAGAGTCAAAGTTCCTTTATTAACTATTGCAGTACCTTGGGTGAGTCAGGTCAGTTAGCATTTTTATGATTCAGAATTCTCCCTTGGGAAGCAGAGAAAAAAGTACTCCACTGAGTTGTTGTGGTAATTATTTGAACTATATGATAATATATCTAACTTATTTGGGGCCTTGTCCAGCAGATAATGAAGACAATAAAAATGTGTGTATGACTTTACTACTTGGGATACTCTGACAACGTGTGTGTGGTTTGGGAGATAATGAAAAAACAAACAAACAAACAAACACCAAGTTGCTACTGTTGCTTTCATGAAGCTCAAGGTCTACAACACATTGCTATATATCCACAGTTTATTTTTACTGAGATTGCTCTCTTATTCTTTCAAGTCTTTTGCTATCATTTTTGAGATGAGGAACTTACTCTGTTGTCCAGGTTGGTCTAAAATTTACTGTGTAATTCAGGCTATCCTACAGTTTGCAGAAATCCTCTGGTTTTGTCCTTAAGAGGATTGCAATTACAGATGTGAGACACCACATCTGGATCACTTTTTTACTGTTAACAAACCCCAGACTTTATTAGGATTCCACTGGCTTTTCCAATAACACCATTTTCTAGTGCATTTACTTTGTTGCATTGGTCACCCTGTTTCCTGGACTCTGTGGTCTTTGACACTTTTTCAGATTTCCCTTAATCTTAAGAGTTTTGAAGACTACTGGCCATGTACTGTAGTAGGAGGCTTCTGACCCAGACTTTCAGGCCTAACCTCAAGGTTTAGGCTCTCAGACTCACAGACCCACAGAGACACACAGATGCTTACAATGGTTTTAGACTGATCAGCCTAAGGCTCAGGCATATCACTTGCTAGCTCTCTACCCTTCATCTAACCTGTGATTCTTCCTGTTCAGCCATGTGGCTCGGTACCTTTTCTCAGAGCAGCATAGTTGTCCTCTGTTTCTTCTGGCTTCTCTCCGGCATTCTGCTCTGTGCTTCCTGTTCTCAGAGTTTTCTTAGTCTGGTAGCCCCGCCTATACTTCCTGCCTGCCTTTGGCCAATTAGTGCTTTTTATTAAACCAATGAGTGGGACAATTATTTACAATGTAACAACATAATCTCCCACATATCCCCTTTTCTCTTTTTAAAACAAAAAGAACTCCAAATCTAATATTCTTTTCCCCTCTTATCTATAACAACTTATAAACAACAGTGTAAATAAACACAAACATCCATAATCCATGTTTTGGAAATGTGGGTGTCATTCTCTAGGCTACTTCCTGCTTAATGGAGGTGTTGGCAATCTCAAGGGAATCCAAAGAAAAATGTAGAATTATGCACAAGTCTTTAGTGGAGTAGTCTGTAAGGCTGGGTCCTCTCAGCCAGTCTCCTTGAAATTGTTCTGGATACAGAGCTCGGGAACCTTCAACAGAGGTGCTCTGAAATGCTGAATCATCTGGTCCATCCATTTCCATTGGAGATTTTTCAGGGGGCCTTCCTCTATCAAACTTTATGTTCTTTATCCAGAAATAAATCCACAGCCTCTCATTTTCTGTGAAAATAAAAAGAAAACCTCTTCTCTAAAGTAGCATATCTTTGGATTTCAGTTTTAAAGTCAACTCATTTACAGAATATATAGGTTGAATTAATACAACAGCATTTATAATCAACTGTCTTTTAGCAGCTTTTATAATTTCATTTTCAGTCAAGAAACTTAAAGATAAGACAATAACACACAGTATCCAGACACTCTTTATATTTTCCATCTTTACGTGGCTTATTTTTTATTTATTTATTTTTTACTTTATTTCTTTTTAAGGGCTTTCTCTACCTTCTCTTTTCTTTCTCTAAGTCGATGTATATATATTTTCAACACACTCTAAACCATTTAGACTTTTTTTTTAAAAAAAAACTGTCTTTACTGTATATTTATTTCTTAACTTTTTCTGTCTCTGACCACACCTTTGCTTGGCTAGGGTGATTGACTCCACCCAGATTCTTCTATTTCTTTCTGTTTCTGGACACACCTTTAATTTCCCAGGATTCAAGGTTGGTAGGATGGGTGGATGGCTCCACCCAGCTTACAATGGTTTTAGGCTGATCAGCCTAAGGCTCAGGCATATCTCTAGCTAGCTCTCTACCCTTCATTCAACCCAGGATTCTTCCTGTACCATATAGAATCTCACCTTAATTGGGGTTTAGCCAGTGTTTTCTCACTGTTTGTACTTAGAGATTTTAGAGAAAGAAAACCACACTGAAATGAGATGCTTTAATTACATCACAACAGGAGACATCTAGTATCCACATGACTAGTGATACCATACTTCAAAACTAAGATAAGGTGCTTTTTGCCAGGTATATCTGCTGAACTGTTAACACTTTTCTCTTACCATACTCTTAATAATACTAACCATACTCTCAATAAATGTAGTCTGTACTGGGTGAGAAGTTGAAGTTTTGGAGAGGGGATAATCTAAATATTGTATAAAAATAGATACATGGCGCTCTGTCTTTTGTTATGCTTTAAATATGAAACTCCCTCACGGTTTGTGTACTAAGGGCTCAATTGGCAGACAATGATATTTAGGTAAAGTGACTGGATCATCCTCTGCTTTTCTTCAAGGATTTCTCTGAGGATGGCATTATTTATAAGTGGTGGAAACTTTTGGAGGTGGGGGGGACCTCTTGAAAAGAGTAGTTTTCCGTGGTACATTCTTAAAGCCTATTTCTTCCCCTGAACCCTTCCTGCTATAACTTTTTATCCCTTGTTTACTGTGAGATAATCAACCTCTACCACATACTACTGCTCCTGTGATTTTGTGTTTCACCTATGGACCCAGAAACAGAGTCAAGTGGCTATGCATTGAGTCTTCTGAAGCTGTAGTCTAAAACAAGTAATTTGTTCTTTAAAATGCTTCTGTCAGAAATCTGCTCACAACAGTGCAAAAATAACAAAGATATCTTATGAATAGATATATTTTATTATTCAGTTTTCGCCAATGAGGCTCATATTAATATTGCTGCCTATCAATTTGGCATTCTCTATACTTGTTTACTTTGTTTTGGGGCTATTGCAAAGTTTTTCTAGCTTAATTTTGTCCTATTGTGTCTTTCTGGCTCCCACCCTAGAATTGATCATTTCTTTGAGAATTAATTATGCCTTTAAATAAAAAAATGGAAGGCTCCTGGCTCAACGTGGAGAGAACATCCCGTAGTATAAAGACCAAGTTTGAGTTTTGGCTCCCTGAGCATAGTAGTTGCAACAACTCACCATAAGCTTACTGGTTTCAAACAACACAAATGTAATCTTACATTTATAGATGTCAGAGTTTTAAATGAGTCTTAAAGGGATAAAACTAAAGTGTTGGTAGATGTGGAATCTTCTAGAGGCTTCAGAGAATATGATCTTCACCTTTCTTCTATAGGCTTCTCACATGGCTTGGTTCTTGGTGGCATAGATCCCATTTTGGCTTAATTCTCCAAATTCATTCTCCCCTTCTATTTGCTTCTTTCCTATGTCTGACCAGCTCATTCTGATTGCATTGACTTCTCCTGGATAATTCAGGCTGTCTCTTCATTTTAAGAACATTTTCAAAAACTCTATTCTAAGGTAAAGTGTTTATAGGTTCAAGAAATTCAGCTTGAAACATCTTTGTGAGCTATTATATAGCCTGTCACATGAAGATTGATAAGAATATTGTTAGTCCAGAGTTTAATTTTTCAAATTAACAGTTTAGGACTAAAAATAAAGAAAATAAAAACCCTCAGACATAAAATTGTGTGACAAAATTACGATGAATTGTTATCTTAATGAATAATTAGTTTGAAATCTTGGCAGAAAAATACCCCAAGTGTATTGCTGTGATGTTCCTCACCATGTTTGGCAACTCTGCTTTCAGAAGTCTTTCCCGGAATGAACTCTACAAACTCCTTCACAAGTTCACTCTTGCAGTCAACCCTTTTCTTTTTGAGATTGTGGTGGGTTTTGTTGTTGTTGTTTTGTTGACTTCTAGTAAAGGAACACATCTTTCCTGAGATCTTCTTGCTTAATCTAGTTCTTGTTCAGTCTTCTGGATTTCCTCTATATTAAGGTCCTGAAAGCCTTTCCATGTGCCAGTATGTTAGTTATTCTTTTTAAAGGTTGTAGTACAATCAATAAATTATTTATTGTGATATATACAATTATTATTTGTTAATTTTTAAAATAGTTTCATTAATATATCCTCTCTTCTGCTAAAAGCATATCCTTGAAGATAGTCAATAGGCACCATTAGTCAACAATGACAGCAAACATTTCTTTTTTTCTGTGAATATTTGTTAATATAAATTTTGAGACTTCAGGCTTAGAGAACAGGTTAGATTAAGCTTTTATTTAACAATAACAATCTCCCTTGCCTTATATTTACAGAAAAAAGGTATTTTCTCCATATTTTTGTTGATAAGCTTCACCAATGAAAAGTGAACAAAAATGACAGTGATTTTAGTGTCTACATGTTAAGAAGTTCCAAGTCTTTTCTTCAAAACTATTGAGGGTCTTTAATTCTTGCTATGAAAAGAATGGGCACATAAAGTTATAAACTTGAGACTAAGACATGTTACAGACCTGCCCCAGTCACCTTGCAGTTCTATAGCCTGATTCATACAGAGTATCCTATATACTGTAGACCTTCGCTATGCAATTGGAGGTGGCTCCTTGAAGGAGAATTCTAACTTCAAGAACCTATATTTCTACTTAAGAGTCTCTGTGACGACTAGAATTCACTGTGCCCATGCCGATGCAGGCAGTAATGCCAGGAAATTGACATCTTTGAGTGTAATGCTCAATCAATGACCATCATATTCTAATTTTTCCAGAGATTTAACATTGGCTTCCCTGGAGGTGCTCTCCAGGGAGATCCACATGTTCGCTAGTGACACTGTGATAGCTGAAAAGGATCATAGCAACCATTTTAGTAAAGAGGTACTCCTTCTCTTCCTCTGTACTTTTTCTCTGCTACTCTCTGTAGTTAATTCTGGAATTGTAATGACAATAAGTCATACCTTGGAACCAATCAAGTTCCTCCTCAGCAATAGAAAGCAGTGTCCCACATTAAATTTGTTTTTATGGCAGTTAACAGATGACCCATAGATAAAGTCTGAGGTTGAAACTTTAACTTGAGCTACCAGAGTCTTTCAATATGTCTATTAAGCAGGGCACCATTTTCCAGGGAGAAAAGATCTTACAACACAAGGTAGAAAGGAAAAACAAACTCAGTCATATTTATATCCCCCCTTTCAGTAAACTGGTTATGAAAGTGAATTCAGAGATGAACACAATTTATGCACTTGTTTGGTGGTTATTTGAATATCAAAAATATTTGTCTGACTGGAGGTTAGCCATTAATATTGAAGCATAAATCCAGATTTTTCTCTTGCCATTTGCCATTGCAGAGTGCAAGTCAAAATGCTTGTCTATGATGATGGAATTTTCCTTACACTGAAAGTTCCTCTGACAAAACCTGTGAGCTCAGGAAAGCTGTTTGCTGTAGAGACGATTACCACAAAGTCCTCAGTGTTTTATTGTTGTGTTATTACAGTTCTTAGAGGTCAAGAATAAAATCCTCTTGGAAAGGCGAGATGACATAGTGCCTGTGTAGCTGTTCAGAGTTCTTAACCCCATGTAAGAATAATAAGCCTAGAGGGCTTAGAATTATAGGGTTTAGTTGACATAACCTCCCCACTATCCCTAGAAGGAGAGACGTATAATGCTAGGATTGAAGGAGATAGACTTTTCCATCATACACTGTAAAGGAAGGGGTTCATAAAGGACTTATCACAAAATGAGGCTTTTTTCAACAATAAAAAGGACAAGAAGTTAGAATGTGCTTTCAAACGAATACAGTCCCATTGACATAATGTTACAGCTGCAAAGGACCTCAGAATGATCTCATCTAATTCTCTATATTTTACAAATCTGAAAGCGTATCCATTTGATGCCCAGGCTATCACTTTCATTATCCACCACAGTGTTACTTCACAGAAAACATATTCTTAGAGGTGCAGCCTTATGATCATGCAACTAGAAATTCTCTGCCCTTGGGCCATGAGAAAATAAAAGGGCAATGTCATTGGTGTAGATGGATCTTGGATCTTAAGTACAGCCAGACTACATGGACATTTCATTCCCTAAAGAGGAGAAATTTTACACTGCTTTATAGATCACACTCTGTGAAATTCTTTTCAAGAGCTAAAGGAAGGAGAGTGGGGAGAATGAGAGAGATGCCTTATTATTTTACCTGCCGGATATTTGGAGGTTGGAGAGGTAATTCTCAGAAAGAATTAGAAGAGAGAAACATAAATGAAAACACTTAGGCAGAGGACTGTCTCAGTTCGTGAATCTATATGTACACTCATATTCATAGTTCTTTTCTAATTAATGATTTCAGATTCTTATATGCAAAAGAAACTCTTTTTTAAATTTTTACTTTAATTCTTACCTGTTTCCTTATAGCAAGATTAAGAAGTTGTCCTGGAATTATTATGCATACTATAATTACCTAAGGTTAAAATACTGAAAGCCTGGCTGGAGAGATAGCTTGGTGCTTGCTGTGTAAACATAAATGAATTTGGTTCTCTAGCACCCATGTTAAAAAAAAAAAAAAGCAGAGCTGAGCATGACAGTGTGGAAGTGCAGGGTAAGAGGGAGAAGTATAAGAAAGGCACTTCATGGAAGCGTATTGGGTAGCCACTTTAGCCAAAATGGTAAGCTTCAGTGTTAGTGAGTTCTGTCTCCAAAAATAAGCTAGAAGGGCTGGAGAGATGGCTCAGAAGTTAAGAGCACTTGTTGTTCTTGAAGAGGACCCCCCCCCCCATACACACACGGTGGCTCACAACCACCAGATTCAGGGGATCCAGCATCTTCTTCTGGCCTTTGCAGACAACAGGGACTCACATGTTCTGATCCTGGGGTTGACTGAAGATATCCACAGGGCCATCTGGCTAGAGACATGGGAAAGAAAGAGAGGTAGATAGGCATGTGTGCCATGGAAAGAGGCAGAACTGAAGAAGCAAAGGTGATAAGGAACAGGCTGATGCGGGTGGCTTGCTGTCCATCCAGGGCCATAGTGACATCTAGGCCCTGGCTGCTGCCAAGAACCATGTCTGGGTTCATGGTCCTACCACAACCAAGGTGTGAGTTGGCATTCATGGCCTATGTGCCCACCAAAGGCTACATGGATGCTCCAGAATCTGGGCTACTTGGTCATATTGTAATCATATTGGTGTCTGAGGGATTCATGACCATAGGGGACATACTGAGCTGAGTGGCCTGTGCTGCCACCTGGAGCTATGGTGACATCCAGGCCAAGCTTCTACTAAGGGCTGTGTCTGGGTCCATGGCCCTACATTAGTCAGGGTCTGATTTAATGTCCATGACTCTTCTTACCATTGAGGGGGCCATTGGATACCTGGGGTCTGGCCAGCCACTAGAGACTATGGTTATATCCTAGGGCCATGCTACCACTGAAGACATACTGATTTCAGTGGCTGGGCTGGCTGCCACCCGGTCATGGTAACATCTGAGCCTGAGCTGCTGCCAAAGGCTGTGTCTGCATCTGTGGTCCTGTTGCATCTGAGATCTGTGCTGATCTCTGTGGCCCAACGTACCACAGAGTCATAGGAACCATGTGTGTTGAAATCCAAGGGTCATGCTGAACCGCACCACCTTATACTGGCACTAGGAGAGCTGGCCCTGTCCCTGGCTGGCCACTACAGCAGAGGAACTCATGGTCCCACTTCTCACAGGAGTGCTGGCCCCAAACTCAGGAGAGGTGGTCTCACCTCTTACCGTGGATGTGGGAAAGCTGCTTTGATTGTACAAGAATACAAAAGCATGCTAGACCCCTCACCTGAGTGGGGACAGCCCCAGTGGGATGGACTAACCAAATCAGCTACCATCTATACCTACATTCAGGCTTTGAGTTGGCCCACCCCAGCATCTAACACATCCATGTCTTGCCGTGATGTGTGAAGGGTTTGGTCCTGCAAAACCATGGCCGCAGGATCTCTATGGAGGCAGCGGCAGGATATCCAATAGTAGTTTCAGTGAGAATCCAGTGTTAATGATGTGCCAGAAGCCAGATGCCTTGAACCAGACCAAAAACTCATTATAATGAACATTTGCATGTAAAGCTAAGTGAACAAAAGGGTATAAATGTGACACACCACAGCTCCCAATGCCACTAAGACAAACGAAGAGGTGTTGGAAAGACAGAAAAGATGGAAGAGTAAAGTGGGGTTTTTGTTTGTTTGTTTTTATTTAATAGGTTTTAGATTTTCTTTTTGGAAGATCCTCTGGGGGAAGATATGGAGGGACTGGGAAACAAGCAGGATTGGGTGCATGGGGTGAAATTCCCAGAGAATCAATGTTTTAAATTATGTTTAAAATAAAGTAGAGAGTGATAGAGGAGCATACTTGGAGTTGGCCTCTCCTCCACCTTCTGTATGTGAATGCTTGTGTACTTGTGATGCTTGTACAACACACGCACACACACACATATGCACACACAAGCTGAGACACATTTTAGAGTCAGACGACTAAAGAAAAAGTAACTAGAGAGTGTTTAGTCATGGTGTTGTGTTTTGGTAGAAAACAGGAATAACAGAGGTCTACAAACTAGAAAAAAGTGGTCAAAGTTTTTTAAAGGAAAGAAAGAAAATAGAAATGAAGTGAGATGTTCACGGATTTCATTAGAATGTGGGGGCAAGGACTGAAGATTTCCTTAGGGTCTTAATTATCAGGAGGTGCTATTTAAGGAATACCTAGTCTTTCTCACTGAGGCCTCCAAACGCTGCCTCTTTTTGGTGATATCCAGTTCCCTATTTAATAGTTCTTACCCCCAAATGGCTGTTGGATTGGAGATCAAATAACACATTTCTTGCTTTTAAGACAGTAACTTTACAGTATGAATTTCAATGAATGATGATTGCTTTTTATTACACTTCCAGGATGTTTTAAGTATGCCCAGAGGCTCAAGTGTGATGGAAATGACTAATAAATGCAATAAACACCATGTTCAATGTTTTCAAAATCAGAAATGCCAATTATACAAATGTCAGAAAGTATTTTTGACAGGAACAAGTGTTTCCAAGTCAAATTAGACATTATTCTTGGCACCTCCATTTTTGAACAACAACAAAAAACTACATTAAGCTCTGTGAGATTCAGCAGTATGAAAACTAGACTTTCCAAATCAACCTAATTTTGAGAGAAAACCATCTTTGAAAGTATTAGAAAGCTAAAGTATTTTACATTTGGCTACAGCTCCAGAAAAACATATCATCGCAGTATTTTAACTTCTCATCACCATTATTATTATTATTGCAGTGAAAACTAACCAGAAATTGCTGAATAATAGACATACGTTTCAAGTTGAGAAGTTATTTCCAACCTGATAAAGGAGAAACTTGAAATTGTGTAACAAATAATATTTTTAAAGTGATTATGTAAAATGCACCTGGGAAGTAAGGATATTATGTTCATTCACATTGTTATCACAAACAAAATAAGTGCAGAAAAACTCTGAGAAGGGGGCATTAGTGCATGTTCCATCAGGAGAAAAACCAGTAAAACTGAAAAGTAAGAAATTACAGACTGTCTGGCACTCTTTCTCACCATTAAAGTAGCCCCAAACTGGATGAGATATCTGAATGAAAAGAAATGGCCCTTGGAGAAAATGTGATTTCACTATCCCCATTAGTTGCAGACATTATTTCTGTGCCCTGATCCCATATTACATTTTTTTTTTTTTGCTTCTGGATACTTAGCAACATATAGGCATTCATGGAGCCTATGAACCACTGGGAGAATTCCACGGTGAAATAATGAATAGCTGATGACCTTCTGCATGTATAGGAAACATAGACTTCATTACTTTTAAGCAGGAAGAGAAAGTTTGTAAAATATGTCTTATCTGTCACACACACAGAAACACACAAACACCTTTCAGCTGAAAGTCCTATAAATGGCATGAAAAATAATTTTAAAGTTTAAAAATTAAAAACACAGGTACTATAATTGAAGTTGTTGAGAAATTAAAGGATATAATACATCTACTTAGTGGCTTCAAGTGATATCATCTATATTCTGTCTCTCTGCAGTGCTTGAAGTGAAACCTAGGACCTCGCAATAGTAGACAAGTACTCCACCACTGAGCCTGTCTCTTCCTTGTCTACCTTATCTCTTCATCTTTTGAAAACTCATCATGTGTGAAATAAGATGTCATCAAAAATTTAACTCAGTCAGGGGAATGGGTAACTCTGATAACCCTAATCATCCAAATAAGTATTTAACCCCATATTCTTAAACGTCTGAGAAGACACCAAGCATTACCATGCATACAAGAAAAATCTTGAAATACAATATTGAACACAATAGCAATATCTTAACGAAAAAGCAAGTTAGAGCTTGCAAGTTAAAGAAAACTTAAAGATATATCATTAGTATCACTAGAGAAGATATTAGAAACATAGAAAGCACTAGGTTATTAATTCTTCAAGAAGTATTTAGCTGATTGAAAACTAAACACCAACAAATGAGTTGAGAGTTTTTAATAACTCTTTTCAGAAGTGGTAAATCCTTTCACCCCCACATAACCCACTTCTATTTGTGTGTGTGTGTGTGTGTGTGTGTGTGTGTGTGTACAAGCATCACAAGAACATAAGCATAAAGCATGCATATATAGAATTGGGATGCCAACTCCTGTTGTCATTGTTCATGTTTTATATGGACAACTATATTGTTGAGGTATCATGAGAGTAGCTATCATTTCTAGAGAAGGATGTCTTGAAGCAGACATCCTATTCTTCTAGTTCTTATAATTTTTCTGTCCTCTCTTCCACAATTTTCCCTGGGCCTTAGCTGCAGGGTTTGTATCACTTGGAGCTGGGTAGCCCATGATTAGTTGATCTCTGTATGTTGAGCAGTTATGGCTTTTGTAGTGACCTCTTCTGCAAAAAGAAGCTTCTTTAAGAGAGAGAATGAACATACAGTTAGGTGGGTTAGGGAGTTGAAGAGGATCTTTGAGGAGTTGTAGGAAAGGAAAAATATGATCAAAATATATAGCATGAAAAAAATAATTGATAAAAGACCAAAAATCTTATTTGATGAAGGATCAGTGCTATACTTCTCTGTGCATATAAGGATAAGTATTAAAATGCATTTTTGAAATTATACTGGTTTAGGAACATGGTAGTAAAATGCTTTCCTCTACTCCCCATGACCTCACCAGCCATGAGTAGTTGGTTAAATATTAGTATCAGGCATAGAAACTTTGAACTCTAAATCTCCATGGAATAGGCAGCATTACTGTCAAGATTGGCTACAAAGAAAGCCTAGGCCAAGAGGTTTTTGTTGTTTCTTTGTTGTTTTGTTTTGTTTGAAATGTGAATTTTGAGATGAATATGGCGCTCAAGTGATAGAGTTCTTTTCTTGCATGCACAGTGTCCTGGATTATGTATTTAGCACTATATAAACCAAACATAACCACAGTTCTCAGGCTGTAGAGGCCAGAGGATCAGAAGTTCATTGTCATTATTTTTAGCTACACAGCAAGTTTGAGGCCAGCCTGGACTACATGAGGCCAGCCTGGACTACATGAGGCCATCCTGGACTACATAAAGCCCTTCCTCAAAAAATAGTATGTCATAAATCTAATGTGACATCAACTATTCTACAGTTTCTCTCTTGAGAGAAAAAAGAAAACCACATTATAGAAATTGTTTTTACAACTTTCATAAGTTTGTTTTTGCCATGTTAAAAGAGGTGTACTTTAAAATAATTGCATCTCTTGGCTTCAGTTCCCCCCTCCTTCTCTTTCCAGTTCCTCATTCCCAACTCCACTCAGTTCCCATCCCCTAATCCCCTCCTCTTCCATTTATGTTCCGAAATGAGCAGGCCCAGGCATATATATATAATGGCATATCAAGTTATAATAGACTAAACACCTCTCCATGTTAAGGGTGAGAAAGGTGACCAAGTATGAGGAGTAGGGTCCCCAACACCAGCCAGAGAGCCAGAGACAGCATCTGGTATCACTATCAGGAGTCCCACAAGAAGACCAAGCTACAGAACTGTAATATATATGCGAAGGGCTTACCTAGGTCAGTCCCACGCAGGTTCCCTGGTTGTCTGTTCAATCTCTGTGAGCCCCATAAGCCAAGGTTATTTGATTCTGTGGGTTTTCTTATGATGTCCTTGATACAACTGACTCCTAGAATCCTTTCTCCCCCTCTTCAGCAGGATTCCCCAAGCTCTACTATTTGGCTGTGGGTCTCTGCATTTGTTTCCATCAGTTCCTGGATAAAGCCTCTCTGACGACAGGAATCTACAAAGATGACCTCAACTAAGACTTAGCAATAGCAGATATATATAGCCTAAATTGGTCATCTCCTGTGACCAGGCAAGACTTCAATTGGAGGAATTGGTACACCAATCAAGATACATAAACCTTGACCTGCCTATGGGATATGCTGAGATAAGGGTGGCCTAGAGATTGAGATAGTAGCCAACTAATGATTGTTCTAGGTTAAGACCCATCCCGTGATAGTAATAAGCCTACCCTTGACACTGTCTGGAGCACCAGGACCCACAGGTTGGATGACTCAGAGACCTATAATAGAACAAAACATGAAAAATAAAATTGTCAATGTAATGATGACTAACAATATTCTACTATATTCATAGATTGGTGCCTAGCCAAATTGTCATCAGAGAGGTTTTCATACTTTTATAACATGGAAAATCATAATAGTGTCTTTTAAAATGAATGAGTCCTCAACAATAAAATTCTTTTTCAAACCAACTTAATTGTCACAATCAACTCATTTTCATTGGGTTTCAAAAACTGTGAAATTAAAAGTAAGACATTTATCTTATATAGGAATAAAAATAAAATAACTTTCTAGCCAGTTACATGCCAATAACAGTTAAGGCCAAATATTGGCTAAAGATATAAGCAAGTGAAATGAAAATCAACAATTATAACAACATAGCTAATGTACAAATTGAGCTGAGGAAATAGAACAGAGAGCTTCTTGAATGTGCATGGGAAGTGTTTCTGTAAGAAAGACCCCTTCTGAAATTACACACACACACACACACACACACACACACACACACACACACACACACACACACACACACACACACGCAAGTGCGTGCGCACAAAACATGTGTAAAACTCAGCTAGGGCAACCATCTTTGAAGTAGGGAGTGATATTTCATCAAAGGCTAAACCTTCTGATAATCTATCCATAGACTCAACAGCCTCCACATATGTAAGCAGTAAATTTATGTTTATAATTTTCAATGTCTTATACTTAACCAAAAACCACATAACATAAAATTTACCCATTTAAATACTTTAAGTCTAAAGTTGAACACATTTATATATTTTTGTGGATCAGACCCCTAGAGCTTTACCATCTTGTGAAATTGAAACTCTTGTAAGCATACTTTTTAAATTGTTCCCTTCTGTGTTAGGAACATTACCACATATTTCCAAAACTATCATCTCCCACTTTAGTCATCCTACTAAAAAGCCCAAGCTGGACATTTTTTTTTCAAATCAGAAACATTGAGATTTTCCAAAATGCTGGTGCACTGAGGTAGAATTCTCAACTTTATTCTTTTACTATTAGCACTTCAGGAAAGATCTGCAAGGGAGTGTATGAATCAGCATCTAGTTTGAAAGAAGATCAATATAGCTTAGTGTTCTCAATAAAATAAAACCAGGGAGCCAATTTAATTATTATGCTTCTGTTGAGCTTTCTATCCCCAAAGCTAATTATTTTGCAGTAAGGATTGCCACCTTGATGATAGCCCATGCTATACAAAATTTAGAATTCAATAATGTTGCATCCGACTTTAGGGAGTCAAGCTTGGCAAACACATTTTGATTATCTAAAAGCTCTGGGAAAGGCATAAGCCCTAGAAAATGGAGAGAGCAAATGAGAAAGCAAGCAGGTGAGAAAGGAAGTAGGAAAGGCATAGAATGAGGGAGGGAAGGAAGTAGTGAGGGAGAAAGAGAAGAAGGAAAGAATTAAAGAACAATAACTGGAGTTTTTAAAATGTCTTCTAATTTGAAAGTATTTTTCCATAAATTAAAATGAAAAGTGTTCATTATGGGCACAAGTCAGCTTTATTTCACCCTATTTCAAACATGATGGGTGTCTCTCTGAAAAGTCATTGAAATTACCGGAGCTGCTGAGTGTATTCAGTGGGTTGCCTGTGATTCCGGTCAGCTTCATTATCATCATAACATTTGGCATCATGTCTCTAGAGCATTTCTCTGGGTCATTAAGCCTCTGGAAATGCGAGTTAGAGGACAATGACATCTCTAGCATTTACTGGTCAACTCTGGCTTTCACAGGTGTTAGTGGACTTCTGCAAAGAAGAATGCTAAGGAGGCCTGAGAAAGATATTGAAATTCAGGGAATGTGTTAAAGTTAGGAGATGGTCTTAGAATCAAAACCTGAGAGGAAGAGGAGGCAAACTAGGCAGAAGAGAAGCTGGGTCTCAAACAACAATGAAGGGGCTATCTTAGGATGACCAATATCTTCCTCTCTGGTAGAAATTGTGCCATGTTTTTGCAACTAAAATTCAAGGTCCTAAAAACCTTTTCAAACCAAGGCAAACCAAGATAGTTGGTCACTCTGGAATGTCTAGAGATCACATGGTCTTCTGTAGATCTTTTTGTTTCCATTGTGTTGTTGCTGATTCTGTTGCTGGGGATAAATCAGGACATCATACATATGCTCTAGTACATCCTATTTGCCCCAGAAATAGTTGGTGACTAAATGTATGCTTATGCTCCAGATCAACCACTCACTGGTTAGAGGGATTTTTCCTACTGTCCAAGGATGTACAGCCTTGGACGAGGTGGCTTTCTTCAGCTAAGGACAACTTCAGAGAGGGATTAAGGCTATCATATATCATTTACTAACTATTTTAACAGTTTAAAAAAATAAATACTTCAGTTCTAAATGGAAGGACATTGGGGGGTGGCTAATTTATTTACCTGTAATTTATATTCCAGACACTCAAAACTTCCACATAGTGATGGGCATAGATGTGGATACAGTCAGTCCTTTATAGGGCAGTCATATTTGTCTTTAGAATTAAACACCCCAGATTCAGTGGCCCTTGTCCCCAGCTTCTACCACCACATTTTTGGCATTTGAGGAAATTAAAATGAAGAGTCAACCATCACTCTGAGGTGTATTTACAACCTTTTCACAACCCTATATTTCGAAATGATAAGAATCCTGAGGACAAAGAAGTTTCATCCAGCAACTGAAGGAAACAGATGCAGAAATCCACAGCCAAACATTAGTGGGAGTCTGGAGAATCCTGCTGAAGAGAGACAGGAAGGAATGTAGGAGCCATAGGGGTCAAGGACATCACAAGAAAACCCACAGAAACTAACTTGGCACATAGCAGCTCACATAAACTGAAGAGATAACCAGGGAGACTGCATGGGACTGACCTAGGTCCTCGGCAATATTGTTATGGTTGTGTAACTTAGTCACACTTAGTGAGACCCATAATAGCTATTTCTGACTCTGCTGTCTGTTGCTGGGATCCTTCACTCCTACGTGGCTGCCTCATCCAGCCTTCAACTTGATAGATTGCTTAATATTCATGGAATGCCTACACTCTTCTGAATAGAATTAGAGTAGGAATGGAAGGGGAAGAAGGGAGATGTGGAGACAAGTTGAGAGGAAAGAAGGGGAGAAACAACAATTGGGTTATAAAAATAAATATTTTAAAATAAAATTAAAAGAATCCTGTTGGTTCCAATTAATTTTCCATCTTCATTTCTACCAACTTAGGAAATGGCTTTTTCTAGGAGGCCGTGTGTATGCCACACTCAGTGGTACAAAAATGGCCATCCCTACTTACCAAGGCAAATGTAAGCCTCTATATCCTATAAGCAGTACTTAGTACTTAGAAAATCTATGTTACTACCCATCCCTCATTCCATAAAGAATTCGTCAAAGCTCTAGTTCTCTAATGTGAAGATGAGGCTAACAATGCTTACTTCTTAAGATTCTTGTGAATACTAAATGAAATTTATATAGATTTATGGACAAGAAGATGATTGGGAGAGAGAGAGAGAGAGAGAGAGAGAGAGAGAGAGAGAGAGAGAGAGAGAGAGAGAGAGAGAGGCAGGCAGGGCAGACAGACAGACAGACAGACAGACAGACAGACAGACAGACAGATAGATAGATAGATAGATAGATAGATAGATAGATAATAGATACACAGAAATTAGAGATAGATATAAACAGGTACATATTGAGGGATACTGTATCTTAAGAGCCAAGAACTCAACCCTTTTACCCTTTTTAAATATTTTGTCTCTACTACCTATATACCACATGTCCCTGGACAAATCGTTGAGCTCTATATGCTTCAGTTTTCTGACTCATAAAATGAGTTGTAGTGGGGGTCCAATAAGATTTTTTTCTTTAAAATACTATGACTAATGTTATTGCACAGATAAGAACTTAGTGTTTGTTAGCTATTTTTATTGTATTCAGAATTCTATCAAAGTATTTGAAATATAGTGCTGGTATAATTAATTGCTCATTATTGATAGAGATACAGTATCATCAACTGGGTCAACAGTGATGAAACTGTGATAGACAGCATTCTCTTTCTAGTGCATTGGACTCTTTTGGGGGCATAAATGTTGAGGGATGCCTTTAGCGTGGGCAATCTAAGAGGGCTAACTTGAACATAGTACTTACTGGCTGTCCTGGGTTTAGTGATTCTAAGAGTGTGATTCAGATCAACATAATGCTGTTTTGGGGATCTGTTATATATATAAATTCCTGAGTTTTACCTCAAACTTAGTAATTTGGTAACTCTGGAAATGAAGCCCATGGATCTATGTTTTAACAAATCATCTTGGAAAATAATCAAGTCTGAGAAATGGTACCTTAGGTTTTGGAAAGGAGACAATAGAGATATTTAAATTTTCATATGAAATAGTGACTGGTGTCTGTCAATAAATGACAAGTAATTTCCTTCAAAGATGCTTATGAATGAACATCAGTTTTTCATGAACCGAGGAATAGCTACTTTACCATGTACAACTCATAATGTATGAGTATAGACAATATACTCATTTTTACTGTATTCATGCTTGCCTTTAGTAGATGTTCAGTACATAATTATTGTGCTAAAGAGCAAAGAAAGACAAGTGAATGACAGAAGTCCTCAAAGTTTATTATTGTTTAATTCACCAGAACCTCTTTTTAATGCAACTTCAGGAAAAAGATGTCTTTTATATGGGCCTCTCTTTTATATCCCTGGGTGCCTTTCTGGTGGGTAGAGTCTTAGTATTAGCATGATCAGGGAGATGGGGTGTAAGAGCATTCACTACAGAAACCTGACAACCTGAGTTTCATTCCAGTAACCCACATAAAAGGCAAATGTAGTGAAACACATCTGTTATCCCAAATGTTCTATGGTAAGATGGGAAGTAGAGATAGGAAAATCACCTGACAGCTCTTGGGCTAGCTTTACTGGAGTACACTGGACATCAGAAACAATGAGAAATCCCGTCTTAATGCACTAAAAGACAAGAAAGCACTCTAGAAAGTTGTTCTCTGACCTCCACAGGTGTACCATAACATGAAGGGACACACACTTGTACACAGTAAAGAAGTAAATAGCATTTTAAAGAAAATATTGTATTTCTATTTTTTTGGGGGGGGGGGGTTTGAGAGCAAGCATGGTGCTTTGCCTGATACAGCTGTTGAATTAAGCAGAGATTCACTGTCTTTCAGGCTACAGATAAAGTTAAGCATCATCTAACTACCTATGAAGACAACCCTCCATTATTACACTCAAACAGAGCTTTAGGAAAGCAGAGGAAAACCAACCAAAGAATCCTTTTCCTTCCAAAGGTTTCAACATGGTACAACTCAATGCTATGAATTATATGTACTTTGGAATCTTGCTGTAATAATGTATATGAAAATTGTCAAAGTTGAGGGAAAAGTTTAAATGCTTATTTTATATTTTCATTTCCAGATATGAAAGCATATGGGAGTCCTGTCAGGCTCAAATGACTATCGCTCTATGACAAAATGTGTAAGTCACAATCTTCTGTTCTCAATTCCATATGGCTTTAATTAACTTGCAAAGTGAATAAATGCATTTTCCATTTAATGGAAAAGGCTTTTGGCAGTAGGGCCACTTACTTTGCACTAGTTAATGGAGCATTAAGAAAAAGACAGAGAAAAACTAATCGTATTTGAAAACACAGCTATCTTTGGGGCTAGGCTATTAACCATTTATGGCACCAGTTACAAAAATGACGCAACTTATTCAAGTGGGATGCTGTCCTACTATTAATATTGTCATACTAAATATTAATAAAATAAACTACATGCTCTAAAATGTCTCTAAAACATTCTCTAAAAATTAATAGAAACCATTATGATTTTCTTCTACTGATCAATACCATCATCTCGTGTAAATAATCTTATCATTTTAAACATGAGCCTACCAGTTATCACAGCCACTCTAAGCAAAATGAGTATAATTGACAGAAATGTTAAAATTCTTTGTCACAAAACCTACTTTTGTATGTCACAAAAACATACTTTTGTGTTTTCCATCAGAAAGATAGGGAAAATCAGCATTTCTTCAACAACAAAGGTGTCATGAATAACCTGAAAGTGGCTTCACTGAATAGTGTTGTCTTCTGAAAGTGACTTTGACTTCCTTATGACTATTGATCTATACCCCTGGTAATGAGGGTACTACTCATAGCATCAAGGTCACTTCATCCCCCAGTTTATAAAGATTGGCTTTCATCATGAACATACAAGACAGTGATGAATGCTACTTCATTTAGAGCAGATGGAACATCCTGGCTGAGTCAGAAACTGTATTTGGCAGAGTACGAGGGGCAGCTCTTGAAGAAATGAGGTAGTTCTGGTTGCATTCCAACATGGTGCACACTGACCCATTGAGGTAATGGAGATATATTAGTTTTCCTGAGCTTCCTTAACAAAGCACAGCAGCTGAGTGATGAAAATAACAAACACCGTTTTTCTCACAGTTTTGGATGCTGGAAGTGTCCAAGAACAAGAATGTTGGTAGCCCTGGTTTCTTCTCTCATTCCTTGGTTTCCAGATAAGTTCCTTTGCAGTATGACTGTGCCTGTATGTCTTCTCTTTCTCTTTTGTCTCTGTCTAAATATGCTCTTCCTTTGAGACTATCTCTTCTGGGGGCTGAAGAGATGGTTCAGTGGTTAAGAGCACTTGCTGAGGACTTAAGTTTGGCTTCAAGCATTCACATGATGGGATGCAATTGCCTGTAATCCCAGTTGAAGGGGACCCAGTGCCCTCTTTTAGTCTTGACAGGCACCAGGCATGCACACGGTACACATGTATACATGTAGGCAAAGCACCAATATACATAAAATAAAATTATTTTTAAAAAAGGAGTTACATCAAATAATGACATTATTAACCCCATTTTAACTTAGTTACTTTTTTATAGGAAATAATTGTACAAGTACAATACAATTGTGATGTACTTGAGGGCATGGGTTTCAACATAAGATCTGGGGAGAGGAGCACAATAGAACCTACAGCAAGAGATAAGATTATTCTATCTTTAGGAATGTAGCTTTTCTTCATTCACTAATTACATGCAGTTATTCATTCACTGAAGAAACCATATGACTCTCCACTATAATAATTATAATCCAAGACAAGCATGTAGGATAATGAAAGCTTCTCTGACTAGGATTTGGCCTAGTCAGAGAATTAAATAAAGCATCAATAAGGAAGTAAATATTTTAGGGTGGGGGCAGGGTTGGGTGGGGATGAGGATGGGAACAGGAAGCATCAGGTGAGATAAGAGTGGAAGGACAGAATACTGAGAGACACAACTGGAATTGGGGGCCATCTTGGGGAAATCTGGTGCAAAGGAAATTTCTGAAAATCTACATAGGGTGACCCGCTGATCTTCAACATTTTGTCTCTCAGCTGCTGTTGCATGATTTTTAATGGACTGCACAGTGTGATGAAAACCCACTAATTGTTCACCAACAGATCCCACACTAATCAGTTTTGGGAAAACTGCTCAGAATATACCCTTTTATACAGAATAGTGGCGTACCTTTGTATATACTTTTATATGTGTCAAATTCTATTCTTTCTTCAGATGTTCAATTTATCTTTACTTTCTCAAAAATTCTAAGTCCTTGTTTCTAAACCTGGCGGACACTGGGAGGTCAAACACAGCTCTGTTCCAGTTGCCTCTGGTGTCAAGCAGTCAGGTACCATTATAATTCTTATAAGCACCATGATGGACTAAGCAGGCAAGGAGTTCCACATATGGCACCAGGCAGATAGGCACTATTATGACTATTATGGTGAGCAAATGTGTAGTGTATTATGGGAGAGAAAGCCAGAACGGTTCGCAGCCTGTGGACAAAGAAGCCTATCTGAGGAGCCAGCTGGCATGGGTGGTATGTTTGCCACTTAGGGCCATGGTGATGTCTGGGCATAGGCTAAAGCTGGGGCCCATGTCTGGGTTTCTGGCCCTGATTTGACCATGGTCTGTGTTGATGTCCTCAACTCCTGATAACCACTGGAGGCAGAGAGGATAGAACTATACAGTTGGCCCTACCCCCCACTGGTTAGAAGACTATGGAAGACTGCTCCTGCTCCTCATCAGCTGAAGCACTCGGAAGAGAGGGTCCTACATCTTACCTGGGCAGCACAATAGAGCTGACCTATTCACAAGGCAAGGGTGAGCTGACCCTGAGGATGGAAAAATGGGAGAACAAGTTGTGGGAGAGATGCCTTCCCTTGCCCCTTGTCATCTGCATCAGGTGGGGTAACCTTACCAAACTCTCTCACTAGTTGTGCCACTCAGGAGAGCAGACCCAGCAACTCACCTGGGAAGCACAGTACAGTCGATCCTATAGAAATGGGCATGGGTGAGCCAGTCCTGAAGGCATTAGAGGGGCAGAGGTAGTACCACCTCCCTCATCTGTGGTGTAGTAGTGGGGACAGGATTTTGATGCCCCTCTCCCCGCTACCACCTCCAGCAAAGGAGCTGGCTGCTTTACCAACTGAAATACTCAGGGTCTGGGCAGCACAGTGGAGCTCACCCTGTTGACAGGGCATTGGTGAGCCGGCCCTGGAAATGGGAGCATGAGACCAGATCCCAATCTGCATCTGCTATATGGTGAGAGATGCCCCCACTTACCTCCTTACACCTCACTGTCTGTGACAGACAAGAGAGCTGACCCTCCCCTTTACCAGCTGCAGCACTCTACAAAGTGAACTCTCCACCTCTCCTGGGCAGTAGAGTAGAGCTGAACCTATTCACAGAGGAGCAAGTGAGCTGTCCCAAGAATATGAATATGGGAGATCTGGCTATACCCCTCATCTGCTATCTTGTGGCATGGGTATGGGAGAGATACCCTTCCCCTCACTACACATCAATGCCGGAGGCAAGTGAGAGACCTGACTGTGAGGTTAGAAGAATGAGAGAGCAGGCCCTGAACCTCACCTTGACAGCACAATAGAGCCAATCCCAACGGTAGATGTGTGGGTGACCCAGCCATGAAGTTGTGAGCATGGAAGAGCTGCTCTCATTTCTCACCTGTCATATGGTAACATGGGCTGGGGAGAGATTTTTCACCACCCACCAGTGTCTGAGGCAGGAGAAATAACTGGCCCTGAAGTCAGAAAGAGTGGGAGAGATGTCCCTGCTTCTCATCAGCTGCAGTACTCAGGAAAGTGGACCCTAGACCTTGCCTGGACAACACAGTAGAACTGGCCCTGTAGCATAGGTGTGGGATCCTAAGGATGTGAAAGTGGGAGAACCTGCCCCACCCCTTGCTCATAGGTGCAAGGGGGAACTAGCCAGGGAAACGCTGCCGAGCTCACCCTGGTGGAGAGGACAAGGGAGAGCTAGCAGACTGAACAATCCTGCAACTACCGAGGTCCAGAACCAGGATTATGAGTTGGCCTACCCCAATATCCACCCCATTTGTCATCAACTAGAGCAAATGAAGGGAATGGCCCTGAAAACCCAAAGCTCCACTATACACGGCAAAAACAGGATAACTAAGAGGAGTCTCATTAAGAACCTAGCACAGATATTGTCACAGAAACCAGAGGCCTCAAACCAGAACAATGACTCTTTGCAATGGACACTTGCAAGTAAAGATATATGGATAAAAGTGTTCACTGCATGACCATCTTTGTCACACTACAGCTTCCATGACAACATTGGGTTTTTTTCTTTCTTTTTGTCTCTTTAATTTGGATGGGGGGCCAGGGCAGAGGTCATATATAAAGGAACAGAGAAGTGAATGGGATGGAGATGCATGATGTTAAAGACATCAAGAATAAATAAAAAGAAAGTTAAAAAATTCTAGTCCCTCTGTATGTGTTATAGTTGTGTAGCTTGGTCTTCTTATGAGACCAACAAAAGCAAACAAACAGAAAAACCCAAGAAGTAGAAAGTAAATAAATAAAGGAGAAAATGAGGAGGAGGAGGAAGGGAAAGAGATACAATGATAGTACATGCAAGGATCCCATGTCCATGAATATGTATGAAGGGGAAAAAATAAGGTCACTATAATCAGATGAGGGGGTGAGAGATAGGGAATGCCTGAGACCAGTGAAGCTAGAGAGTAAGTAGGGGACAAATAATCAGGGTCCCATATGGTAGATAAAGTGTCTTGTGTCTATTTTATGAGTCATTAAAGTGTCTTAAAACTGGAGAGGAAATAAGAACGAAAAGTAACCATACCATAAATAGTGATAGAGAAGATGTGATCAACCAACTTAGAATATATCGGTAGAATTTCAATAATGAGGAGACAGAATTCCAATGGATTAAAATATTTAGATAGTAACATCAAACATATTAGCAAGTGATGGTTTTGAAATGTGAGTAAAGAACTTTAAAGAAAGAGAATGAGTGGATAATGATTACTAAGGTGTATTTCAGCATTTGAAATCTGGATGGGTGTTTCTGGCATTCTCTGAAACAGACACAGAAAGGACTGGAAGGGCACTGGAAGAAAAACTGTATTTTCCAGGCCAGTGAAATGGCCCAGTGAGTAAAGCACTTGACTTGCAAACCGGACCATGAATTCAACACCCAAGCCCCTTGTAAAGATGGAAGGGAAGAACTGATTACATACATAAACTCTGTGTGTGTGTGTGTGTTTCTCTGTCTCTCTCTCTGTCTCTCTGTCTCTCTCTGTCTCTCTCTGTCTCTCTCTCTCTGTCTCTCTCTCTCTCTGTGTGAGTGTACTTGTTCTCTGTTTTTTCTTGGACCACAACTGTTGTGTCTGAGATGCCTTTAAGATACAACAATAACAAAATCCTCTGAGGAGGTAGGGTGTTGTTTGCATGTAACCCAGAGGCAAAAGCAAGGGAATCCCACATTTAAACATTTGATCTACACAGAAAGACCATGCATCAGAAGAAGAGAGCAAATAAATGATATCAAAGAGACATAGTAGATAATTGAAGAAACAATACTGGAGGGCAAACCAAACTTGTAGTGTAAACACGTAAATGGGTGTGTTACTTCTTCATGAGTGGTCATTTTAAAAAGATGTGAACAGAATCAGCCAGGGTGAGAAGAGGCTTTGAAGAATTTTCCAGGAGAGTTAAAACACTGAATAATCAGATGGTAATAGATGAACCAGGCAAGGGAGGTGAAAGGACAGCCAGTGGTAGATATGTCAAAGTGTCATGAGCATGTTACAGGAAGGCACACACAGTTCGTCTGTGTTGAAGTGCTGAGAGATGGAAGATTAAAATGCCATATATTCAATATCATGAAAGCCTTTTGTGATATGATGGAACAGAATTAAAATGAGAATGTATGAAAAATGACATAACAGAAGTGGGTAGATGCTGGGCTGCGCTCCTACAGGAGCAGTTCCACGCACTATGGTTCAAAGTCAGATAGCTTGTCTTCAGTTTGGGAGGCAATCTTAGGAAAGGAGAGGAGACAAGAGGAAGAGGAGATTGGGAAGGGAAGAAATGGGAAGAAAAAAAAAGAGGGATAGAAAGAACAAGATGTGGTCCTGAAGAGATTATTGATCACTTTATCACACCCCCCCAGGGAATGTTTGGAAATAACAGAGCACAACTCAGAATTATGCTCATCCTAGAGAGTGGGACTAGGCCATGCATGTTCATCTTCCAAGCATCATGCCTCATTGGCTGAGAGATGTCTCAAAGGGCTTGATTCTCCAACCCTTCTGGAATGCTGTACACTAGCCTGAGTACAACTCTTCTACCCCCCCCTGGATTCTTACAGTAGTATCTGCTGGCTAATACTGGAAGCTAGATGCTGACAGGAGTTAGGTGCATCCGCCCCCAGGTAGAAAGGTTAATTGCAGAAACTTGAAGATGATAGGGAGGAAAGAGATGTGGAGTTCACTGGAGTGAGACAAAAGTTTAAGAGAGAGTATCTTGATTTTTTTAAACACAAAATTCACCAGAAGGAAACTGGAGAAAGTGACAGCAAAATGACATGTGACCAGTCAAAGCTGACTACTGATGTTTTGACTATTATTGATAGATGTGCAAACTTTAGTACTCCATGCTTCTGTCATTCTGTACGGGATGAAGTATAGGATATCCTCAAGTGCATTCACTGATTTTTTTTTCAGTAAACAAGATAAAAATATTACATTTATTAGATAGTTTTTATAAACTTTTAAAATTTTAAATTAAGTAGCTAAACAGAAAGGAATGAAGAAAAAAAGAATGCTTGTCTGCTTTCTGGGGTATTTAAGTTGAACTGGTATGGGAGAATTTCACTTTCAAATGGCAGTAATAGATCAACATAGTAACCCTAACAATGCTCTATGTACAGTTTTCTGAGTGATTGAGATACATTAAAAGATGACGTAAGCTAAAATTTTAGATTAGTCTTTTTAATTTACACAGAATTCTTTAGTCTAATCCCGTGATTGAGCTTGCTCTCTGCCAAAGTACCTTATGACCCAGCCAGAAAAAGCCTTTAATCTATCTTATTTGCATTTCTATTTCTTAAATTTAGCATAGGTCTAGCCAAAATTAAATATGTTTGTCATTTTGCAACATCTCTTAATACTTACTGAGTCTTTGGCATTTGCAATATGTCATTTTTAAGGAACAATTGTTAAAGTATGTCCAGTAAATTTTATCCTATATTTTGATTTCTATTGTTTCACCTCTATTTGTTGTTAATTTATTCAATACTTTCATGGGCATTGATTGAATGTTAATCAAAATTATATATGTTTACTATATAATGGAGAGCAAATAAAAATGCAATAAATACAATAAGGAGTTCTATAATGTTTTTGATCTGTATATTAGCACTTCGACATTGATTTTGCTATCTTTTATAGGTAAGTGATTCATATCATAGAGATCAAAGCTATCACAAAGATGTTTAGTGTTTATTATAGGAAATATATTAATAGATACCATAGAAGGTTGAACTTCAGTGGCCCATTCTAGATTTATATTTATTTAGTCAGTCATCACTGGCTTTCTTCTCCTGACTAGATCACTTTCTCATTTCCATGCAATGGTTTCTGGAATAACCTCCCAAATAAACTGAAAAAAAATATGATTTTAAGAATGCCTTAAGGAAAATTCAACTTAATATGAAATGCTGCTTAGTTTCTATTGTCAACTTGATTCAACCTAGGGTCACTGCTCAAGATAAAATCTCAAATGAAGAATTGCCTCAATCAAATTGGCCTGTGGCCATATCTGTGAGGAATTCTTTCCAATGGTAATTGATGTGAGAGGGTCTAGGCAACTGTGAGTGGCGCTGTTTCTGAGAAGCTGATCCCAGGCTGTATAAGACAGATGAACAGGAGCCAGTAAACAAACCAGAGAGCAAGTCATTGAGTGACACTTTGATCGTTTAAAATAGTGGTTCTCAACCTTCCTAATGCGGCTACCCTCTAATCCTCATGTTGTAGGGTCCCCCACCCATAAATTTATGTTATTGTTACTTCATAGCTGTAAGTTTGCTACTGTTATAAACTATAATGTAAACATTATATGATATGCAGGATAATTAATATGTGACCTGTCAAATGACCCACAGGTCAAAAACCACTGGTTTAAAGCATCTGTCTTGAGGTTTTGACTTGACATCCACCAGTGATGGACTGCAAACTGTAAGGTAAAACATCCTTCCCTTTCCTATTTGCTTTTGGTCAGTGGTTTCTCACAGCAACAGAACAGCTGTGAGAACAGAACATAGAGTAACTATTATAGTTATGGAAGATCATATCGATATATATTGTGTCTTGCATGAAATTCATCTCTTGAAAAACGTATCTACTTGTCAACCTATATATATATATATATATATCTAAAACACAGTTTTGTCAGATATAGTAGGACACACCTTTAATCCCAGCACTTAGGATGCAAAAGCAGGGGATTCTCTGTGAGTTAGAGGCCAGCCTGATTTACATAGCTAGTTTCAGGAAAGCCAAGACTACATAGAGAGACTCTGTCTCAAAAAAAAAAAAAAAAAAAAAAAAAAAAAAAAAACTCTGTCAACTAAAGAATGAATAGAAAAAAAATGTGGTACATTTACACAATGGAGTACTTCTCAGCAGAAAAAAAAAGACATTCTGAAATTTTCAGGCAAATGAATGGAGCTAGAAAAAATCATTCTGAGTGGGGCAATAAAGACTCAGAAAGATAAACATTGTATATATTCACTCATAAGTGAATTTTAGACATAAAGCAAAGGATAACCAGACTACAGTCCACAACCCTTGAGCATCTAGGTAACAAAGGAGAACCTAAGAGAGACATCTATGGACTCCCTGGGAAAGGGAAATAGATAAGATCTCCAGAGTAAATTGGGACCAATGGGGGGGGGTGAGGCAAGAGGAGGTAAGAAGAGAACATGAGGGAATGTGATGGTTGAATTGGGGAATGTGATGGTTGAATGTGATGGATGAATTGAATTGAATTGGAGAGAGGGAGTAGATATCTTAATAGAGGGAGTCACTTGGGGATTAGGGAGAAACCTGGTAGTAAGAAAATACCCAAGAATGCACAAACATGATCCCAGATAAGTCTCTAAGCAATAGTGGAGAGGGTGCCTAAACTGGCCTTACCCTATCATCAAATTGATGACCACCCTAATTGTCATTATAGGCTCTTCACCCAGCAACTGATGGAAGCAGATGCTGAGATTCACAGCTAAGCACTAGGCCGAGGTCCCAGTCCAGCTGAATAAGAGGTAGGAGAAATTATATGAGCAAAGGAGTCAAGATCACGATGAGAAGACACACAGACAACTAACTCAGGCTACTGGAAGCTCACTGACTCTGAAATGACAGCTGGGAACCTGCATGAGTGTGAACTAGGCCTTCTGAATGTGGCCTGGTCAGATTGTGGGGCCTCTGGAAGTGGGACTAGAACTTATTCCTAATGTATTAACTGGCGTTTTGGAGACCACTCCCTATAGATACTGATACTCATCTTTGATACTGGGGAGGGGGTCTTGGTCCTGCTTCAGCTGGATATGCCAGACTGTATTGACTCACTCTAGGAGTCCTTACCCTCTCTGAGCAGCGGATGAGGTGGGGGCCTGGGGGTGACTGAGAAGAGTGGAGGGGAAACAGTTGTTGGTACATTTAAAAACTTTTAAATAATAAAATACTGTGATAAATAGTTACTTTCAAGTAATCACAGATGGCTCAACTAGAACCTCAAACTCTTACCAAAGGCTCTTCTCTGCTTTGCAAAGGAACTTCTTTCTGGAGAATATGTTGTAGGACAGTGTCTCTGCAGACTGCAGGAACAAGTTAGAATGTTAAGATGGAGAATGGGTAGTGTCTACTACTGTCCGCTTTGTTTCTCTGAGGAATTACATTAATATTATCCTGGAAGTTTCCTCCCTCCTGTAACTAGAGGGCCAGAATCTTTTTCTTTTCAGAGTAGCAACTAGCAAGTTGGATAGACAAGAGTACCTGATGGCTCTAACAAAGGACCTTCATTCACTGTCACTGTGTAACAAGACAGAACCTAGGAGCACAGAAACATTGATCACTAGCCTAGGTACCTTTGGGTTTTGGACTCAACACCTCTGCTTCAAGCCTCCCAGATCTTGGAATGGTGTAGAATATTATTTTAACTATGAAAAGATGTGCTGCCTTTGTTTATGCTATAGAATATCACTTTAACTGTGTAAAGATGTGTTACTTTTGCTCATGCTGCATTTGTTTAATTATGTAAACATGTGTTGCATCTGTTTTACCTGCCAGCAGCACCTTATTGGTCTAATAAAAAGCTGAACAGCCAATAGCGAGGCAGGAGTGGGATACACCTGTGTGTATTTCTGGAGGGCAGAGAGAATAAGTAGGAGGAAAAAAATCTAGGCTTAAGAAGAAATAAGAACGAGAAGGTGAAGACGGGGAATGGAGGAGATACCCAGGGCAAGAAGCCACGTGGGCCACCAGCCAGCCAGCAAGCAGACAGCAGGAAAGTAAAATATAAAAAATAAAAAATGTATGTATGTGTGTGTATATGTATGTATATGTATGTGTATGTGTATGTGTATGTGTATGTGTATGTGTATGTATATGTATAATATGTGTGTATGTATATGTATAGCCTGAGACAAAACATAGATGAAAAGAAACAGTTTAAATTATAAGAGCTATCAAAATAGCTGAGCTAAGGCTGAGTGTTTAAAACTGATAATCTCTGTGTTATGATTTGGGAGCTGGTTGGTAGCCCAAAAGAGAAAGCCTAGTACAGTGTAATTCCTCTGTGTAGCAAATATAAAGAAACCTTTGCCTTGATGTCTAGGGACCTCATCCCTAAAGCGTGCCTATGCTTTGCTATGTTGAATCTCCTATAAAATGATTCCACTGTGGTGAACTGGCAGATCAAGACCATATGTCTTTATGCTGGCTGACTTTCCTATCATTCATATTCAGGCTTCTTACATATTTTCTTAGGGAGGCTGTTTTGCACAACAGCCCAGAAGTCAGGCAAGAAACAAACTAATTCAATGACCTTAAATAATAAGGGGGATTTGATCTCACGTATTAAGTCAGAAGATAACATAGCTCCAGTATTTCTTTGACACAGGTTCTTTCCAACTTTTTGTTCTCTTATCTTCATTTTACATCATGGTTTTAAGAACTCCAATTTATCTAACAGCTCTAAACAACACTTCTCAACAACATCTAAAGGGACACAGAAAGAATAAAAATTAACTCTCTCCAGTCAGCTTTCCTCAGTCAAGATTGCCTTGTTGTCTTAGCTCTAAACCAATTGCTGGAAAGAGATGTGTCAGCTGGCTCAAATTAATCAAGCTATACTTCCTGGAGTTAAATTAGCCCTGACCTTCACTGAAATATACAGGCACTTGATTTTGGAGGGAAAATGGGATTCTTGAAGCAAATAAAGGAGGTGGCATGACTTCCAAGATCAACTTAATTTTCAACCACTTCTTCAACATCTTCCTTTCTGTTCTGTTTTTCCTGTCTTAGTAGAGATTTTGATACATTTGTGGCTTATATTTGTGCACTTACTTATTTCCTTCTCCTACTATTACTAATATGAACATCATGTGGGAACGCAGCTTTTCTGAGAACACTCAACAAATATCTGTTGAATTATTCAATGAATGATTTTCTCCACCAAACACTTCCTCAGTTTTCTGGAACAGATTACAGAAAGAGAGAGATTATGGATAAGGAGTTGAAAATAGAAACAGCAAAGTGTGAGACAGGTGGAGACAGAATTATAGTTAAGTTTTTAGTTTGTTGTCTTAACTTTCAAGTAATTCTATATATAAATTCAATGTCACATCTTGAGGGAGGGGAGCATGCAGCTTCAACCAAAATGTCCTCGGTAAGTTTGGTGCTAGAAACATGTATAATCTATCTTCTTTTCTTGTTTCATTTTTGAGGTGGTGATTCATGATAGAGCTTTGGCTGGCTTTGAACTTATGTCAATCTTCCCAACTCAGCCTCCTGAATGCTAAAGTTACCAGTGAGCAACCATGATACTGAAATTAAAACTAATCTTTTCTTCCTTATGCACACTGAAAATATTTTTGTGTTATGGTCCATTTCCTTCTACAAAAATAGATACTGATAAGATATCATATTTTCATTTTCTGAATATGACAACAGAAACAGTCTATTTTGTCTGTTTGTTGTTGAGACTTTTATTTTTAAATATGGCATGCCGAAGACTTAAAAACACAGGTATAGACATGTAATAGTGAGAATACTAGAGGCAGAAGTTTCTTTATGAAAACCTCTTTGCAATAACAAGGAGTAATATCTTGTACCCATTGTATGTAATAATTACAGTTCCTAGAGAATAAAAAGGATGAAAGAAACAAATATAAAAGACATTTTATTCCACATTCTAAAAAGTCTTAAAAAATAGAATTTATTGTTCACTCAGTTAACAAGAGTTAATGTCATAAATTATTGCCTTTTATTCTTTCCTGAGTTCTCAAATGAAGATGGGTTATTATGATGATCATTTCAGAATGGTTCTATGGAGACATGGTGTTACCATTGAGGTTTAAGGATCATAAGGTGTCCCCTCATGACCTTCCTACATAATATTGCCTTCCTTTAACCATCTCCCATAATATATGTCTATATGTCATCCTGTTTTATTTTCTTCTTGGTTCTTTTCACTATTTTGAGTGATCTATTTACTTCACTTCCTGATCGATTTATCTTTTTTTAACCTCTACTGAAGTATCTCTGGCATCTACATCAGCACTTGGTGTGTGATGGAGACTCAAAAACTATTTAAAGGATGATGTGTTCAATGTCCTTTTTCATAATGACTTGAATAGCTCTCTATAAATCTCCACTTTGTCTTTATACTTTCAGTGACTTTATGCAAATGTGTTAATTTGAACATGTGGGAGGTGCTATTTTCTTAAAAGACTTAATGAAGAATTATCATATGATTTTGCAATTCCCCTCATATAAATGTATCCAAGAGAAAAGAAAATGTGCCTTCACAAAAGCTTGTACATGAATGTGTATAATAACAAAAAGTATAAATAACTCAAATGCCTATCAACTGATCAAAGTATGAATATGACACAGTACATTCATACAATAAAATGCTATTTTGAAATCAATATAATTGAAATACTAATACATGCTATAATATGAAAAAACTTAAAAAACATGGCAAATGAAAGAAACTAGTCACTAAGGGTACATATTACATTAACATTTCTTTTATATTTGATTACTGGTTGTGGAAGTCTGAGAATTAGAAAACATTGAGAGTGACTGCTAATGGAAATAAGGGTTTTCATTAAGGGTGATGAAGTGATTCTAAAACTGATTTGGATGATGCCTATACAACTGAGAACATAACAAAACTCATTGATGTATATATATCGCAAGAGTAAATTATGAGTCATTAGAATTATATTTCAAAATAAAATTACTGGGAAGGAAAGGTAAAAAGGCAAAATTTGAGATTACTTTCCAAGGTTACCTCTACTGAGTTGTTGGCCAATGGGGTCCCACAGACCATGAAACATTACAGGTTATTGTCTTTGTTCTGAGTCATAGTCCAGAACTTGATAGTAAGTTCTGAAAGTCCTATTGTTGAAAATGTCACATACTTGTGTCATGAAACATGAAGAAATTAAACAGGTACCTCAAATAGTCCTTTACATTGGATAGTTTGCATAATTATTGAGCTGTAATGCATGCCACCGGAAGACAGGTGTAAACTCTGCAAGCTACAATAACAATTATCCTGTTGAAATATTCCCACCAGTGCAATAGTGGAATGAATGTTATGGGAGTAGTCAATCACTTTCTGGTTAGATCTAAGACACACTACACAAGATGGAATTCATACCTTTTGTCATTATCAGGATCATATATTGCTATCCTGAAGCCAGATAGGTCAAAGGTCATAGAATAGAGTCCCTGACTATTCTTCTGATAAGTTGACATTGTATTAAAACTGCTCTTATTGACTTATTGGTATATCTATAGAATGGTGCATTTTTCAGCCCTTATCAGTAGATGGCAATTAATATAGACATGCACAACTGGTCTATGTGCAGAGAAAAAGATATAACAGAATGATTAGCCCTAAATGGGACATCAGTATCATATTCACCCCTACCACCAAGCCTCAAGGATTATAATGGAAGAGGAGGAGGAGTGATTGTAAGAGCCAGAGATAGTAGATAATTCAGAAAACAATGCTTTATGGACACTATGGGGTAATTGAACAAATAAATTCACAGCAATTGTGACAGCATACAGCACATGTCATATTTGACCTCATGATAAAATGAATCCTGGTATGAAAATAGAGAAGTAGTCACCAGGTCCCTTCTCTATCTGAGGAGCTATTGAATTTTACAGCTGTTGGGATAGGAACAATTCACTTTCTTTAATTGTGTTGTTACTGATAGGTCAACCACATTTCAAGGTAGGCCCTATACCCTGGAGTAGTTAGGTGATAAAAATTAGGATGATTGTTTAGTTTTTTAAAGAGAAAAGATGAAGTTGGGTGAGTAGGAAGGTGAAAGTAAATCTGGGAAGAGTTGAGGAAATAATGATGGTCAAATTATATTGTATGAAATTCACAAAACTTAATGCAATATTATTTCTTAAAACTTCCTAGCTCAAGACCCAGCTATATCACTCCTGGACAATATGCCCAAAGGACACTCTATCATAAGGACACTTGCTCAACTATGTTCGTATCAGTTTTATTCATAATAGCCAGAATCTGGAAACAACCTAAGTGTCCATCAACTGACGAATGGATGAAAAAACAAAGGGGATTTACACAATGGAGTATTACTCATCTGTTAAAAAACAATGCCATCATGAAATTTGCTGGCAAATGGGTGGAACTAGAAAAGACCATCCTGATTGAGATAACCCAGACCCAGAAAGACACACATGGTATGTACTCATTTATAAGTGGATATTAGCTATTAATTAAAGGCTAATCGTACTGCAATCCAGAGACCCAGAGAAGCTAAATAAGAAGGAGGGCTCAAGGGAGGGACACACGAATCTTGCTGTGAAGGGTAAATAGAATAGACAGCACAGCTGGATAGTGTGGGAGGAGTCTGGGTAAGGTGGGCATGGTGACAGGAGAGATCAGGTGGAGAGAGGATGGAGGAGAGAGTACTGGGAGAGACACAACTGGAATTGGGGGCATCTCAGGGATGATATAGAATCCTAGAACAAGGGAACCCCTAATAATCTGTGAGAGTGACCCTAGCTAAGACTCCTAGCAATGGGGGACATGGAACCTGAACTGGCCATTACTTGTAACTAGATATGACTTCTAGTGAGAGACTGGGATGCCAACCCAGTCACATAACCTTTGACCTACAATTTTCTCTGCCTACAGATGCGCTGGGACAAAGGTAGCGCAGAAATTATGGTAGTGGCCAATCAATGACTGATCCAGTTTGAGACCCAAACAATGAGAGAGCGCCCACCACTGGCACTGCCTAGAGGGCCAGAACCCAGAGGCTGGACATTCCAGAGACTTAGGACAGAACCAAACATAACTAGCAAAAAGTCAATGAAACAATTCCTAATGATATTCTCTTATAATCACTGATTGTTGTAGCCCAATTGTCATCAGAGAGGCTTCACACAACAACTAGTGGAAACAGATGCGAAGACCGACAGCCAAACATTAAGCAGAGTTTGTGGAGTCATAGGAGGAAGAAGTATTATGGGAGCCAGAATGGCCAAGGAGACCACAAGAAAACCCACAGAATCAACTAATCTGGCACATAAGGGGGCCTGCATGGGACTAACCTAGGCCCTCTGCATAGATGTGACAGTTGTGTAACTTGATCTTCTTGTGGGACTGCTAACAGGAGAAGCAGGAATTATCTTTGACTCTGTTACTTGCTGTTGAGATCCTTCCCTCCTACTGGATTGCTTAGTTCAACCTTAATATAAGAGGAGGCACATAGTCTTTATTGCAACGTGATATGCCATGGCTGGCTGATATGCATGGGAGGCCTGCTGTCTTCTGAAGAGAAAAGAGGAGGAGAGGATGGGAATAGTAGAGGTTGAGGGAGTTACTGGGAGAAAAGAGGAAGGGGAAACTGTGATCCAGCTGGAAAAAAAAACAAAGTAGCTAATTTAATTTAAAAGAAGTTTCTAAGAATAAGATAAGTTTCCATAAATAAAATTACACACAGAGATCATCCTGTAATCAATTCAGCAAACGTTTATTGAAGTTGTGAAGCAAAATAAGCATACGGTTGTTATTAGAAAAGCACATAGCCATCTCTACTATGGGACTACACAGGAACTCCGCCTTTCTCAAAACAACCAAGTGCCTTATAGTTCCCAAAAGAAAGATACTCACAAGCCTGTGACTATACCTTACATTCTGTGCTTGAGACATTTGGTAAAATATTGAGTTTCAATACCAAGCCCAATGACAGACTAGAGAAACAATGCAATTTCTTGGAAAAGATGAGAGATTTTCAAGGTCTGAAAGGTCACTGTGACAAATTCATGCTGTGCCATCATTAAAGAGAGTCTGATATCAAGCTGTCAAAAACTTCCTGTGGACTCTGAATAGAAGCTGATTCTAAGCTTGTAGCTATATATAATTTAACAGAAGAAAAGTTAAGAGAGTCAAGCAGACAATGCTAACAAAACCAAGTATTCTTCAATGTGGCATATAATTACACTATCAATATTAAATAACAAGAAATTTTCTTCTATACATATAAATTAATATAAATGCTATGAGAGAGCTTTAGTGCATAGTATTTATTTAATTTCCATTTTTAGCCATAGACAATCATGGGTCTTGACACTTTTGGTTCACAAAATACAGTATTTCAGTCAATGTTCCATAAATATCTTCTTTTTTTTAGGGGAGAGGGGGTCGAGACAGAGTCTCTCTGTGTAGCCCTGGCTGTCCTAGAACTCACTCTGTAGACCAGGCTGGCCTCAGTCTCAGAGATCTGCCTCCCAAGTGCTGGGATTAAAGTCATGCAATACAATCTCTTGGCTCCATAAATAACTTCTACATAAGAAAAATATTTTAGTAAAGTTTTGCTAGACAAATAATATATGCAGCACAAAGTAGAAGTGACTCGGTATAATTAGTACACCAAACATTGCCATAAAGGAAAGAACAATCAGCTAAAAGAAATACCGAGAAGCTAAAAGACATATTTAATTTCAGGAGAGTTAATTCATGTGGTGAACAAAGAAAACCATTAGGGACAAAACTTTGAAAGGAACAAGATGTCATGTAATATCACAGTGAGAAAATTTTTTTAAAGATTCTAGCTTTTTTGAATAGAGGTAAAGAACACCTTTAAAATGTACTTGTCAGACTGTTAACTATGGTTATTATTTGCAAAAGCAAACACATAGCCTTTGTTTAAATTAATATAAATACGTTTCAACTCAGTGAAATGTTCATATTTGGATGTCAACTTATCAAGGTCACAAGAGTGCTCAACTATCTAGCTAAAGCATTAGCCTTAGTGAGTGCTGAAGAGGTAGGCATCCAAATCATGGATTGGATGAAGTAGATACCCTTGCCCCATATCCATGACATTACTCAGTCCCTTAAAGATCTGTGTTGTGGAACACTGTTTTCCAGACCAGTTATGGCCATCGCCCTTTGTAACTGTCTGCATCTGTAATTACCCACAGGAGTCATATACAAGACTGGCACTTAACTTTCCCTTATGGTGGACTGGAGATTGTTTATAGGCAGTTAATGGTTGCTGTGGAGAAGGGCAATTGGATCCTTTCTCCAGGATTTCCAAACAGTCAACAATGGCTGAAAAATTTTTATTCAGTAGTGTAACCACTCATAACTTGTCAATAGTCCTGTAACTAACCTGGAGTAAACACGGTGGTTTATAAAGCTGTGATTAGGTGAACTGTTCATTGTCTGAGATGAACAGACATTTGTTCAGAAAATTTTACACAACACCTGACTAGAACAAAGGTCACAGAAAGAAATCAATCTCCCATCTTGACTACTTGAGCTAGAATATTATTTTTTTCTCAGCCCCCAGACAAGACTAAAGCATTTGCTGTCCCAATTTCCAAGCCTTTGAACATAGACTACAGCTACACCTTGGCTTTCCTGGATTGACAGCTTAAATATGACAGATCTTGAAATATTTCTGCTTCTGACATCACATGAGATAAACTTTTATAATAAATCAATATACTGTTATCTCTGATTTCCTGGCTAACAGTTTCAGAAATCTCCCTATAGAATTAATCAGGTTATACATAAACTATGAGCATCAAGGATTATGGCTTATGTTAGCAGAATCTAGCCTCTATATTCTCACCTTACTGCATTTTGCCCACCAGTTTGCCTCCCAATAGGCAATACATGCATTTCTTTTTATTTCTTCCTTTAAATTTTTATTTTATTATTATTTTAAAATGTTGTATATGTGGGTGTATGTATGTGGATATATGTGTATATGCATGTGAATGCAAGCATCCACAGAGGACAGATGAGATAATTGGATCCCTAGGAGTACTGTGAGTTTCTGGACTTGGGTTCTGGGAACTTAATTGGAGTCTTCTGCAAAAACAGTGTGTGATCTTAATCACTAAACCATCTTTTTAGTCTCTTCTTTTTCCTTTTGTTTCCTTTCTCTTACCCTACAGTTTGTTTTTGTGCACAAGGTCTTGCTATGTATCTCAGGCTGGCCTCAAACTGTGCAAACTCCTGCCTCTGCCTCATTAGTACTGAAATTACAGGCATCATCCACTACCGCTGGTTTCAGTGACTAAGTTTCTCTGCCTGGAATTGTTGCTAAAGCCTACTTTGGTGTGGTGGCAAAGTACTGAGCAGCAACTGCTCCCTGTGGTTAGCACCCAGGCAATTACTAGTTGGAAGTAGAATGAATATTCTTGTTCTCTCACCCTTGGAAAGGAGAATCCTATTTTCTCTGAGAGTTTCCCAGCAGGATCAAGTTCTAAATGCCTACAGTGACAATAATCTGGACCCTACTGGTTTTCTTCTCACTTTTAAAATAAATATTACACTTACATATTTCTCTTGGGTATGTTTCAGGGACTTACCCAAAGTCAGGCAATAATGATCCAGAAAATGAAGTAAATATCTGTTATTAGGAAAATGATTAAAACACTTGCATTATATCCACATGGTGTCTATTAAGCAATCGTCAATATTGATTCATGCTGTACAAACCAAATTTGAGTTATTTTAAGAAGACACTAGGATGGCTTCAAAGAATATGACCATCAAAGAATGGACCATCATGAAACACAGAAACAACCAGCATCTTTCAGAACTAGAAAATAAGTTCCTGTTTTTATTACCTATTAGTTGAGGGTATTTTCTTATAGTAACTCAAAGGTAGTAACAAAATTTGCTAGTCTTGGTGTCACATAGCTCCTCCGCATAGTGATTTGGCTATAAATAAAGCAGATATTTAAATGAGACTTTAAAATACGAGCTGTGAGACAGGACTGGAACATTTAGGCTACTGTTTTGGAATTTGATATATATGTCTCCAGAAGATAATGGAGGGATCATCTATAGAATATCACAGAAAACTAGCTAAAACATGACATGAAAAGCTAAAGAAACGGAAGACTAAATGGAGATGGGAACTTAGTGTCATTACTGGAGAAACCCTAGATGCAGCTGAATGTGAGTTTCACTTCACACCAAGTTTCTCACATGTAATACGAATCACTAAAGTCCATATTTTCTTCTCATTGCCTCAATTCAATTGAATCAACTCTTCCACTGCAATGCACAAAGAACCTGACAAATATAAGGTGGCAAAGAGTTGATCCACAACTGACATGTCAAGATATTGTTTAATAGGGATTATGAAGAGTACTGTTGGGCATCAGGACTATATATATATATATATATAATAATATATATATATATTACATATCAATACAATATGTATATTTGTGTGTGTGTATGCTTGCTTTTCCTTTTGCTTGTTTTGCTTTTTATTATTTTTAAAATTTTCTCATACCCACTACTGCTCCCTCTCCTGTCCCTTCTCCCGGTCCTCCCCCAGCCTCTCCTCTCCCTTCTTTCCCCACCATTCATTCCTCCAGGGAAGGTAAGGAATCCCAAAATGAGACAATTAGGTCTGGCATATCCAGTTGAGGAAGGACCAAGATCCTCTCCAAGTATTAAGAATGAGAAAAGTGTTTTCCTGCTAGGCATCGGCTTCTAGAAGCCAGTTCATGAACCTGGGGTAGACTCTGGTCCAAGTACAAGAAGCTCCAGAAACTGCCCACGACTTTCCACTGTTATCTACATTCAGAGGGTCCAGATACATTCCATGAAGGTTCGCTTATCGGCCATTATTTCAGAATCTTTGAGGTCCCAACAGCACTGGACTGCCTAGTCCATGGGTCTCCACATCATTATCCAGTTCCCTCTGCTCACGCAATCTCTCCTCACTCTCTTCAGCTGCACCAGTAGCTCAACCAGGTGTTTAACTATGGATCTCTGCATCTGGCTTTATCAGCTGCTGGATGAAGGTTCCATAATGGCAACTAGGGTGGTCATTCATATGATGATAGGGGAAGGCCTGTTTAGGCACCTTCTCCACTATAGCATGCAGTCCTATCTGGGCTCATCTTGTGGGTTCTTGAGTGTTCCCTAGTATCAGGATTCTCTCTAATCTCCCAATGGCTCTATCAGAATATCCACTTCTTTGCTCTCCCTCTCTGTTGCTCCCTCCCCTACCATCCCTTTCTCTCATGTTCTCTACTCACCTCCCCTTGCCTGCCCCCCCCCCCACTTCACCCCAATATGATCTAAATTTTATCAAGAGAACTTTTCTATTTCCTTTCCCAGGGGACTCTATGGATGTGTCTCTTAACTTACTCCTGTTACCTAGCTACTGGGAGGGAGGCTGTGGATTGCAGGCTGGTTATGCTTTGCTTTACTTCTAAAATCCATCCATTTGCCTTCAGAATGTATTTTTTTTAACTACTGAGTAGTACTCCATTTTGTAAATGTACCACAAATTTTTTAAAGCCATTCTTCAGTGAGGGACATCTAGGTTGTTTCCAGGTTTTGGCTATTAGGAATAATACTGCTATGAACATAGCTGAGCTAATACCCTTGGGGTAAGGAAGTGCATCCCTTGGATATATGCCTAATAATGGTATTGCTGGATCCTTGGGAGATTGATTCTCAGTTATCTGAGGAACCACCATACTGAGTTCCAGAGTGGCTGTACAAGTTTACATTCCCACCTACAATGGAGCAGTGTTCTCCTTGCTCAGCATCCTCTCCAGCATGGGCTGTTATCTGTGTTTTTATTTTTAGCCATTCTGGCAGATGTAAGATGGTATTTTAGAGTTATTTTGATTTGCATTTCTCTGATGGCAAAGGATGTTGAGCACTTCTTTAAGTGAGATTTGAGATTCTTCTATTGAGAATTCCCTATTTGGCTCTGTAGCCTATTCTTCAATTGGGATCTTTGGTTTTTTGATCTTTAGTTTCTTGAGTTTTCTATGTATTTTTAGAGATCAGTCCTCTGTCAGATGTAGGGTTGAAGATCTTTTCCCATTCTGTAGACTGTCATTTTGTCTTATTGATGGTGTCCTTTGCCTTACAGAAACTCCTTTGTTTCAGAAGGTCCTGTTAATTGACTGTTGCACTCAGTGCCTATGCTACTGGTTTTATATTTAGAAAGTGGTCTCCTGTGCCAATAAGCTCAAGGGTATTTCTCACTTTTTTTTCTATCAGGTTCAATGTAACTGCATTTATGTTGAGGTCTTTGGTCCACTTGGATTTGAGTTTTGTGCAGGGTGATAGATATGGATCTATTTGCAACCACTATCTAGTATGCCAGCACTACTTGTTGAAGATACAATCTTTTTTTTTCCACTATATATTTTTGACCTCTTTTTAAAAATCAAGTGTTCATAGGTGTATGGATTAATGTCAGGGACTTCTATTTAATTCCACTGATCCACAAGTCTATTTATATGCCAGAACTAAGCATTTTTTAGCTGTAGCTTTATAGTAGAACTTGAATTCAGAGATGGTGATGCCTCCCAAAGTTCTACTCTTGGAAAGGTTTATTTTGGCAATCTTGGGTTTGTTGTTGTTGTTATTTCATATGAAATTGAGTATTGTTCTCTCAAGGTCTGTGAAGAATCGTGTTGGATTTTGATGGGGATTGTTTTGAATCTGCAGAGTGCTTTTGGTAAAATTGCCATTTTTTTAAAGATGTTGATCCTACCTCTCAAAAAGCATGGGAAAACTTTCCATTTTCTGATATCTTTTTAAATGTTCTTTCTACAGTGACTTAAAGTTCTTATAATACAGGTCTTTCACTTCTTTGATTTGAGTTACTCCAAGATATTTAATGCTTTTTGCAGCTTTTGTAAAGGGTGATGTTTGCCTGATTTCTTTTTCAGCCCTTTTATCCTTAGCATATAGGAGGGCCATTGATTTTTTGAGTTAATCTTGTACCCTGCTACATTGCTGAAGGTGTTTATCAGCTGTAGGAGTTCCCTGGTAGGTAGAATTTTGGGTGTCACTTACATATACTATCATATTGTCTGCAAATTGCCATAGTTATACTTCTTCCTTTCCAATTTGTGTCTCCTTGATATCCTTTTGTTTTCTCATTGCTCGAGCCAAGATTTTAAGAACTATATTGAATATATATGGGGAGAAAGGACAGCCTGTCTTGTTCCTGATTTTAGTGGAATTGCTTTGAGTTTCTCTCCATTTAGTTTGATGTTGGCTGATGCTTTGCTATATATTGTCTTTATTATGTTTCGGCATTTTTCCTGTATCACTGATCTCTCCAGGACTTATATCATGAAGGAGTGTTGGATTTTGTCAGAGCTTTTTCAGCGTCTAATGAGACAATCATATTTTTTTTCTTTCTTTCAAGTTGTTTATGTGATGTATGTCATTGAGAGTTTTTCATATGTTAAACTATCCCTCATGACCATGGTGGGTGATATATATATATATATATGTATATATAGGTATATATACATATATATATATATGGATTCAGTTTGCCATTATTTTATAGAGTATGCTTGCATGAATGTTCATGAGGGATATTGGTCTGTAATTCTCTTTCTTTGTTGCATCTTTGTGGGTATCAGGATGACTGTAACCTCATAAAAAGATTTTGGCAATGTTATTTTGATTTCTATTGTATGGAACAATTTAAGGAGTATTGTTATGAGTTCTTCTTTGAATAACTGGTAGAATTCTGCACTGAAGCCATCTAGCCCTGAGGGGGTTTTTGTTTTGTTTTGTTTTGTTTTTGTTTTTGTTTTTGTTTTTGTTTTTGCTAGAGATATTTTTAATAATATATTCTATTTCCTTGGGGGTTATATGTCTGTTTATGTCATTTATTTGGTCTTGATTTAATTCTGGTAAGTGGTACCTGTCTAGAAATATGTTCATTTCTTTTAGGTTTCGAATTTGATGGAGTACAGGTTTTCAAAGGATGACCTGATGATTCTCTGGATTTCCTGGGTGTCTGTTGTTATGTCCCTCTTTTCATTTCATTTCTGATTCTGTTAATTTGGATACTCTCTCTCCCTCTGCTTCTTGGTTGGTTTGGATTAAGGGTTTAATCTATCTTGTTGACTTTCTCAAAGAACTAACTTTGATTCATTGATTCCTTCTATTGGTCCATTTGTTTCTATTTTTATTGATTTCAGCCCTAAGATTTTTTTATTTCCTGCCATATTCTCCTTTTAGGTGAGTTTGCTTCTAATTGTTCTAAAGTCTTCAGCTGTGCTGTTAGGTCTCTTGTGTGAGATTTCTCTGAGTTTTTGATGTAGGCACCTAGAGCTATGAACTTTCCTCATAGCACTGCTTTCATTGTGTCCCATAAGTTTGGGTATGTTGTGAATTCATTTTCATTGAATTCTAGGAAGTCTTTAGTTTCTTTCTTTGCTTTGCTTTTTCCTTGATCCAGAGGTGGTTCAATTGAGATATGTTCACTTTCCATGAGTTTGTAGGCTTTCTCTGGTTTGTGTTATTGTTGAACTCTAATTTTAGTTCATGGTGATCTGATAGGATACAAGGCATTATTCCCATTTTTTCATGTCTATTCATATTTGTTTTATAACCAAGTATGTGGTTAATATTAGAGAAAGATCCATGGGCTGCTGAGAAGTTGTATTCCATAGTCTCTTGAGTGAAAAGTTCATTTGAATCATAACAACTGTTAGATTCTTAATTTCCCTTTTAAGTTTCTGACTGGTAGACATTGGTGATAATGGGGTATTGAAGTCTTCCACTATTAATGTGTGAGGTTAGATGCAAAATTTAAGCTTTAGTAATATTTCTTTTACATATGTGGGTGCTCTTGTATTGGGAGCATACATATTCAGGATTGAGACTTCGTATTGATGGATTTTTCCTGAGATGAATAAGTAATGTCCATCCTGGTCTCTTTTGATTGATTTTAGTCTGAAGTCTATTTTGTTAGCTATTAGGATGGCTACACCAGCTTGTTTCTTAAATCCATTTGATTGGAAAGTCTTTTCCCAACCCTTTACTCTGAGTCAGTGTCTGTCTTTGAAGTTCAGGTATGTCTCTTTTACACAGCAAAAGAATGGATTCTGTTTTTGTATCCATTGTGTTAGCCTGTGTCTTTTTATAGGTGAATTGAGTCCATTGATATTAAGAGATATTAATGATCATTAATATCTGGTGGAAGTGTGTGTGTGTGTTTCCCATCTTTGAATTTCTCTTCTGTGGGATTATCTATTGCTTGTGGTTTCATTGGTGTATCTAATTTCCTTAGCTTGGAATTTTTCCTCTACTGCTTTCTGTAGGGCTGGATTTGTGGATAGGTATTTTTTTAAATCTGGTTTTGTCATGAAATATTTTGTTTACTCTATCTATGGTTATTGATAGTTTTGTTGGGTATAGTAGTGTGGGCTGGCAGCTGTGGTCTCTTAGTGTCTGTTTGTACAACATCTGACCAGGACATTCTGGCTTTCATTGTTTCTATTGAGTAATCTGGTATTATTGTGATTGGCCTGCTTTTATAATTTATTTGGCTTTTCCTTCACAGCTCTTAATATTTTTTTGTTCTGTAGGTTTAGTGGCTTGATTATTATTTTTGGAAGGTCTAGTCTATTTGGTGTTCTACAAGATTCTTGTATTTTTATAGGCATTTCCTTCTTTAGATTGGGAAAGTTCTTCTATGATTTTGTTGAATATATTTCCTGTGTCTTTGAGCTGGTATTCTTCTCCTTCTTTGATTCCAATTATTCTCAGGTTTGATCTTTTCATGGTGTCCCATATTTCCTGAACATTTTGAGTTGTGACTTTTTTGGTTTTCGTGTTTTCTTTGACTGATGTATCATTTTCCACTATTGACTCTTCCACACCAGAGATTCTCTCTTCCATTTCTTGCATTCTGTTTGTTATGCTTGCATCTGTAGTTCCAATTTGCTTCTTCAAATTTCTATCTCCAACATTCCCTCGGGTTGTGTCTTCTTTTTGCTTCTGTTTCAATTTTTACATCTTGAAATGTTTTCTACACCTGTTTGATTGCTTTTTCTTAGTTTTATTTTTTATTTTTTCTAAAGGATTTGTTGATCTCTTCCATTTTTTTTGTTTCTGTTTTCCTTTATTTCTCCAAGGGAGTTATTTATTCTTTTAAGGCTTTTACATTTTCATAAAGTTATTTTTAAGGTTATTTCTGTTTTTTCTACATTGTCATGATCAGATTTTGTTGTTGTAGAACCACCAGATTCTGGTGGTGTCATATAGTTCTTTATGTTTTTATGTGTATTCTTGCACTGGGATCTGCCATTGCTTCCTTGGATCAATGCAGGATTTGTCTGTATCTCAGGGAGCTGGTTTTAATGCAATCCATTCTGGCTGTGTCTGTGTTTCAGGAAGCCTCTCTTGGTCCAGTCTGGGCTTTTGGTCCACTTGGAATAGTGTATTCTGTGTTATAGTGAGTTGTTCTGTTCTTGGTGCAATAAGAGCTGGCTGATTATGTGTCTCAGAGATCCAATCTTGGTTCAATAGGAGCTCTTGTTCCAGAAATAGCTTTTGGTCCTATAGGAGCTCTTGATTCAATAAGTACTTGTGAATTGTGGGCCTACGTACCCCTCCTGATCCAATAGGTGCTGATGAACTATAGGTGTCAGGTAGCTGCTCTTAATCCAATAGTTGTTAAGGTACTGTGGGTCTTAGGGAGATGTTCTTGATCTAATAGGTGCTGGGGAACTGTGGGTCTCAGTTAGCTATTAGGTCTCCAGGTGATGAGGTGGGTTGGGGGTACTTGGGTTAGATTTGTATATGGGGCTATCCACTGAACTGGAGTTTACTGGGGAATTTTGGTCTGCAGAACTTTTCCCTGATGGTCTGGATTTAGGGTAGAGATGAGTGCAATTTTATATTTCCAAGAGGAGTTTCTAATGGAATATTCCTTATTAGTTAACAGAAATTGTTGGCAACATAGATATGAATCTTAATTTGGGAAAATGTGCTTTCATAATTAATGAAACATTCAATGAATGCCATAACAATGTTTTTTTTTCTTTTGAGTTGTAGGCAGCAACCTCACACAGATACAACCTGATAGGACCTTACCATCTTCCTTGTCAATTCTGAGACTTCTGTGACATATATCTTGGGCCAGTTAGATGAATCCACTTGACTTTCATGTAAATCCAAGAAGGGAGTATGTATGTACCTTAATAGAATTGATAGTGGCAGGAAGAAGTCATCTCTTTTCTGTCCCCATCAGTCAGTTCAAAGATGTCTTTTAAGTGTCCTAGTGTGATTCTGCATAATTAAATACAGGTGGTCAATAGAAGAGGCTGACTCAATAACACATCTTCAAAATGTCCTTTGCTTCTTCCATGATTCAATCCTGCTATCAGTCTTTCTCATTGATATCTTCAAATGGGGTCTTGCAGTAGTCTGAATGTTTTCATCCCTGCCAAATTTCTAGGTTGAATCCTTAGCCCTCAAGTAATAATATTTCAAGGTGGGACCTTTTGTGGGTAAATGAGTCATGAGAGCAGAGGTTTCATGAGTAAGATTAGTGGTGCTTGGAAAAAGTGCTCCAGAGACACCTTCACACTTCCCTCACATGAGGACACAATAAAAAATAAATTCATCATTTGTGACACTGAAGAAGCACATCTGAAGAACATGACTGTGTTTGCAGTCTCCCAACACATACACATCTAAAAAATAAATTTTACAGCAACCCAAAATAAGAAAATATAGACAACAACTAACTCTTTGTAAATGCTTTTCTCGGGTTCTGCTTATAGAAAATACCAGGATAAGCAAAACAGATACCTGGGCATTCTCCAGTAATCATTCTACATTTATACCTATACTATATTTAGACATATCCCAAAAATAGTTTGGTAGCATTTTTTATCACTATGAAGAAAAAAAAATCCACCTTAGCATTTTTACTTAACCTCAAAGGTGAGTGAGTTTGAGTTGGTACAGCAAAGAGGTGATCTGTGTATACTTAGAGGTAAAATATTTGCCTGTGACACAGAGCTTCTCCTAGCAATGCAACACTATCTAACATCACTGGACTCCTGGTAGAACAATGTGTGTTCAACAGGAAACCATTCTGATAAGGAGACTAGAAACCTATGGGAACCTTCAAAGTTTGCCTGTGTAGAAATATGTTATATACATAGTAGGATATTGATTTTACCCCTAAATATAAAGAGAACAGACAGCTGGATTGAATTTGGTTGATGCATTCGGAAATGAAATGCATCTTACATAGTACTCCCCTTCCCTATCCTAGAGCAGCCTCCCTGTAACCTTTTTTTCTCATCTGAGCACCACTGTTTGAGTCAAGCACCACACGCTAAAGGATGGAACCACAACTGGGCACAGAAAGAGTGTTATTGCCTTCTTGGGAGTTTGTCTTGTGTTAGCCACTAGGCCCAGTAAGCCAAGCTCTGTACAAAAAAAGTTAATTAGAGGGTGAAAAAGGCAGCAGAGCAGTCAACAACCAAATGTATTTCCATTTCTTCCATTCCTTCTGGAGTTCCACATCCAGAAGGAATTCTCATTATTCTAGAATGAGGACAAAGGGAAGTCATTAGCCAATCAGGAATCTTTCATCCAGAGAAAGTGCTGCATAAACTTAGGACTCTTTTTTCTTTCTAGAGACAATCCAACTTGGACGCATACTATACTGAATTAATCCCATTAATTTCTTCAACACGTTTTTTTAAACCTTATATGTGAAAAAAGATGTGAAGCTAAGGACCATTCTGGATCATTCAGATAAATTCTACATGTAATCACAAGTGTTCTAATAAAAAAAGAGGGAAAGGAAGATCCTAAACAGAGTAGAGTGGTACTGGCAGTGGGGAGAGACGATGATGTACTGCTGGCTTTGAAGATGGAAGGAGGCCAGTAGCCAAGATCCACAGCTCTGGAAATTAAAGAAAAAGAAGAAGAAAAGCAAAGAAACAGTTTCTACCAAAGAGCCTTCAGGAGGCTGCTTGAATTTTAGAATAGCCTCATAACTCAAAGAGAAACCTTATACTCATACAGTCTTTATTGTAAATTTATTTTTTAATTACGCAAACACAAGTTCAATCATAGACGTCTAGTCTACATTTTGTGCCCTTCTGTTCTTTTTCTTCTCTTCTCCTCTCTCTTTGTATTCTATACTTGTGAGCACATCTGTACACAGATGCAAATGTGTGGTAAATGTGTTTGCATGTAAAAGTATATATAGTGTGTAGATATTTGTGTGTGTGTGCATGTGGCTTACGTGTATGTGTTTGTGTGTGTGTACATATTCATTCACCCTTTTGGGTGCATGTGGAAACTGAAAGTTTATGTTCAACATGTCTTCCTCAATTGCTTCTCTGCCTTATTTACATAGCTGTTGTTTCTACTTTGATACAGGGCCCTTCACTGGGTCTAGGGCTCACTGTGTCAGCTAGGCTGGCTGTCAGTGTTCTGTAGGGAGCTGCCTGAGTCCGGCTTCCAGCACTGAGGTTATGGACGTATGCTACCATGCCCAGCTTTTACATTGATATGTAGGATCTGAATTCAGGTCCGCACACTGGCACATCAAGTACTTACCCAAAGAGCCATCTCTTCTGCCCCTTTTCTCTTCTTTTAAGCTTTTGTTTAGCCTTTCATTGTTTCCTTATTATAAATAAATATATACAGATAAGCTCATATTTTCTAAATTAACTGGTAGAATAGCATATAATATTTTCATGCCTTAATTTTTCACATAATAATGCATTCTGGAAATCATTACAAAGCATTATTCAGAACAGCTTCACATTCTTTTTCACAGCTGCACTGTTCTGATATGTGGATGTACCCTAGTCTATTCATACCACAATCTCCTAATGAGGGAAATCTAGTTATTTTTAGTCTTTTGCTATCCTTTTTTTTTTTTTTTTTTTAAGATTTGGCATTATTTTAAGACAGGAGATGTAGTATTTGTGTTCTCCAGAGGAGAGACTAAGATCCTCAAAAGCTATCATTTCAACTGGTTGTGAGCCTCCTGGCATGAGTGCTGGGAACTGAACTCTGGTTCTTTGCAAAAGCAATATGCACTTTTAAGCACTGAGCCATCTCTTTAGCTCTACAGGAATCTTTGAATATTATAGTTATAGCTACAGTGAATTTTTGGGTATATGTCTTTTCTTATTTCTACTAGCATGTATAGGATACAGACTCTCAGAAGTAAAACTGCAGAGGAAAACAGAACTAGTTAAGAAACACAAAATTAATATACTTTTCAGAGCTAGCATTTTATTTTTATAAGCACACTCAATTTTTGATATTTTTATTGATAGGATGTCTTTTATGAACAAAAAATATTTGAATATAGTTGATTTTAAAACTAGCTTCAAGTCACAGCAAGGCCTAGATTCACATTATTTCACATTGATACACAGTCATATCCACTAGAAGAATGCTGGCATATTCCATAAACAGTCTGTCATTTAGACTATGGGAATAGAAGGTCATTAGAGATTGAATTTGATGTGTTCCTTAGAGAGAAGGAACATCCTTATATGAGGAGTCAATATTATGGTCTAGTACCATTTCTCTCATGCTCTAAAGTATCACTTAAATAAAATATGAATCTTCTACACTTATGATTTCTTCATTTGGATATGCAACTCAGCATCCTGCTCCTTCACACTACTTCATGTTAGAAATAGAAAACATACGAGTCCTTTCAAACTCTTCGATTCCCAGTGTTGGAGGACACTTTGCAGACAATAAAAGTACCCAAATCATGTATTATTCAGATGACATTCAAAGGGACACTCCAACAGATCATTTCACCAGCCCACACGTTAGTGGAGCAAATTGACTTTAGAGTAGCGTGCATATTTACTAGTTATTCTAACACCGTTCCATTCTTATTCCTCACTTTATGAGCAATAACTAGAAGCGCTTTCAAATCACACTGCTAATTCCCATAATCTCCCTGCAGAGGTTTAGTAGGTGACAGTTACAATAATGAAATATTCAAATTGGAGGCAGACAAATGTTTACTATGTTCCCTATACAAGACAGATTAGATTTCAATTTCTCTGCAATGCTTAAGACCTAACATCAACAGCGTGAGAAAACAGGAATTCCCTTTCCTTAATGTTTCCCCGCCCACCCAACAAGCCTGCGATTTGAATGTTTAATGACTGTATGTGTTGTTCCAGGTGTGGTGATATATATTTAATAAAACTATTCTGGAATAGCAGAGCTATAGAGAAACAAACCACAGCCACTTCTTGCCTGCCAACTCCCTCCTCAGGCCTATCTCCACAAAATCTCAGACTCCAACTTCTCTCTCCTCAGATCAACAAGCAAGTGTCCAGGAAAGCTGAAAAACCTGTCTTCTTTCCCTCAGCCCAGCTGTCTTAACTTCCTCTTTCTGCATTCCTAAAGCTAGAATTAAAGGTGTAGGTCGCCACTCCCTGACCTTCTTAGCTTGGCTCTGGGGTTGACTCTCTTGATATTCCAGAGTAATTTTATTAAATATATATCACTACACCCAGGCAAATGTAATTAGTGACCAACCATCTTTTCATGTGAGTGCTAATAGAATTAATAAGTCATTTTAATCATTCCAATATATTTACTAGTTTTCCATCTTTCTCTATGTGTATACGTGCAAACATATTCAAGTATGTGTGTAGTAGGAATTTTCTGTCCTGGACTTTCAGGCTTAGCCTCAAGGTTTAGGCCCACAGATCCACAGATCTGCAGAGACACACAGATGCTTACAATAGTTTTAGGCTGATTGGCCTAAGGCCCAGGCATATAACTTGCTAGGTCTTTACCCTTAATCTAACCCATGACTCTTGTCCTGTTTAGCCATGCTGCTCGGTACCTTTTCCCACAGCAGCATAGTTGTCCTCTGTTGCTTCTGGCTTCTTTCTGGCATTCTGTTCTGTTCTTCCTGTTCCCAGAGTTTTCTTAGTCTGGTAGCTCCGCCCACACTTCCTGTCTGCCTTTGGCCAATCAGTGCTTTCTATTAAACTCATAGGTGGGGACAATTATTTACAATGGAACAACATAATCTCCCTACATATGTGTTTGTGTGAGTGTGTGTGTGTGTGTAGTTTATCTACACATGTGTAAAAGGGTGCATGTGCTTATGCATGTGTACAGAGGAAAGAGAAGAGTATCCTGCTCTGTCAATCCCCACTGTAATCCCTTAAGGCAGGGTCTCTTAATAAACCCAAAATGAAGCTGTCAACCAGCAGTCCCCAGTAATTCTTCTACCTCTCCCTTCCCAGAATTGAGGTAATACACGTTACCATCCCAGATTTTTATGTGAGTGTTCGGGATTTGAATCCATGTCTTTATTCTCACATAGCAAACAATCTCTAATGTGTCATTTCTTCAGTCTCTCAAATATATGTTTTTATTACAACCTCTTGGTTTGCATTATTTCATCCAAAGCTTACAACTAGAAGACAAGTCCTGTGGTTATAAGAAAAGGACTTGGAGGCTGTCTCACAAAGACTGGAATTTAACTCTATCAGTGCCTATGAGTCCTTGATTAAGTTCAAAATGTCATTGCCTCATGTACTATTCAGGAGAAACCATGGCTGCCACACAGGATTGAATGGTATAACCCAAGACTGAGTAATACAATACATATAAAAGCCTTCATTCTAGGCATCACACTTTATACAAATTCAATATATGTGGGCTGGGGAGACAATTTAGCCAATAAAGATTTCATCCCAAGAACCTATGCAAAACTACTGGGCATATTGGTCAAACCAGTGCTAGAGAAGCAGCGACAGGGGGAAATCTAAGACTATCTGTCTGTTTTTGCCTAGCTGGTAAGCTCCAGATCAATGAGAAATCGTTCGAGAAATCCAAGGATGTCTGGGAAAAAAAATATTTATTAAAAGATGAAATGGGACTCACATATTCACACATACAAAATGAAGTGATGCAGTTGCATCTTTGTCTCCCTGAGAAAGGCAGTGAAAGCACCTCAGGCAGCCTTCCACATCTAAGGGAGAATAGTATAGTGAGCAGTACCTCCTCCCTCTTCCCTTTTATAAGGTCAAATAGGCAGGCAAGAAGCACTGCCTCTTTCAGCAAGATAGCTCAAGGTCATATGCATAGCAAATTACACTACAGAGAAACCTTGACTTAAAGAAGGGAAACCGCATTCCTGAAGATGATCCCTCTATTTTCCTATAACCTTCACATAAGTATGTATACATTTCCTTGCACACTTACATACACACAAGCATAGTTTAGGTCAGCTTATCTCATTAGCAATATTCATACAAATGCCACCCACTGACCCCAGTAAATTAATGCTGTTCATGACTCCACAGTAGATGCTGGATGCTCTGCATTTTCTACTTTTCTTGATCCTTCTTGTATATATATCCTCCCTTGGCTGATTCTAATAAGTATCCTTTTTAAAAAAAAATTAACAATAACCACACGTAATTACATAAGCTTTTGGTGAGATCTATAAGTCTTCTTAGTATACTGTTGAATCCCAGGGAAATTTAAAAGACCCCCCCCCACCTTCCAAACTTGCAATTCGCATCAGAAGAAAGACCATTTTGTGTAATTCAAATTCCTTGGCTACAACTTCTAACTCTTAGATATACACTTGTAAATTGTGGTTCTGAAGTGTGTGTGTGTGTGTGTGTGTGTGAGACTTTTTATTTGTACTAAAATAACAGTGAACTGAATAACCTGTGGTCCTTCCATGCCTAACTCCTTCTATGATTCAGCAACTTATTTTCCATGATATCAGGATAACTAATGAACATGTCTTCTACCTTTTCAGCCTTTCAGTAAAGATAAAACTTGTGGGATAGAAAAATAGCTCAGTGGTTAACAGCACTTGCTGCTCTTCTAGAGGACCCCAGTTTGATTCCCAATACCCACACTGGATGACTCACAACTGCCTACATTTCCAGTTCTAGGGCATATGACCCCTTTCCTTTGGCCTCCAGGACTACCTGTGTATGTGGTATACAACACCCAAACACACACAATATAAAGTAAATCTGCCAAAGAAATAAATGTTTAATGTGTTTAGAAAACACAAGTAGAGATTTCTGATTTATATCGATTTGACTTACAATTCTGGAAAATTATAGATGCAAAAGTAAATACACACTCAGTAGAAACAGTACCTTACATTTGGATATTTTCTTGCACTCAGTGTATGCAGAATGTTTCTCTCTCTTCTGCTTATGTCAAAAAGCTTCGGCCAAGTGACCATGAGGGGAAACAACTGAGTTAGTAAAGTCAGATGTTAAAAAACTGCCATATATTTGGTGCATTTGGTTTAAAATATATAGTTTTATTATCTATGTACATATGTATGAATGTGCATACACACATGTTTAGGAACTGATAGAGGACAAAAGAGAGTATCTTGTCCCATGGAACTAAAGATACAGTCTATTAGGGCTAGAAAGCAAACTTGGGTCCCTTACAAGAGCAGTGTGATGACTATTTTTGGTTGTCAACTTGACTATATCTGTAATGAACTACAATCCAGAAATGGAGGGAACACCTCTCAGAGATGTTGTTAGTTGGTTCAAAGTGGATGAATCCACTTTTAGTCCAGACCTTTGAGGTTGGAAGACACACACCTTTTTTCTAGTTCTTAAATTCAGATCTTGAGGTGGGAAGAAACATGCCTTTAATCCAAATGGTAAGGCGGGAAGTCATAGATTTAATATGGTCCATAACGTCTGCTAGAAGTCTATATTAGGACATGGCAGAAGGAAGCTTTTGCTCTTTGCCTTCTTTCTCTTGCCTTGATAGCACACTTATTCCTTTTCTGGCATTGGAGACTACTTCTTCAGGATTCTAGTGTATACAGAAGATCAGTTGAGATACCCAACCTTGTGAGACTGAGCAACTCCTTCATTCTTGGGCTTTCCATTCACAGCTTCCTATTGTTGAATTAACTGGACTGTAGCCTGTGAGTCATTCCAATAAATCCCCTACTATAGAAAGAGAAAGAGTGAGAGAACAGTAATACAAGCAACAAGCACACGTAACCACTGAGCTGTTACTCCAAACTGTTTGGTGCATTTTTGACATACTGTTTTCATCTTGTGATGGCTTTATTGAGGACATTGACCCATTATAACTGAGAATCCTGTATCTATCTACTCATAACTAAGCATAATAAAATCAAGTTGAAACACATAATAAAAGAGGAAAAGTGAATGAAATGTAAATATAGACACATAGAACTTTTTTCTGGCTTTTCTACTAATTCCACCAAAACTGTACAGGTCAAAGAAAGAACCTTTTTTCTCAGTTTATATATCAAAACCCTGAGTTTTGACATGTCTAATATTTTTTGCAAATTGTGTGTATGATGTCCATATATTTTGCAAACATTTATGCTCATATTTTATTTCAATGAAAAAATATTTTCACTACATGTCTTAATCTCAGAGAAAAAATTTCATTCAATAAGGGGTTCATTTTCCCCCTTTCATTTCTCATTAATTTTGACACTCATTTCAAGGTAAGCTCTTATAAGATACATTGTTTTCAACTTATAGCATATTTAAGAACTTTCCATGTAATAGCATACTTGGTTTTCTTTATTTATAGGCATCTGTCTCTTTCAAGAAACAAACAATGCCACAGCAAAATGAACCACATGAGTGCAAGACAGACCAAGGGGAAGACATAGCTATGTACACTACTGTAGGTGGAATTTTCCTATCCCAAGCCAATCTCAAATAATCACACATAGGCTTAATGTTAATAACAAATGCTTGGTTAATAGCTCAGGCTTATTACTAACTAGCTTTTCAATTTTTAAGTTAACCCATATTCCTTATTTATTCACTGCCATGAGGTGGCACACTTATTAACATGCCTCCTTCATCTTCTGCTCCCTCTACATCTTCTCACAGCTTCAGACACTGCCTCTTCCTCTCTGCATTCTCCAAGTCTGGCTCTCCTGCCTAGTGTTATCCTGTTCAGTTATTGGCCAGTCAGCTTCTTTATTAATGCAATCACAGTGACAAATCTTCACAGTGCACAAAAGGATTGATTATTCCACAGCATACCACTCTTGATGCTCTGAGCATTCAAAACAAGAAATTCAAAGTAAATAAATTACACTGAGTCTACATATCCTTAAATATTAATATCTGCAGAACATGCTGGAGTTAACAAGAATGCTAACAAGAATTTTCGCATATTATACTTTGTTGTGAGTGAAACATTGGGGCCTAGCCTTTGAAGTTTCTTCAAGAATCCGTGATGACTCTAAGTGAAGCTAGGAGTAAAACTGATTCTCAGAAGCTTCTACAATAGGTTTCAAGACAGCCAGTTACTTCTGCTCCTCTTATAGAACCTAAAACAGACAAAAGCTATCTGACATCTTTTCTGTGATCTAATTCCTCAAAGTTTTGAATGCTTATCTCTTGACGCTTGGAGTAGTTGCTCAATGCACTTCCATACTTGTTCCTGAATTCTCTGAGTACTAGCATTCTTGGCGATGGTGGCTAAGAGTGTTTATGAATACTTCCAGAAGAGGAAAGGTCTTAGAGATGCTTGGAAGAGAAAAGCCTCTTCCTTTCAAATGGATCTCAGGGTAGTCAGCACCATTGCAAAGTCTTCTTCCACCACAAACTCTGAGTATTAATGCCTAATCTCCTCATTTCTAAAACATAGAGCTTATTTGCTTTCTACCAAAATACTGTTGGGGTAAAGCAGGGGTGCTGACAGAAGCTAGTTTTTGAATGCATTAAAAACTCATCATTTTCCAATTAAGAAAAATGTTTCCTTAGCAGCTGTGCCCCTATATTACTCATTCCTCCTACCTAAAAATTCAATATTTGTCTTTCGTCTTTCCTGTATCCATTAAAGTCAAACCCAGACTTCTTTTAATTAAGCAGCCATGGTCTGAGTTCCACTTACAGCCTATTCACATTCCTAAAGCTTTCTGAAGTCTCACAACCAGCTCCTTAGACTTAGCATTTGTGGGATGATGTCACTAATTCTTTGAACACCAGAGATTCCATGGTCCCTGCTGTGTTTGTTGTTTCTGACTACTGTGTTTGAGGTTTGTTCTTTCACTCTCCATATTCCTTGGCTTTTCTAACAGATTTTCTGCTCTCTGTCCTTTTGGCATTTCATGCACAGGATTGTTTGTGGCAGGAAATAACCCATTCTTGGTGCTTCCTCAGTCTTAGACACACAGGCTGTACTGCAGAATGAAGAACGGGAATGGATTTTAATTGGGAAGAACACAGTACTGTGCTACAACAAATCCATTGAGACATAATACAGTTGACTCTACTCTAGGTCCATCAGAAGGCATGAGACTGAATAATGCTACACATATCATAGATACTAAAATGATTTCTCTTCAGTACTGAAGCAATACCACCTATGTCCGGCCTCTGTTTTTCTTTTTCTACTTAGCTCCAGGGTGTAGTCCTTATACATTTACTTTTTTATTCAGTAAAACATACACAGTAATAAAACTATCATGTGGAAAACATGCTTAGAATCATTACGGAAAAATATTAGGTTCTCAATAAGTGTTGATTTTTATCTTTCTCCCATGTACCTCCCTGTAATCCTTACTTTAGACATGAGTTGTTGAGCAAATTAAGTATTAAGAATGAGTATTTGAGGGAAGATTCTTTCTCCCTTCCTGTTTAATCTTACCCCTGAAAGTTGCAGGTCTGAAGCTCATAGTTCTGACTCCCAGTGGTACTTTGAACATGGAGTCAACATGACCAAATCAAAGAAACATAGAAAGCACAGCCCTTTGGTGCTAAAGTTGGTTTTCTTGGGCCCAGCAGCTAGCCGAAGTTAAATTGATCATTGTGCTTTCCATTTGCTCATGGCAGTTTAAGCCCTTCTTGATTCTAAGCCAGTTTCAGTTGAATTTCTGTCACTTAAGATCAAAAGATCCTAGTTGATTCAAGTCAAAGATAAAATGTCTTTGGGTCCAAATAGCAAAATATTTCCCTATATCCCTTGACCTATATTTCCAAAGCAATTCCTTGGATATAATGCCGAGTATATACATAATTTCCCATAGTTGGGAGTGCAGAAGAGTGCCAGATGCATGTGTGAGAGCACCAAAGTGAAGATACAATGGGTCCTTCTTTCCCACTACAACCTAGAATGGTTTGCAGCAAAGCAGGGCTCACTGAGCACTCACTGAGCCAATGACTGATTCATCAGGTTCGTAGGCAGCACTTCGGTTCACTGGACATCATTTGAACTCCAACAACCTGTCTACTTACATAGTGATCATTTATAAAGTTCTCAGTGTTTCACAGGACCTGGTGCTGGATAGCTTTTGTCATTTGTAGGTCTGTAGGAATAAGATGAGATTGATAATATAGAAAGATGGAAGGAAGAAGTCATACTGAAAAATTTCACTTATGAAAAAACCTTAGATCTTCAGTTTAAATTCAGGTTCCAGGAAGGAACTGGAGTCAGGGATAGAGGATCCTAATTTCATTCACTTCCTTTCCTCAACTTCTCAGTAGAGTTTCTCATGTTTTTCAAGGCAGGGCTGTGTAATAAATAGCCCTGGCTGCCCTGGAATTTGCTCTGTAGACCAGGCTGGCCTCAAACTTACAAAGATCTGCCTATTTTGCCTCCCAAGTACTAAAATTAAAAGCATGTGCTACCACTGCCTGGCAGGAGGGATAACTTTTAATGAAGGTAGCAGAGAACAGAATAAAGAAAAGTCTAGAGAGTAGATCTGGAAAGTCAATGGTAAGCTCTATAGCAACATAATGTTGGATAGGTTTTCCCCTGCATCCTCCCATATTTGATTCTATTGTAGAACTTCCAGAGTTCATTGAAAGAGCCAAATTGAGAATTCCACAGGGAATCAAGAGGAACATGTTTTATGGATAAGACTGAAACACTTGAAGCTATACACAGGAAAACTTTTATTATAAGTAATATCCTCAGCAAATAGATTTTGATTTTTGAGGCCAGGGCTTACTATAGATAACAGGCTGATTTCAAACTCTGTTCCAGCTGCTTTCACCTCCTGGGTGCTTCAATTACAGCTTGGTAGTAAATGGAAAATTCAGTTACTGCATATCACTGCAAGTACGTTATAAGGAGACTGCTCATATATGCTGGTATATATGGCAAACTGGATATCATATAGCTAGGCAAAGGACTGAGGTATGCTTAGGTATCTATGAGTTAATGGGAGTATCTCTAAGAACTCTTTTATATGTTAATTCTAGTTATACAGCAATGAATACAATTTGATTATTTTAGATAAAAGAAGAAATTAAACTAAACATATTTCAAGATGTTTGTGCTTACTGTGATAAAAGATTTTAAAAATTTTACTTGTGTGATCACCCAGTCTATGAAAATGATAGAGAAGGGCATCCAAATGACTTCTTTTGTCATTCTTTGACTCATTGTCTTGAAACGGGGCTTCTCACCGAATCAGAAGCTCAGTGTTTGGGCTAGGTGGGTTGATCAGCAGCCTCTAAGATACACCTATCTCCCTCACCTATCCCTCTCCCTGAATGCTGGGGTTACTGGCATGTGCAACCATGTCTGGACTTTTTCACATGGGCTATGGAAATTAGAATTCATGTCCTCTTGCTTGCAGCACAAGCACTGCTACATTAAGAAATATCCTCAGCCTAAGGATAATTTTTAAGTAGCATCATGACTATGCAGATGTAAAATGAACATATATTAAGGACTTTAGATACCTCATTGACAATAAGGAAAACAGCAAGATGTTACCACCAATTCAAAGGTAAATGTGCATTCCTATTTCTAAATCAGAGATTCTGGAATAACAAAATAAGCATCTTACTCAGTGGAGGAAAGAAGTCAGTATAATCTCCAAGGGAGAGACTTTATTGAATGACTATAGACTGGTATTTCATGCATCTGCATCATTTATTTACAATTAACAGAACTGCCCAATCACTCAAAGGCTATAAAAGATGCAGACTCCTCCATAGAACCAGAATCCAACAATCCCTAAGTATATGCTTTAAACCACAATTTCAGACCTGCACATCATTGAAAGTATGAACTGTGTAATTCTTTGTGGTGGGAAAAAGAGACTGCCCTGCACATTGTAGATTATAGAGCAGTATCTTTGTCTTTTATTCATAAGATACCAATCGTATGCTTATGGAATTGCAAAACCAACCCAAAATTTCTTGAGATTTTACCAGGTCTCACTATGGTGGTGAAACACAAAATTGTCTCCTCCTACTTGAGAATCATTGCTCTCAGTGATGGATAGTTTTTCACTGAAGCTCATATTCTTTTCATGTAGATTGACAGACCAAATTGATGGTCTTGCCTAGGCTAAGCCAATGCCTACAACCAAGCTGCACTCCCAGTTCCCACATTTCTTCTACTTTTATTTATTTATTTATTTATTTTTGTGCTCTATCTGGAATGTTCTTCTCCCATCTCTTTCCTTGGCTCTCTCCCATACTGTATTCAAATATTTACTCAGAAGTCACTCTAGAGAGATCTCCACATCACTTTATCCAAAACAGAGCCCTCTTCTCCAATCGTTCTCCTCTTTATTCTTCTGCCCATACATTTATTTCCCTTAAGTGCTTTCATCCATTGCCTAGCATCAATTGATGAATCAACCGATATATGAAGTGATAGAATCAAAAAGTTATTTCTTTAAGAAATGCTAACAAAAATAAAAATGCAAGAGAAATTGATTAATGGACTTTTTTTGCTTTCTTCATTTGTGAAATAAAATACCCACTTGAAGGATCAGTAATAACTGGTCTTCATTGGTGCCAGTTTTATTTTTTTTAAAAAGATTTCCTTGTCTTCCTGAGACTTGGAAAGACTATTGAAGCAACATCACTTAAGTAAATTAATCTGAGCACAAGCCAAAGTGTGTTACTTATTAATGAGGAAGCTAGCAGATGGAGATTGCCATTTTGGAAAAAAAAAAGTTCAGAGGGTGCTCCAAATGGGGGACTGATTCCAACACAGATCTATATTAATGGCTTGTCTTACTCATTGCTGGGACAAAATGCCTGACAAGAGCAGCTTAAAGGAAGAGGGGTTTGTTCTAGCCTACAGTTTGAGGGCACAGTCCATCAAAATCAGGGAGGGCATGGTTGTAGGACTTTGAGGCAGCTGGTCCCACAGTTGGGAAATAGAAAAAAGATGAATGCTGGTGCTTAGCATCCTTTCTAATTTTTCCAGTTGAGAACCCTAGGCAAAGAGATGCTACTGCTGTATTTAAAGTGGGTCTCCAGTCCTCTGTTATTCTCTCTATAAATACAATCATGGGCACTCTCAGAACTTTGTCTTTTAGGTAATTCTAAATCCAGCCAAGCTGACAATCAAGATATCCATCAGTCGTTTAGTGACCACATGTGTTTGCTTCACAAATTAAACTGATCGTTTCCTTACTGAGTGGCATGGGTTAACATTAAAGCCCAGTGTCTTCAGCATTTTATATAATAGAAACACAGCCACCATTAATGAGAAGTAACAAGTAATGTGCATTAGCTTTGTCCTGAGATGGAAAGAGTCCAGCCAGCACTTCCTGGCTGTCACTTGGACTTAAGAGACTTAAGAAGTTTTTCATCGTCTGATGAAGATGCAATTAGCACAATGGCACCAACTCATGCCAAGCAAAACTCAACCCATGTAGGCACAGTTCCTGTTTCTTTTCCAAACAGCTATTAGCATATTTCTCCAGCAATTAAAGCCATCGAACACCCAGTTTGCTTAAATCTGTTTGGGGAAAATGTTTTCTCTTAGGATTCATTAAAATTTCCAACCACACATCTCTCTTTGAACTACTGCGACATCTGTTCATACTGCACACTGGGATGTAATTGGCCTTTATTCAGGTGTAATTGATGATTTACATTATTAAGTCTGTCTCTGTTTGGCTCATTTCCTAGGGACAATTGAAGCTGACACTAATACTGTGGCAAGATTTAGGTCACTAATGGTGCCTCTTCTTTTAACTAACTCAAAGCTGTTGAGCTGACTTGATTGTGAAAAACCTTACTTCTCTTTAAAATAGAGATAACAATAGATACTTCCTCAAATGATGTGGGCAACTACTACAATAATAATTGTAAACTGTTATTATCTTGATAATCTAAGTCATGCCTACATTAATTTCAAAATCATCAAAAAGGTAAATTTAATAATTTATTGTTCAAGACTTAGCTCCCCTTAAAGCATAGCATTAGAACCACAGACATTGTTAAATTTTAACTTGAGAAATACTGTTTTCAGTAACAAATTAATGAATGCAGTATAGAAAAAGAAGAGTGGTATAACCACAATCTCTTCCAATGCCAGGGTGGAACTGGGAGCCTAGTAGCATATTCCCAGGCTACTTTTTCCAAAAAGAACCACTCTTTCCATATAGTACTGCCAGGGGTGTGTGTGTGTGTGTGTGTGTTCTTTATGCTTTACCTGATAAAACAGAACTTAAGGTCTGTTCATTACACCACGGCCTAGTACACTAACATTATTTTCTCAGAATTTACCACAAATCTTAGCAACCATTTTCCTAGAAGGTGTCTAGATAGATCAAGCTTCTCTCAGAGAACATACCATACTGCTTTGCCTGAGGATCAGTACACAAAGGCCTAAGGCTGTCTAAAGCAGCAGCTGTTTTTACCAGATGTAGAATTGAAGCTAATCCTGACCTATGGTCAACATAATTTTCCATTATGTCTCCACCATGCCCTCATCATTTGGCCTCCTTGGCTACAGCACCATTGACCCTTGTTCCTGCCGCCTCCTACTTCTTCACTGCCAGTCACCTACTTTCATGGGTGATAGGAGCTAATTCCAAGAAATGGTTTCTTATAACTAGAGCTTTGGCTGTGACTCCGAGCATTTGTGTTTTCATTATCTCCCTCTACCGTTCAACAAGAATGGAAACCAGGGCATTGAACATGTTAGAATCATGTAGTAATGCTAGGTCACATACCCTTTCCATCAGCTATCATTTTTGAAGGCATAGAGGGAGAGGGAGATATCCAAGTCTCACAAGTAAGAGAAGCTCACTTTAGAAATGATCTTTCTTAACCTTCAGTTTTCCTAGTCCATAGAAATAACAGAATATGAATATATGTTTCAAGCTTGTTGATAAAAGTAGAGTTTAAGGAGATAAAATAAGTAGAGAACATATTACAGATGATCATCTGACGCGAACTGAGGAGTGTGATGAACTTGTATCTTTATATTTGACAAGAGTAGAGCAAATTTAAAGAACATGTGGCCAACATGCTAAACCAGCTGCTTTCAAACTTGACTATTAGCAACCCTTGCAGGGGAGTCCAACGTTTTAATGTTTATTACATGATGTTGTCTTGTCTAATGTATTGGATTGTCCATGATCATAGCTATCCTGGGGCACACCTGGTCCATAAGACGCAGGTTAGACACATTTGCAATAACTTGTCAAAATACAAATTACCAAATGTTGTCCCTGAGTTCATGATTCTACAGGTCTTGGAAAATTAGCAATTCTTCTAGATACTTAATGCTGCTACTGGTGCCCATTCAGGGACCACTACTTAAGAAACCCTGCTGGAAACAAGTGGCTCTCCACTGTGCTTATACAGCACATTGGAATAGTTTTAGAAATTTGAACACTAATTACTTTCCTTTCTCCTCTTCATAGGTCCTGGCCTCTAGGGTCAGAGGTATGGACTGAGCTTTGGGCCAATTATAGGACTGCCTTGGTTAGAGTTTTCATTGCTGTAATAAAGCACCATGACCAAAAGCAACACGAGGAGACAAGGTTTTATGATAACACTTAGGTCAGACTGTCACTGTTGGAAGTCAAGGACACAAAGTCATGGCAGAAACTACAGTAGAGGCCTTCGAGGAATGCTGCTTACTGGTTTGTTCCTCGTGGTTGTCTCAGTCCGTCCTCTCACACCATCCAGTATGACAATACCAGAAGTGCCACTGCATCCAGTGAGAAGGGCCATCCCCATCAATCACCAATCTAGAAAATAACCTACAGAGTTGTCTACAGGCAATCTACTGGAGCATTTTCTCAAGTGAGGTTCCTCTTCCCAGATAACTCTAATGTGTATCAGTTAACAAAAATCTAACCAGGACAAGACCCAAGCAGTCTAGCATGCATCCAAGATCTAGAACCAATGCTCTTAACCAAGAAGCTTCATCAACTAACCTATTTTTAAACTAATTTATTGATTATAGTATTATACCATAGGCATGCTAGGTTAGGCAAACATTTTCTATATGCATTTGCTACTTCCACCCCTTAAATGCTCTTGGTACTTCAGGACAAAGGAATTGTTCTACAGTGAATTATTCTACAACAAAAGGAGAACATAAGACAACCTGCCTGCAGACATATATCTTAGATGGTACCAAGGGAATTTTCTGAGTTATATATAGGCTACAACAGGAATGTTGTAATCACATAGAGACTTAAAAGAAATCCTACTCTGTAGCTCAAATGCTAAGGCTCAATGAGATTTTTCAACCATCACCTGTCACTGAGATCATCTAGGGACTTCGAAAAAAAATTCTGTAGCTCGTTATCACATGAGCACTCTTATATAATTGGCCCTAAGGAAGAAAGTTTGTAAACTCTCCATAAGAGTATCCTAATATGCAGTCAAAATTGAAAAAGGCAGTCCAAACAAGGCTCTTCATGATACATCTATTACCTGCCTATTGATTCCATACACTTCAAACTCTTTCCGCATTTTAAGCTGTGGGCAGAGTAAAAAAAAAAAAAATACTGTTGTAAGGAAAGTAAACAAGTGGGAGAAGAGCTAACAGAATGGCTTACAAGATCATTGTTCCTTTTGAAGTTTAGATTTGCATAAAGACAAAAATTCTGAAAATATGTTCTAAAGTATTAATAGAATACATTACACTTTTATTATTCTATTTTCAAATGTCAGATAAAAGTGTGTATTTGTGGAATAGAGTGTAATCTTTTGACCTATGTATACATTACAGAAAGACTTAATTAAATTAACTAATCTATCCATCACTTTATTTTTTCCAATAAGAAGGTTAACAGACCTATTTCATCACATTTAAAAAATACAATACCTTCTTATTATTTTCACGACTATAGGAACTATGGACAGATGGGGTACCCAAAAATTTCTCTTCGCATCTAACTGAATTATTTCTTTCTTTTCACATGTATGTCTATGTAGTATACATCACTATGTGCATACATCCTCAGATGTGTGTAGGCACATGTGTGTCTGAGTGTGGAGGCCCAGGACTGATGTCTAGACTCTTCAAATGTCATTCCATCTTTTTCTTTGAGGTGGAGTTTCTCATGAAACCCAGAACTCACATATACAGCTAATTTGTAATAGTTTTGCTCAAGTGATCCCATTTTTACCTTTGAAGGCTTGAAGTACAGGTGAGCTGCCATGCACATGAAGCATTTTTATGGGTTCTGCACTTCTGAACTAAACTTCTCTTGTTTTCAAGGCAAACTCTTTAACTGCTGAGCCATCTCCTCAAACCCTTTAACTGAAATTTTATATGCTTTGCTCAACATCTTTTTTCTCCACCCTCCAAGTCCCTGAGCCTCTGGTAACCACCTTTATACTCTGTTTCTGAAATTCATTTCTCAAAATTCTCTATATAAGCAATGTTCAAAACCATGAATCTCTAAGCATACAATTTCTTCAATATTTCACATCCAATCCTACATTGTTTGAGGCACCTGTAGATTGTTACATTTGTTATCTTTATCAGACTCAAAGATAGTATTATTCTCATTGTGTCTTTATTGTGTGGTGATTCCCTTAAAAATATTATTTTTAAATAATATTATTTTGAAGGCATCCTTAGCCACTTACTGTTTGGGACTGTCTGACATGACATAAATGTGCACAATACATGGACACTTGGCTCTGAAATCTGAGTATAAGTCACTTCACAGAAGAGCTCAGCTAATGCAAGGACTTCACAAATGACATTTCTTTTATGTCAACACCACTTCCAGCTTCCTTTTCTGAAAGATAATCTAAGCTTCAAGTTGAAAATTGGCAGCATTCTGAGACTGACTTCAATAAGGATTATTTTACAGTTTAGTAAAGTGAGAGGACAGCATCTTCTTATTCACGGTTACCTGAACTACTCAATGGGAAACACACACACACACACACACACACACACACACACACACACACACACACACACACACACACACACACTCACTCACAGGAGTGCCTGAGAGACAGACAGACTTTAGAAAGAATAATTCTTTGTGTACCTGATTGTGCCAGAGAAGTAAGGGACTAACTCAACTAACACTATAAAAATTTTTATTTTATGTATCCTCTTTTATCAAAACTGAATTAGTCTTGGGCATTTGTATACTTTGCATTTTATTAAGAAGCTACAGTTTATAAGAATTAAATTAGCTTGTTCTTACCCCAGGGCTCAGGAACTTTCATAAGTATTGGGAAGCTTTTAGCTGAGTAGCTTTGTTGTTGTCTGAGTCCCAAATATGCAACGAAAAACATCTACATAGAGTTCATCAGTTTCAAAACTCAGTGAGAATTTAACTGAATTACTTAGCAAAAGTTCTAGATCTCTGAGAGGCAACTTTGCTTTCAATGAAGGTATTAAATGACAGTCATAAAGATTTATGTTTGCACATCACTAAAAAACACAAACCATTTCACTAGATATCCAAATTGACCACAGATTAAAAACAAAATGCTGTTACAATACCCATTAAATGGATGAACTAGGTGGGGGGGCAGAATGAAGTGCATCTGGGTAGATATGACTGATAGTTCTTAGACTACAACTATTGGAAATGTTGGATCTTAAGATTTATTTTTATTTTGTTAGTGTGTAAGATGTGCAGGTGCCCTCAGAGACCTGAAAAGAACAATCAAATCCCCAGGAGCTGGATCTCCCGGAAGCTGTGAGCTTACTGATGTGGATGCTGGCAGCCAAACTCTAGTGCTCTGGAAAAGCAACAAGTGCTCATAAACTTCTATGCCACCTCTTCATCCCCAGAAGATTGGATTTTAACATTCAAGGAGGTATTGGAGACAGGAATGAGGGAAAGACAGGGCAGGAAGTTATATCAGAATGAATAAGAAAGTGGCTTCTGGACAGGTAAGTTCATGACATGTACAGACATAGGCAGGTGTTCCATTTTACCTAATCCTGGAGACATTTGTGAACTTGTGCTCAGAACATCTATGTCCCATGCATTCTTTCTTCCTTAGAATAATATCCTTGAAAAAAGACTTTATTCATTAAATCTCTTCTTTACTTTTTGTTGTTGTTTGATGCTATACATTTGTAACCTCAGGCTGCTGCATTCTCAACCATCCTTTAATGTTGAGAATTGTCCATAATAGTTCCACCTTAGAGATCCACTTATTCACCAAGTTGCTGCTGACAAGGACAGCATTTGTCCTTTTCCTGTGTCTTCATGGTAGCTGTTTCCCTTTCCTAGTTCTCTAAGCCTGCTCTAATCTCTGAGCAAACACTTTTCCAGTCTTTTCCACTATACTATATTGCTTTTGTTAATTAAATTCACTGTGTAATCTAAAAGACAAGTAAGCCAAAAGTGGCAGTGTACATCTGTAAGTACAACACTCAGGAAGCTAAGGTAAGAGGATTTATGGGAGTTGAAGACCAAATTGGGATGGCTATGGAGTGAGTTTTAGGCAAGTCTGGGTTTCAGAGGGAGATTCTGTCTCAACCAGACAAAAAGATGATGATGCTGATGATAGGCCATAAAACATCCAAATTCAAAAGTACATGTTCAGAACACACCTTCATGACAGATTTTTATACATACACAAAGAGATATCAATTTGATGTTAACTTTCTGAGCCACTTTCTACTTAGATGACCTAAAATTTGTCATCAGCCTTTTGTGCCTCTAATTGTCAAGAATGCTGAACTTTTCACTGTCTGATTTCTATGAAGCTTAGATGAAGCAATTTTGACCCAAATGTAAAAGCAGTCAAAAATGTTTGTCATATTATAGTTTAGTAAATTATAAGAAAAATTTCTGAGATGCATAAATTCAATTTAAGAAACAATTAGACCCAGAATATATTCTCAAACTTTTGACATAGCTATACCATGTTGCTATCTACAAGTTCTTACTTGACAGTGGCAGAACTGACTTACAAAACAAAATCACAAAAATAAGTTTATGATTTTTGTGTTGGGGCACATACATAGCGATATTATGAAGCATGTGGCTCACAAACCTCAAGCTAAACAAGCCTCTCATCATTAGCAGACGACAGAGACTAGACAAAAGGCAAGTTGGTTTATTAATAGCGGCAGGTCAGAGCAACAAAAGACCCTTATATTCTTAAATGCATATTAAGAACTTGTCTTAAGTACATTCTCAGCCGCAAAAACTGGATTACTTATAAAGGTCTCTGATTGTTAACTCCAATGAATGTAGGATCCAACAAGTACTTCTCAGTATGGATTGGAATAGGGTTGTCCACCTACCCCAAAAACTTTCCCCACTGCACTTTAGTCAATTACTTCTAGCTTTCGAGAATGTAAATTCAGGGTAAATAATTAACATTTTCTTTCTCCAAATTTTCAGTACAAAGGTATTTTTCATTACAGAAGGTTCCTAGGTATTACAGGCATATTTCAGTTATTATCTATCCTTGCTGTTGGTAGCTGCAGGAAATATTCTGATAATCTGTTCCTTTTTCCAGAAACATCTTTAACAGCACAATAAAGCTTTTCATTTCAAAGACTCTTCAGTCTACAGCAGTTTGATATAATGCAAGCACAGGGATTTTGTGCACCCTGATCCCAAGCAGGGATTGTCAGGGTGGATATCAAGAACTAGCAGTTAGGGCCAGGAGCTGGCAAATATAATCAACAAATCAGAGCCACAACCTAATGGACCAATTTAGAATTGGTTTCAAGAATATTCAGTTATAAACCCAATTGTAAGACAAGACAGATCTATCTACATGTCCTTGAAACACTGGCACACTGCACAAAGGAATGACATCACCACTAATTCTTCCCTAAAGAGTGAGAAGACAGCTTCACCCAGACACATTATCAAGTTATCTTTATCTTTCTCTCCCATTGGTATATTCTGCTAAAAAAGAGACTACAGTATGAATGAGGTCTTTGGGAAAGGAACTAGGGATATAAAATGTCTTAAGTTGAGTTTCCTGGGAGTGCCATGTAACATAGATACTCCTGTTAATGTCATTGATTGATGAAGGGCTCTCAAGAGATGAGAAATGAGGAAATCAGGGTACACTGGGAAGAAAGCTAAGCAAAGATGTGATATTGGCTCGACACTGACTTTGACCTGATATCATAAAAAACAACAAGGCTGGATTGGACCACAGGTTTGTATTTATGTTGGAGGAAAAAGTGTCAACTTACACTCCCTGGTTGTCAGTCACCGTCCTCAATTCCTAAGGGTGGAACATAACTGCTATAGTAAGACAGCCACTTAGAGAAGTACAATGCTCTGGAAAAGGAAAGAAAGTTGAAAGATGGGAAGCCAGTGCTAAAAGTAACTGAAGACTGGTTGTACTCATTTATAAAGAGATCTAGGTAAGATACCAACAATCACTTCTTTCTCAAAATATCAGTAAATGTTCTATCTTTTTCAACTTCACAAACTCTTAGCACTCTATTTTATCTTTTGCTTAGACTCTTCTCTTTCCCTGACACTTAAAATATGGAAGAAAATTGACCACTAAGTCTTCATTCAATTTCCATTCCATGAAATAGAAAGGGGCTATTACATTAATAAAACACTTAATAAAGTAAAAAAGAAAACCACAGAAAGACAGTCTCTAGGTTAAAAGTTAGCATTTGATAGAAATTTTCTTCTTAGCAACAATTTTATTCCTTGTGAGTCACAGTTTCTCATTGGCAATTAAGTTTTAACAGTGATTATTTGCCCTTTATCTTTCAAGAGATTTTTCTGTGCATATTTGGTCAAATGCTTTGAACTTGAAAATTTTTATAAAATAATTGGGGCCAGTGATGTACATGTAACACACAAGTAATAATAAAAATCATTTATTTTTCCTTCAAGGACTGCTTAAAGAAGATTCTTTGGGTTATATACCAAAAACCACATATAGTCTGTAATCCCAAGGCAGCTAGAATGAGTAAGGAAGTAAACAAAACAGGAAATGAGAAGATATAAAAAGAATAAGATGCTAGCCTGCTGTAGGTGATGGCTGAGTCAGTTATAGACATCAGCTTCCCACTCTGTCGAAGGACCATACCTTGACTGTTTTAAATTATCTGCAATGCAAGAATTGATGTCATAACAATCAGCAATTTGTTTTTTGCTTTTAAACATTTACAGGCATAGTACAGGGTGTTATCGAGCTGGTCACAGCTTCACAAAACTAAGCTGCTCTGTTCACTGAACAGACTACATGGAGTCGCCTGTTTGAGAGGAACAGAGACACATTATTTCTTCTTATGTTGGTCAGTTTTGCATTACTGTCACAAATATTGAGATAGCTGAGCATGATTATGTGCATCTGCAATTGCAGTACTTTTAAGGTAAAGGCAGGGAGAGTGGGAGGTTAAGGCAAGTCTCGGTTATATAGTGAGGTTGAGGGCAGCCTGAGATATGTGAAATTCTGTCTCAGACACAGACACACATACAAAAGAGAAGTAGAGAGGAAAAGAAGTAGAGGGAGAAGGAGAGGAAGAAAAGAAACATTTCAGGGTTTTGGAAGCTTGAGTCCATGCCTATTTTATCGGGCCTGATGGCACTACAGTGCCTCGTAGTAGGAGTTTGTAGCAGAGGAGATCTATTTATTGCATGGCTGGCTTCAAAGGAGAAGAAAAGGAAGATACCAATATCATCTTGTAGGACACACTCTCAACAATGACCCTAAACTTCCCATTGAGCCCTATCTTTTAAAGTTTCTGCCACCTTCTAATAGTGCTACTTTGTGCATAGGGAACTAACTGCTAACATATGGGTCTTGGGAGACTTTGTGACTGACTTGTCCTAGAGAGATGTGACTGAATATCTATTAGCACAAGACAAGTCACTAGTGACAAAGTAAAGAAATTATTCCACCACACCCAGGTTGGCAAACCAATGGGTTTGTTGAAGCAATTTACCGAAGCACAGAGAAGGAGATACTTATAGAAACAAGGGTGATTCAAGCATCTTTGTCACTGAGAAACCCTATCCCAGTGTGGGTGATGACTCGTGTCAGAGCTATCTCACCTAAACTCCCTGCACAGCTTCTAGGCACATCTACAGAAGTCTGTCTTTTTTCCCTATCGATATTTTACTACTTGCATAACTATATGGATGGGTCCCATGAGTTTCACAGCCTTCTTGAGTTTTCTGAACCTTCTCTTATCTCTAGGCAGAAATGCTTCAATCTGGAAGAAACAACTACATAATAAATACTCTTCTCCAAACCATAGTATTGACAGTCACAGTGTCTAGCATACAGAGAACATTACCTCTCCCAGGTCTAATATATCTGTCAAAGTACAGCTGGGCTCTGAAGTTATAGACAGAATATCTGCTCCTATGAATTCAGTCTGTTTGGGAATTGAAACAGCAGAACAGGTATCTGATGACCCTGATCCAGAGCTTTGTCCAGTACAAAGAGTGAAATTGAGAAGTGTTGGCAAATTCAGCACACACTTATGGCTATAAGTGACCTCTGATTGAAGCCCTGAGTGAAGAACCAGAAATGCAAAACAAAACAAAACAAAACAAAACAAAAAAACAAAAAACAAACACTTCTCATGGAGGAATACATTTCAGACTATTTCAGACAAGAATCTTTACCAACTTCCTTCTGTCTTTAAAGAACCAAAAAATAGATGATCATGATTCTGCTTGGTCAGAAAAAAAAAATAATTAAGGGACTCTTAAGCTGAGTAACCTCATGAAAATTGGATGTGGCATGTCCCTTCCACTTCTGACTGTCCATCTATCTACTCTTTGACATACACCTGAGGGCGCTTGCATTTTCACATTAGCATACCCTAATTAATTGTCAAATGCTAACAATTATAATTCATGGAAGGCCAAACAATGCAGAGAAATTATTCATCTGGAAAGGTCAGCCCAATTATAGTAGATAAAGGCTGGTGCTATCTCATGTTCCTAGATAATGTCAAGTAGCTGCCATTTCACATAGTCAATAAAGAATATGTTGACTCTACCATGTGCTAAGCATGCAAAAATATTAAGAAAATTAGTTCAAGCCGTTACCCTTAGGAATTCTTGGTCCAATGTAGGGAGAAAGACATGTAAATAAGTATACTTAATGCAGAGAGATAAGGAGAAAATATATGCTAATTTAATGGTATATTTTCTCTAATGAAATAGCAAAGTAACACTTTGTGCCCTGCACAGAACATGGAATTTGTTGTGTAGGAATATACTATGAATGCTTAGTAATTTCAGAAATGCTAATTGTATCAATAGTGATTTACTGCACAATGAGTAACTAGGACTCAACTGCTGAAGTATATCTGCAGTCCATCATATTTTATAGATTCTAAGTATCTGGTCCAATAGAAGCCCTGACTTTGTGTCAATAACTAGAACTCTGACGGGTTCCCTACTCTTTTTCAGATGAAGAAATTAAATCCTAAACTGGTTATAAAATGTATGTGTGTCAAGAGTCACATATTAAAGTTGTCCAGTGCACATTTGAACACAGATAATGTGACTCTGATGTCTGGGCAGTGTGCAGATGGTCTATTAGTAAACTATTATTAATCTGTGGTAAGATAAGAGACTTGTATCAAGATACAAATCAACTATGGCAGTAAGGTTGTTTGAGTCACTTAACCTTTCTGACATCAAGGTTTTCCCAATAAAGCAAACAATGTATTGATTTACTTCTTATCTGATCATAAATCAGTACTTTGTGTGGCACCATGTAAAAAACCATAGATCTTTAGTAACTGAGGAGATTTTTCTGTGCTCACATCTGAGAAAGAAGATAGCAAAGTGAACTTAATTTGCCTTGGGAGAGAAGTAGCTCAGTAGCTCAATATACCCCAACTCCTGTTCCAAATTTTCCCATTTGCCAATCATGTTAAACATTCGTCTTCCTACCTTCCTGGGAAGTGTACACTTTAGAAAACTTGCCAGCCTTAACATTGGCCAAGTTCCTTTCCACTCTGTGAATTCTTTGTTTCTTTTTATAGATTATTCAGGTTACTTCATGACGTACCCAGAACATTGACAACAACAAAAGGTGTTTAGGGTCAGCTCTCTCTCTCCCTCTTTACTGCTGTATACTAGCATCTACTAGAGTCCAGGGCTTAACTTATTGTTTCCTTTTCTTCATTCAAGAAGACAAAACTGATAAGTTCTAAGAAATTTGTGTAAATGCTGGGGAGATCACAAAATATGGGAAAGGTCACAGAAATCACTGAAAACAACCTAAAAGTCTATCAATAAGAGAGTGAAGATATGAATGCTATTATAGTCATACTCATTTGTTTAAGTAGCTAATATATAGCAATTATAAAAAACAAAGTACTGGTGAAGACACTGTATGAGTGCATTGATGTGGGAATGCATTTGTGTGTGCTGTATCTTTAAATAAAGGAGCTGGTTTGGGCCATGGCAGGCACCATAGAAGAAGTAGGAGAAATCAGAGCATGGGTAGGGGAAGCGGGGCGGAGTCAGAGGCAGACCCAGCTGAAGCCGCCGAAGGAACGACATGTAAAGAGCACGGGTGAGCCACGCGGGCCACGTGGCCCGCAGATTAATAGAAATGGGTTGATTTAAGATGTAAGAGCTAGCTAGCAATGTGCCTGAGCCATAGGCCAAACAGCATGAAGTAAATAGAAGCGTCTGAGTCGTTACTGGGGACCCGGCGGCGGGCGGATAAGCGGTCCCGGCGGCAGGTCTGTGGGTCCGGGACCTCTGGCGGCCCCGGACCCGAGAAACCCTACTACAACAGTGCATCTCAGACACAAGGAATACAAACAGCTGGATACATAGTTCATGCCACATAGTGCTCTTTGTGTTAAATCAAAGCACAGACAAACTCAGCCATCATGATAGAAATCCGAATACTGATTAGCCTTAGATTAAATATGGAATGAGTACACACTGATAGAAGGCAAGGATGTCATCTTACAGACTGGGAATGTTATGTAACTTGATCTTGAAACATTGGGACAAAACATATTTTAAAATGTTAGCGCCACAAAATAAATACCTAAAGGATTTTTGAGTTAAAATCAAAATGTGTGTACCCACTGTCAATTCATTTCAACATACTTGTCTTGAAGAAACAACTACGGATATGCACTGAGATTTAGCTTCTTTTCATGTATAGACCTTAGTTTATAACTGGAAAAAAAAAACAAATCAACCTTAATTTTCTGAAAATAGGAACTTGGCTCAGGAAATTGTAATATAGTCATTTATGCCACTAAGTAGAAATAAAGGCTAAGTTGCGGATCAAACATAATGGCACAATTCTGCAATTCCAGTACTACTGAGGTTGAAACAGTAGGATAATGAATTCGAAGCCAAATTGGGCCACATATTAAGGTCTTTCTCAAAAATAAAGAAAAATAATAGATGAAGGTATGAAGAATATTAACTATAATAAAATGCTAATAATAAGTTAAGAAAAACAGTGGTAAGCATATGAAATAGTCTGTATTAATTTAAATAGTCTGGACATATATGCTAAGTACACATACATAAAATATATATGTACATATCACAAATGTTCATTTAAAGTATGGCCAAAACACAGAAAGTGTGTTCAATTACACATTAAATATTTGCATTTCTGGGCTCTTAAATATATTTTATATGTTTTCCCTAATGGAAATTATTACAAAGCAAAAACCTAAAATCTTTCTGGTTATTCAAGTGTGTGGGCTTCTGGTGATATAAAAACACAGATGGATTTTCAGCAGAAACAAATCGTAGCACTGTTGTGACCTCATGTAAGTACATCAGATTAATGTCAAGTGGTTGAATTGAAGCACTCTGAAGCCAATGAATACACCCTGAGTGACCTTACAGTGGCATGCCCTCACCAATTTGAAATAATGAAAGTGTAGTTAAAGGTCACTAGTTCTCCATTACAGAAAACTTGAAGAATACACTTGGCAAACAGCCATGATCTTCCAGTTGCCACTACCTACTAAAATTACTGATGGAGATGAACATAGATAAAAACACAATTTTAAAACAAGGTTTACTTCATCACTTTTTACCTCCAAGAAGATGATTAAACCAAAGTGACACTTTATTTCTCCACATTTTTATAAAACACAGCCTAGCTGGGATCAGAAATTAGAAGACCGTGTTGACATTTCCCCCTCCAATTTGTCATCAAATGTTTACAGGCCTTAAATAGAGAATTTTTAGTCTTAAGAAAAAATTACAGGGATAGGCATATCAACAACAGCAACATAATTTTCACAGAAGCCATAAGCCATAGTATCTGATATTAACAGATGAAACCATGTCCATGTGTGTTATTACCAAGACCTTACAAGGAAGTGCTGTAGGCAGTTGATGTCTTCTTCCCAGTGGGAGAAAGGTAACTATGGTAACTAATTTTATCTGCTAACACTACAGTTTCATGTTGACTAAAGCTTCCAACAGCTTTATTTGTAATTGTCAACTATAAGGGAATCCTTGAGAGTACTATTCTAGAAGCTTCAGTCTTTCTACTCTTTCTTTATTTGTAAAGCAGTCATTAAAAGAAAATTACACAAATGTGGTTAAAGTTTTGAAGGTTTTCTTGGGCCATTGCTTTAATTAATAGTAGGTGATTTGTCTTAATGTACCTCATTGATTTTTTAAAAATAGACTTTTGAAAAACCATACACACAAAAACTACATCATGTTGTGATCACTATACTTATACTGCTTTTAAAAATATTTTAGAAATCACTTACTTAGCTTCTGTCTCTATTTGTCTTCAAAGTGTGCATAATGGGCTTTGGGGTGATGTATAATGGTGTCAAATTTCATAATAGAAACTGATGGGCCTGTGGGGATAATTGGCTAACCTACCAGTATATGCATAAAAATGAAATGACTGTGTTTGTGTGTGCATGTTGTCAATGATAGTGTGTTAGTGAGAATGATAACTATAAACTTGCGAGAATTTATAGATTAATTGACAAATGATGATCAATATACTATGAACTTTATTCTACGAAACAAAAACAAAATACAAAAACAAAACCCTTAAAAAAGTATAGAAAGATAGGTCCATAGGGTCAAAAAATTGGCTCAGACCATTTGCCAAAGCATGCACATAGTGCACTTCCTTATGGGCCAACCTGGAATCTGTCTGAGGGCCTAGGAACAGATGCTGTCATAACTGCCAATTGTGTCCAGTCAATGAGGGATGGCCTGGGTGCTAGGAGAAGGGTATATAAGGCTCTCCTTATTGATGAATAAATGAGTCTGCAGTCTGTTTTTCATCTGACTTCTGTGGTATGCATCTGCATCTTCTCACCCACTCCGCTGCATGAACTGTTAGGACTCAGCCACAAAGGGAGAGCCAGAAAACATTTTGTGTGAAGAGGTGTACATTTGTTTCCTATGGTTGTTGTTATAAAATCAACCCAAACTTCACATTCTGACAGAACAGAATTTCTGAAGTTATTTTCACACCATTCTGGAGGTGATAACCCTGAAATTGATGGCTCAGTATGGTCATATTGTCTCTAATAGCTCTGACATAGAACGCTCCTTTGTCTACCATCTCGTGGTGCCTGATCTTCTTTGACTTGTGGCCACATCATTCATTCTAATCTCTACGTTCACCTTTACATGGCCTCCTGTCACTTCCTCTGTCTCTCTGTCTCTCTGTCTCTATCTCTCTTTGTGTGTGTGTGTGAGTGCGTAGAGGGGCACTTCTGTTCTATTCTTAGTTAGACACTTACCTTTGGATTAGAAATCAGATTTTCCAAGATGATTTATTGTTGAGATACTTGATTTAATTTTATTTTCAGTAATTCCTTTCCCAAATGATTTCACATTAGTAAGTTCTGGATGTCAGTGTATAGATATATTATTTTATGGAATGCCTTCCACAGAGACCATATATATGCCATGTTGGTCCAGACAGATATTCCAGGCTTTGAGGTATATATGGTCTCTGTGGAAGGCATTTGATTCTGCTGTTATAGAAACATATCCACATACCCCAAACCTGTAAAAGATGTGAGTATTTCAGTATAACTCTTGTTGACAAAAACAGATGGTAAACTACATTTAGTCCATGGTTTGGAGCTTAATAAATTCCTTTTCCTTTATACCTTTTCTGTAATTTAAAGCCCTTGATATTCTGGTCCTATCAAAACATTGTAACATGAAGTCAACTTTTCCTCACAATAAATTTCAATTGAATACTAGCAAACTTAACTCAATATCATTTTGACAATTTTCTTCCATCTCCTTGAATTTTATTTTATTTTATTTTCACTCATTAACTGCGTTGTCTGTTGGAAATGTTGCCTGGCAATGGAGAAAGCACTTAATGTAAATGATTATTACATGAAAAGCTAGGTATGCATATCTGAGGGCATAGCTTAATGGAGGAATACACATATGAGGCCATCAATCTGTCCTCACACCACCCTTACCACACTGATAATAGCTGATTGTCCCTTCCCATAATGGAGAGGGATCCCAAGGTTTGATGCACAAGGCAGCCACATTTATCCTTGAAGCACAAACTATGCCCTGATAGTGACTGTTTTCAAGGGTTGAGATTCATATGTCTTTCATTTACGAACTTGGCTTAATAATTCAATATTTTTCTTGAGCAAAGTTGAGAGGTCTATACAGAATGCCCAGTTGAATCTAAAAGGTAAATAATTTATTGCATATAGCCTGTAAATGTCTCTTGGGATATACTTATTCTAAAAAATTCTGTTCACATGAAATTCAAATTTAATTGGGCATCCTGTTTTGGTTTTGTTGTTGTTGTTTTTGTTTGGCTGCATTAGGTGACCCTGGGTGATTCTTACTTTCCTAAGCAGAAAAAAATGTGATAATTAGAAAAATAATCAAATCTAAGGTGTTACTGTCATCACTCACATATTCAGCCCCTTAAGTCTTTGCTCTTTGTACAAGTGATACATGGATTCACTTTTACAAAAAGGCATGGAAGTATGAGTTTTCCTCATTTTGTTTGTGCCATTTTTAGGATCGCTGTGGACCATTCTTTTGTTTTGCCACTGAAAAACATGACAATGATATCTTTATTTTTATTCATTTGTTGTTTCAACTCAAATATTACGAAGTTAATATCCATCCAATAAATAAATCATACTTGGTCTTATATTTGAACACATTTAAATAACATTATAACAAAAGTGACCTTCTCGTTCATGCATATGGACTTTGTATAATTAGAAAAGCAAAATAAGCTTACAAATTTGATTCAAAGTGCTTTAAAAAGCATAGTTGAAGAGCATTAAGTAAACACATAATGGAGCATCGCTAGAGCATATCTTATATTGTGTAAAGTGAACTGAGGCATTAATGGCATGCTACTGATCAACACGATCTTATTTTCCTGTGTATTTCATTTTATGTTAACTGTGGGCCATGCCTGGAGTCATCAATATTAATTTTTCTTTCTCATAATAATTGTTCCTGTACTCTTTGGTTCTTTGCCATTTTAAGCTAGCTAATTAATGAAAATCCAAACATGGCACTTTAGACATGATAATTAGTAAATCATTGTCTATTGCATATTTACAGTTTCAGTTACTCAAAATAGGTTGCTGGAAAAAACAGAAAATAAAATATTCATATCTTGTCTGATAAAAGAGCAATAATCAGTGGCTACTACTAAAACACAAGGGTTTTTTTTCTGCTTATGCTAGAGAAAGGCATCCAGTAATCAAAGTCTCCCCGAGGTATTATCTAATGGCTACAATACCCAATGCTTTCTATAGACATACACTAGAAGATAATTGGACAAAGCATTTCAATTTTTACCTAATGTCTTATGTAAATGTCCAGCTATTGTGTTGATTTGGTTTGATTATATCAAACCACTTTCAGCACACTAAATTACTTAGAAAAACAAGTCTTTTAATTAATATGTTATAAATGAAAATTAGGTATGCAAGACATCCATCTTGCCTATGTCATTAAAGAATGAAATATGGATGAAAGGTGAGTTCCACTTTGAGGTAAGCTTATCCTGAACGAGGCATAGCAGTGTGTTATCAGCCAGCAATATTGTAAGTCAGATGCAGTCATATAAGTCACCAGTCTAATTTGACATATAAAAACAAACAGGTTGAGCTCACTAATAATGTGATTGTAGAGATAGGAGTCAACAAATATTTTCTATCAAGATGATACAATATCTGTTTTCCAATGTGTGAATCACAGTCTTTGTTGCAGTAATTCAACTCTGAAACCCTATAACAAATGTAGTCTCATATTTATACACATTTATAAATAATTGGGAGTGGCTGGAGTCTATGCTCATGGCATATATTTACTTCTCCATGCTGTAGGTAATTCAGAATCCATTTAGATTTTCAGATAAAGATAGAATTGAAGAAAAAAATTAAAGATTTTCAGGGACTCCAGAGAACACTGCAAGTTTTTAAGAACTTTCTTCATGGGCTTCAGAGTTAGTTCTGCAGTTAAGAGCACATCCTGCTTTCCAGAGGACCTAGGTTCAGTTCCCTGCATCCACCTTGGGCAGCGTGCTAAAGCCTATAACTCCAGTTTCAGATGCCCTCTTCTGGCCTCTTTGAGTTCCTGCACTTTGTTTACAGACCCATACACAGACACCACACACACACACACACACACACACACACACACACACACACACACACACACAATTTAAAATAATAGAAATAAACATTTTTAAAGAATTTACTTTACTTCTATAGAGTATTTCAGTTTCCCACAGTGTTGTGAATAAGCTCTTTAAATTCTATTCTTATTAATTACAGTACTTTTTAACTGGTTATGGCTGAGTGAGAGGAAAATGATTTATTTGTACATGCTAATCACATCTGGCTTACTTACCTTACTCTAATGTTTGATTAGGGTTAGAATTAATTGAATTGGATTTTCTGAGTGAATGGTGATATCAACTTCAAATTCTGATAGTTTCTGATAGTCATACATTTAATTTACCTCTTTATTTAAATATATTGGCTAGGAATTCATAATGCCAACTAAATGGTAAAAGCAACTAAATTTTTCTTTAGTTTTAAACATTTAGTTTTGCTTTTTTATATATAGGAAGTGGATTACAAACATTTCCAAAAAATAATATTTCTGCTTTTGCTTCCCCCCCCCTTTTGATTCTGCTGTTGATATAAAGCAAATAGCAAGGACTGAAATTCGATACATGTCAGGACTTTGGATTGAAGCCCTAATGCTAGTGACTGTGGCATATTATAAATTCTGGCACTGAACCAATTTAATTAATTTGCTGAAGGGCATATAAAACTCTTAGATTGTGATAAAATATGAAAAACTCATTTCTATATCAATCACTAGTAAGGCGTATGGATTTTGGCTGAAACAAATTATTGGGGGCCATAGGGTAATGTGGAGTCAATTAGCATGGCCATTAGAATAGCCAGCTTCTGGATTCTGAGTAAGGTGGGAATTTAATTTCATAACAAATTCATATTGTAGATGAAATAACTTCTGCAAACTTAAGTGCCCATTATGAAACTACTGCCACCCATCTCCAACTGCCTTTCTATTTTCACTCTGTGATGCTGAGCCTGAAACTTTGCAAACACATTTTTACTTCTCCAGCTGATTCCTGATAGGTTCTGTCTTTAGGGAGTACCGGGAGCTGGCTTCAAGGCCTGAAAGGGAAGCAAAGACTTGTTTGTTCCTGTTTCATGTTTGGTTCCTGTGCCCTTCTTGTTAGATTATTGTTTCTATCATCCTCACCCCTGCCTCACATTATTACTCTGACAGTGGCCAGGTACTCCTACTGGAGCAGCTGAATTCAATTTTCAGTTTTAAACGTATGCAATAGGTCTACCTTCATTGTTCTTTACAGCCCCCCCCCCCCCCAATACCAGCACTCATTAAACAGGGTGCCTTCTTCCAGGCCTAGAGTTCCACTGCCATGGGCCTACATAGTGTTATAATCCAACCTTTTCCCCTTGTTTCCCCAGGGGTGCAGCTCTGTCCTGCCGTTACTAACACTATTACTTCTGTTTAACCCCTTAGGGAAAGGGTTCTCAACCTCCGTAATGCTGCAATCCTTTAATGCAGTCCCTCATGTTTTGGTGACTTCCCAACCATAAAATTATTTTTGTTTATATTTCATAACTGTAATCTTGCAACTGTTCTGAATCAGAATGTAAATAACCGATATGATCGCAAAGGGGTCAAAACCCACAGGTTGAGAATCTTTACTTTGAATGCAATTAGCAATCCTTTTCTTCTTTTTATTTATTCTTCTTTCATACAATGCCTCCAGACCAAAGCTTCCCCTCCCTCCACTCCTTTCAGTCTCCATCCAGCCTCTCTTTCCTCCAATTTTTTCCCAGTCCCTTTCCCCTCTCCCCCAGATAGACTGCTCTTCTGTTTCCTTTCAGAAAAGAGCAGGCTTCCCGGAGATATCAACCAAACACGACATAACATAATGCAGTAAGACTAGGCACATACCCCATGACAATATTGGACCAGGCAACCCAGTAGGAGAAAAAGGTTCCATGATCAGGCAAAAGAATCAAGATACCTATTCACACCATTAGAAGTTCTACATGAACTCCAAGCTAAACAACCACAGCATGTGTGCAGAGTACCTAGTGCAGACTCATGCAGACTCCATGATTGTTCTCAACTCCTCCAGCTCCTACAATCCTTCCTCCCTCTGTTCTGAAGGATTTCCCAAGGTCCACCTAGCGTTTGGGTGTGGGTCTCTGCATCTGCTTCTATCAGCTGCCAGAGGACAACTGGGCTAAGCAATATTTTTACCAAACTCGGTTAAAATTATCAATTTGAATTCTTTCTCTCAATTGGACTGACTTGAGATTTGCAGACAAACACTATTTGCTTGTTTTATGGGTTCATATTAGTGATAATGCAACTGAGAGATTTTCTTTTTGAGGAGTGTTTTACTTTTAAGAGTAGAAGACTATAGTTGGAGTTCCTAAATTACCCACGTTTAATGTTTGTTTCTTTATGTCTTTTAATAAATTGTTCTTGTTTATGACAAGTTCTTGCCATTGCTTTTAAGACTTGCATGTTTGGAGACCTGAAACCAAAAACATTTTTTATGAGGTAACTACTTTTATTAGCAGTGGGAAAACAAAGTGATCTGAGAAGCTCACAAGCATTGAAGTTTTTGCAGTGTGGAACTCAAAAGCCACTTTCACCAATGTATTTAAACTTTTTTCTATCAGAAAATGTTATTTGTAGAGAGAGAAAAATAAAAAATTGAGGTCTAATACTTTATATTAAATATGAAGAAGGTGAGGTGTGCAAAGTGAATTTCTTTGGCCCTGTGGAAATGAGAGATCAGACAGGTACATATATCACTGTCAATATAGCTAATAATTAATATGTTGAGGAAATCATCTTTGTGTGACAAAGACAGTCTTTTCCTCTCATGGGATTAGAAGTGTGGATAAGTTATTGAAAATAGCTCTATTAAGATGGATGAGAATAAAACATCAATACCATGGTAGAGCTTTCCAACTTGCCCCAGGCACGGAGACATGGAATGGAACTTGAAAGTAATAAACTTAACAGTATTGAGGACAGTCAATACATATAACAAGTTTAAATTCCTATTGGGAAGTCCAACACATTTAAACTGATGATAAAGAAGAACTTTTTCTCTATGTTTGTGGGCCCAGTACCTTATACTTTTCAATATTATGAAGCTTTTAAGCATTGAGAAGAAAGGTAACAGAAAATAGAACTCCCATACCACCTTCTTGCACTGCAGTAAACAACATAATTGACTTTATACTTATTACTACTTAACTAAACTCAATACACTTTTTATATAACTGGGTATATAATAGAAAGATAGATAATAGATATCTAGGTATATAGATGATACATATAATGGATGGGTAGAGATAGATAGATAGATAGATAGATAGATAGATAGATAGATAGATGATAGAGATTGTGTGCATAGGGCAAGCTTCTATATTTCCTGTGTCTTTCTGTCAGCCCATTCATTTATGCATCCATCCCAGAAAGCAAGCTGAACACTAGATAGCCATAAACAAACTAATTTCTTATCTTCATCTTGTTTCATTCTCTTTACTCTTTGCTTGTGATTCCAGAAGGAGCAGAAAGTAAAATTTGAATGAAAACACAAATACATTACAAAAATGTTTTCAAACATTCTATCTTTCATTTCAAGTCACTAAAAAAATTTAGGTGAAAGGGGGAAAAGACGATTTTTTTTTTCAAACTCCCCAATGTTTCCTCTTTGCAAACGTGTTTTCAGTAGTCTTCCACCAGCTACTTCTATGTACAGTTTTATATATCAAGAGTGTATCCACCCTTAATACTTTTTATGGGATTCAATGGTCCCCTCTTGTAGAATATTTCTTCTTATATTATGATTGTGATCCCTGTAAGTGTGCTGTCTGTTACTCTAGACCAAGGCAAAGATCTTTGCAGATCTTTTCATACTCAATAATGCCTACTGAATGTTTGGCACATAATATACATGCTTCATGTGTTATTCTGAATAAGTTTGCTGGCAAGTCAGAAAAGAAAACATGAACACATGAGAACCACATCCATTTTTATCTGTTTCATTTGACATACCTATGTCTTTTATCTCCAGCTATATTTAACAGTACAGGATAATGAGACCCATGTATAGCCTTTTCTTTATTATTCAACCATTTTCTTCCTTTTTTGCTACTGCTTTCACAATGTCTTCTCCAAGCAAATTTGTTGACAGTGATTTTTCTTTTAGATAACCTGGTTTTAAACTTTTCCAACCATATTCCAAGATGAATAGTTTCATTTTTCTTTAAAAAAAATCTCATGTTGTATCATGAGAGAGTGAAACAGGATGTTCAAAATTCTCATCCAAATGGTCAAAGATTTTATTCATTCTCATTTTTAACTTCAACAGGTTTGCAGAAACAATTGCCAATGTTCTCTCTGAGACTATTAACCCCTTTCTTTGCTGCAGTTCCAGTCGATTTGAGCATCAAGCAAGCCCTTCAGTGTTGAAAAAGTTACAGAAATGCAATGAGCTTGGATCAATCAACATTTCTAACTTTTACATACACCATAAAGATTCCTCCATTACCTTTGCCTATAGGTGGGTTTTCTCCCTAATTTCTTGTTTTCAAATCTGTATGATCAGCCAGTGCTTTCCCAGGAAAGAGCCGGAAACACAGCAGCCAGAATAAATATAGAGCCTCAGGAGACAAGTAGAAACATGTGAACTCCATAGACCTCCGTTGTGCTTCTTAACAGGTTATGCAGCAAGCAGGTGGCATAGTTCCACAGGGAACATCCTTTGTCAGATGTTCATCCTCAAACTCAAAGCTAATCATTTCCATCCCAGAGAGGAAAAAACAGGTCTAAAACATAGCCTTGAATACTAATGTAAGAAATATAAAATTTAAGCATGGGAAAACTGTTGAGAAATGCATTTGGTTGTTCTCCTAATCCTCTGACTCAGTTATAAGGAAGATATTATGAATAAATTTTCCAGGGAAAATATTTTGGTGAAAAACAAACTACCCTGATTTTATCTTGAGTCACAAAATATTTCCAAAAATACAGTTAAACTACAAAGAAGTGTGTGTGTGTGTGTGTGTTTGCGTGTGTGTTTGCGTGTGTGGTGTACTTGTGTCCATACCAAACTAAAATTCTATCTGGCTTTTTCCAAAAACTGTTTCTGATATATGTATAACCAATTCATTTCATTACCCTTTAATTGTAGTGCTTTGTTCCCTGTACATTCCACTTTGAAAATATTAACTCTTTACACATAAACAAATTACAGTGTATTTTACTTACTTTTTTAATAGAGGTGATAAAGTGACAAATATCATATGCTTTGTTTCTTACATTCAAAAGTTTATTCTTGAGGCTTATCCATGTTTATATATGCAAACTTAACTCATATCTTTTCAGTTTTACATCTCTTCTGTGAATTCTATAATTGTTCATTGTGTTACCAAGAAACAATTAGATTATCTTCAATGTTACAATAACTTCCCATGTACTTGTCTTTCTATGACCATTTTAAAACCAACTCATTGCTCTTAGTTTTAAATTGCATATTAACTTGGTGACAATTCTTTCATTGCTTATCGTTATTTCAGTGTTACTTGTCTGTATTATTTATTGATGGTGGAAAGCCAACTTCTTTGTCATATTGTTTATTGGTTATATGAATAATTTTTAAGTTGTTTCTTTAAGATAGTTTATTACTTTGCCTGAAGCTTTTGTATGTATGTTTGAATGTATGTATATATTTGTTTTTCCTATTTGGGGCATTATAACTTTTTTTATTTATTCTGAGGAGTTGTGTCCTTCAGTCATCATGAAAAATTCTCAGTCATTATTCTGAATATATTGCCATTTTGTCAATCTCTCACTGCCTATATTTCCTTTTTCTTTAGCATTTTACATTTAATTATGAGCTGTGGTGATATATTATATAATTAATGAAAATAGCATGAAATAACAGAAGAGTGAGTCACCCACAGAGCCAACACAGGAAGGTCAGAGGATGGTGGCCCATGCCTTTAATCACAGCACTTGGGAGGCAGAGCTCCTTTGGATCTCTGTGAGTTTAAGGTGGTGATGTTCAGAGCCAGGCTGTGATGGCACCCACATTTAGTCTTAGCTCTAGGAATGTCAAATGAGGAAGTAAAAGAGCTGGGCAGGGAAAGAAATATAAGGCAGGAGAAGGCATTATGCCCTTTTACCTGTACGCCCATTCAGTCTGAAGACTCGTGGAAATAGGACCTACCATGTTCAACCTGAGGAGTTGGCTGGGTGAGAATTGGCTGTGGTTTGTTCCCTGTTTCTCTGATATTTCAGCTTCCCCCCAATATCTGGCTCCTGGTTTTATTATAATACTAAATAGAAGTTGTGTAATCATGACCAGTAGCTTTAGATCTAATATTTTATTATGTTACTTCTGTTTGATTATAACTTACTGTTTAATTTACCTAATGGGATTTTTATCTTCAGTAACAGTATATTTTTAGCTTGCAAAATTACTGTTCAACTGTTTCTAAAGGATCCAAGCTTTTAAAATATCTTATCCATGTTCTGACTGATTACATCTTTATCTTTAATTATGCTAAGTATACATTATATAATCCCCAATAAATAGTTTTATAATTTGATATTCTTTGAGTTCTTAGTTCTTTATTTCTTGGGCTTATTGAATCTTACCGAAGAGTGGATTTGCTTTACAATTATTGCCACTAGTATATTAAGTTTGAAAGCTGTCATTAATAGTCCTGGGTTTTAGTTTAGTAGCACAGCACTTTTTGGTGAGTGTGAGACCTGCATACAATCCTTAGCACTGAAAAATAAATAAAACTGACAATAATAGGTCAGGAACATTTCTAGCAAGAAATAGGTAGGACATCAAGTACAGCAATCATGCAGAGGTTCTGAAGTGGACAGTTTATAAAGATACAGCCAGGGATGGTGAACTGTGAACTGCTTGTTGCTGTTCCTTAGTATTCGTGGCCCAAAAGGGTAGCAACTAGACCCGGAGCTCCAGGAGACAACTGCTTTAGTAGAATGGGCAGACACTGCTTCCTAGTGGACTAGCATGGATGTAGCTAGGAAAGCAAATACTATGTCTTTGCTTCTCTACTCTTCATTTTTCCTGCAACTACCTTGATTGGCTGAAGCCAACAAGATACCAGGAAGCTAAGGTGATGCAATAAAGGCCAGTTTGCTGAATAACAAGACAGGATAGGGAAGTGTAAAGGGTAACTCTAGAGTAGTAGTCAGAAAACATACACAGAAGTTGTCAGCTCAAGTTCAGGCCTACCTTATCTGTTTGAGAACTTTGTGCTTAGGAGGAATACATACATATCCATACAGAACAGTTGTATATTTACTCCTTGAAGGTTATCACTGACACAATCTCAAGTTCTTTGCTAAGATTTCAACTCAGCTATTTTTAATCTAAAAAAAAAAAAACAGTTTAAATTCTACCTCTAAGTCATGTGAGACATAGACTCATAGTTATACAATCTAAAAGGAGACCCAGAGCCATTCGGAGGCTGAAAGTTTCATTGTTGACTTATGCTAGTAGTTAGAGCTTATCAGTTCTTTCCTTAAATATATAAGCTCCCAAAATTTCACCTAAGGCTAAAAGTTACCTTTTCTGCGAGTCAGTCAGGTGTTTACCATTGTGGCTATAATTCCATATTTTTATAAGTGATATAGTTATATATAGGAGATATAGGGAACCTAAATTAAAAGAATCACTAACATTTTTGTGACACTGGTATTGCTATTCATGTGTCAGATGACTATAATTAATATGTATAATGTCTTGAAGAAATGGGATATCAAAATGTAGGACTGATATTCTTTTATTCTGATTTGGTATGTATTATTTATTGTGATTTATGAGGTTTAAAATATCACCAAATGTTATTTAATATGAAAATATCATTAAACAGCAGAACTTCTATAAAAATAATAGACAATATTGTACTCTTTTACTAAAACAATATTCTGGTTATTTTGTGGGAATGTATTGAAAAGATCTACCAACCTGAAGATGACTTATAGATTTTTCTTTTTAAAGATTAATGGTCTAGTTTTTTTTTTAGCAAAGACCAGAAATTTAAAATGATGATAAGTGGCTATCAGTATTTGGCTACTTAGCCTACTTAAAATTAGTGTACCAATGTGTCTTTTCAAACCATACAAAGCAAAGTATGCAAAAGTAACTAATTTATCAAAGACATTTATACAAAGAGAGCATTTTTGAATGTTTCAAAAATGTACTGCACTATGCAATTTTGTTACCAAAAATAATCATGTCACTTAAAATATCATATTTATATATAGAAAAGCTTTGAAATGAAATGCTTGAAAGTGAAACAATATAGAAAATGCAAAAGTTTACTGAATTTGTTTCTTCTTCTGTAGTGCTTAAAATGTAACCCGGATAGTCTTGAATTCTAGAAAATGATTCTATTACTTAGTTGTACTCTCACCTCTGGTTTGCTGACTTCAGGACCCATTGAAATACATTTCAAAACAAGAGTTAGGGATGTAGTTTAGTAGAGTGTTTTCCAGCATTCATGTAGCCTTGGGTTTGGTTCTCAGTACTATATAACCCAGGCATAATAGCATATTATAATCCCAGCATTTAAGAGGCAGAGATACGATCAGAAATTCAAATTTATTCATGGTTGCATAGTGAATTTAAGGCTAGCCTGGCACACACAAGATTCTGCTTCAAAGAAGAAGATACATATACAATGTTCATCCTTCTACACACCAACATCCAGTTATATCAACATCATTTATTGAAGATGTCTTTTTTTCATTGCATATTTGTGGTTTCTTTATAAAAAAAATAAAACCAGGTGTCCAAGGGCATGTGGATTAATGTCTGAGTCTTCAATTTTTGTTCTATTGATCAATTTGCCTGTCTTTTCCATCTAAGCCAGCTATTTTTACTTTACATGCTCTTTGTTTTTCATTTTTCTTATTTAAAACTTTTTAATATACCCACCACTGTTCCAAAAATCTCCCCCCCCCCAGTAGTACTCGGAGAGGATAAGGACTCCCAGGGTGAGTCAGTGCAGCTGGCATATTCAACTGAGGTAGGCCCAAGCCCCTCTCCCCAGTATCAAGGCTGAGCCCAGTGTTCCTCTGTAAGGAATGGGCTCCAAGAAACCGGTTCATGTACTAGGAATAAATTCTGGTCCCACTGCCAGAGGCCTCACAAACTTTCCATGCCATTCAACTGTCATCCACATTCAGAGGGCTTAGTTCAATCTTATGCAGGTTCCTCAGCTGTCAGAGAGCTCCAGTATCTCGGGTCAGCTGTCTCTGTAGGTTTCCTCATCAGGATCTTGACCCCTTTACTCATATAATCCCTCCTCCCTCTCTTCAGCTGGACTGGGAGCTCAGCCCAGTGCTTAGCTGTGGATCTCTGCATCTGCTTCCATCAGTTGCTGGATAAAGGCTCTATGATGACAATTAGGTTGGCCATCAATTTGATTATAGGGAAGGACCAGTTTAGGCATCCTCTCCACTACTGCTTGGAGTCCTCGCTGGGGTCATCTTTATGGGTTAGGTTGCTCTCTAACTCCCCAATGGCTCCCTCTATCAAGATAACTACTTTTATTTTTGTTCTCCCAACTCAACCATCCTGTTTCTTCTTGTTCTCTACCTACTTCCCCTTATGCCTTCCCCCATGCTCACATTCCTCAGGAGCTCTCATCTATTTCCCCTTCCCAGTGGAATCCACATATATTTTTTCTTAGGCTCCTCTTGTTATCTAGCTGCTCTGGGTTTGTGGATTATAGCCAGGTTATCCTTTGCTTTACATCTCAAATCCACTTATGAAAGAGTACATACAATGCTTATCTTTCTTGGTCTGTGTTACCTCACTCAGGATGATATTTTCTAATTCTACTCATTAGTACTCTACTGTGGAAATGTACTACAGTTTTATAATTCATTCTCCAGTTGAGGGACATCTAGGATGTTTCCAGTTTCTAGCTATTTCAAATAATATTGCTTTGCACATAGTTGAATTAATGTTCTTGTGGAAAGAAATTGCAGCATTTGGGTATATGCACAAGAGTGGTATTGCTGGATCATTAAGTAGCTTGATTGCCAGTTTTCTGAGAAACTGTCATACTGATTTCGAAAGTGGCTGTACTAGTTTGCATTCCCACCAGCAATGGAGGAATGTTCACCTTCTGCCACATCCCTTCCAGCATAGGCTGTCATCAGTGTTTTTGATCTTAGCCATTCTGACAGGTGTAAGATGGTATCTCAGAGTTGTTTTGATTTGCATTTCTCTGATGGCTAAAGATGTTGAGCAATTAAGTGTCTTTTGGCCACTTGAGATTTATGTGTTGAGAATTCTCTACTTATCTCTGTACCCCATTTTTAAATTGGATTATTTGTTTTTGACCTCTAGTTTCTTGAATTCTCTCTATATATTAGAAATCAGTCCTCTGTCAGATGTAGAGTTGGTGAAGGCCTTTACCCATTCTGTAGGCTGTTGTTTTGTCTTATTGACAGTGCCTTTGCCTTACAGAAGCTTCTTTGTCCCACTTATTGTTACTCTTAGTGTCTGTGCTACTGGTGTTATATTTAGAAAGTGGTCACCTATGCTAATGTGTTGGAGGGTATTTCCCCCTTTCTTTTCTGTCAGGTTCAGTGTAATTGGGTTTATGTTGAGGTCTTTGATCCACTTGGATTTGAGTTTTGTGCAGGGTGATAAATATGCATCTATTTGCATACTTCTACATGCCACCATCCACTTATGCCAGCACCATTTGTTAAAGATGCTATCTGGGTTTTTTTCATTGTATATTTTTGGCCTCAACAATCAGGTGTTCATAAGTGTGTGGGTTAAGGTTGGGGTCTTAAATTCAATCCTATTGATCCACAAGTCTGTTTTTATGCCAATACCAAGCTGTTTTTATTACAGTAGCTCTGTAGTAGAGATTGAAGTCAAGGGTGGTGATACCTCCCAAAGGTGGGTTTTTTTATGGAATAAGATTGTTTTGCCCATCCTGTGTTTTTTGTTTGTTTTCTTGTTTTTCTATATGAAGTTGAATATTGTTTTTTTTGAGGTCTGTGAAAAAATGCTTTCAATTTTGATGGGGATTGCATTGAATCTGTAGATTGCTTTTGATAAGATTGTCATTTTTTTTTACTATGTTGATCCTACTTATACAGAAGCATGGGAGATCTACCCATCTTCTGATATCTTCTTCAGTTTCTTTCTTAAATAACTTAAAGTTCTTGTCATGCAGGTCTTTCACTTCTTTGCTTAGAGTTACCCCAAGACATTTGATGTTATTTGCAGCTATTGTAAAGGGTGATATTTCCCTGATTCCTTTTTCAGCCCTTTATCATTTGTGTATAGGAGGGCTATTGATTTTTTTTTTTATTTAATCTTGTATCATGCTATACTGCTGAAGGTGTTTATCAGCTGTAGGAGTTTCCTGGTAGAATTTGGGGGTCACTTATGTATGCTATCATATCATCTGCAAATAGAGATAGTTTAACTTGTTCCTTTCCAATTGTATCCCCTTAATCTCCTTTTGTTCTCTTATTGCTTTAGCTAAAATATTGAGAACTATATTTAATAGATATGGAGAGAGTAGACAACCTTTTCTTGTTCCTGATTTTAGTGGGATTGCTTTGAGTTTCTCTCCATTTAGTTTGATGTTGACTAATGGCTTGCTGTATATTGTCTTTATTATGTTTAGATATGTTCTTTGTATAGCTGATCTCTCCAAGATCTTTATTATGAAGGAGTATTGGATTTTGTCAAAGGCTTTTTCAGCATCTTATTAGATTATCATGTAATTATTTTCTTCCAGGTGGATGAAATTGACAGATTTTTCTATATTGAACCATCCATGCATTTCTGGATGCAGCCTACTGGATCATGGTGGATGATTATTTTTATATGTTCTTGGATTCAGTTTGCCTTTATTTTATTGGATTTTTTGCATCAATGTTCATGATGAAAATTAGTCTATAGGTCTCTTTGTTGTGTCTTTTTGTGGATTGAGTATCAGGGTGACTGTAGCCTCATAAAACATTTGGCAGTGTTCCTATGTTTCTATTGCATGGAACAATTTGGGGAGTATTGGCATTAGTTCTTTGAAATTCTGGCAGTATTTTGCACTGAAACTATCTGACCCTGGTTTTGTTTTGTTTTGTTTTTGTTTGCTTGAGAGATTTTTAATATTTGCTTGTATGTTTTTAGAGGTTATAGATCTATTTAAGTTATCTATCTGGTCTTGATTTAATTTTGGTAAGTGGTACTTATCCAGAAAGCTATCCATTTTTTTTTTAGTTTTCCAATTTTGTCAAGTACAGGTTTTTGAAGTATGGACTAATGAATGCTTATCTGGATTTCCTAGGTGTGTATGTGTGGAATGTATTGGCCCTACAGGCTTCTAAGGACCTGGAGGCCTGCGTGGCCTCAGGTACAAAGTGGTGATAACTGGTACCTTAGGACTTGTGCTCCTAAGCACTTCCTCGTGAGCCAACCTGGGTCTGCCTGGGGCCTTGACAATGGAGGAGTCCTGATACAAGGTGACCTAGACCAGTGAGAGACCACTGCCATAGCTGCAGATATGAGCAAATCACAGTTTCCCCCTTCTTAATAAAATTGAACTTGCTTGTTTCAACTTTTCCCCAGAGGCTGTGTCATTGTCTCCGTACCATCTTGCCCCCACACCCAAAGGTAAGGCCCTGATCATAGAGTCAACTCCAATATCTGACCACAAATCAGGCCTCACCCCAACATCTGTTGTTATGCCCCCCTTTTCATTACTGATTTTGTTAATTTGGATATTCATTCTCTGTCTTTTGGTTAGTTTGGATAAGGGTTTGTCTATCTTGTTGACTTTCTCAAAGAACCAGTTCTTTGTTTTATTGATTCTTTGTATTGTTCTCTTTCGTTCTATTGTGTTGTTTTCAGCCCTGAGTTTGATTATTTCCTGCAGTCTACTCCTTCTAGGTGAGTTTGCTTCTAATTGTTCTTGAGCTCTCAGCTGTGCTTCTAAGTCTCTTGTGTGAGATTTCTCTAAATTTTTTATGTAGGCATCTAGTGCTATAAATTTTCCTCTTAGCACTGCTTTCATTGTGTCCCATAAGTTTGGTATGTTTTAGATTCATTTTTATTGAATTCTAGGAAGTCTTTAATTTCTTTATTTACTTCTTCCTTGACCCAGAAATGTGGTGGTGTGTTACATATTTAATAAATAAAATAAATAATATGTGGTGGGACTATATTATATTGTAAATAGTTGTTCTTCCTACTGGTTTAATAAAAACGCTGATTAGCTGAAGGCAGACAGGAAGTGCAGATAGGGCTACTAGACTAAGAAAACTCTGGGAAAGGGAAGAGCAGAGCAGAGACTATGGAGAGACCAGTGGAGAAGCCAGGCAGAGGTGGCACATGCCATTAGTGACATATGTCATTAGTGCCACAACTTGGGAGGCAGAGGCAGGAGGATCTCTGTGATTTCTAGGCCAGCCTTTTCTACAAAGCAAGTTCCAGGAAAGCCAGGACTGCTACACAGAAAACCCTCTCTCTTAAAAATTAAAACAAAAAATGCTGGAGAAATGTCTCTGTCCTCTGATATTCCAGGCTGATTTTTTTTAAATATATATACCATATCACCACACAGAGGTGGTTCAATTGAGAGATGTTCAGTTTCCATGAGTTTGTAGACTTTCTGTGGTTTGTGGCATTATTGAACACTAACTTTAGTCCATGGTATTCTGATAGGATACAAGGGAATATTCCCATTTTTTGTATTTATTCATGTTTGCTTTATGACTGAGTATGTGGTCAGTTTTAGAGAAAGTTCCATGAGGTGCTGGGAAGAGGGAATATTCTTTCGTATTTCGGTGGAGTGTTTTGTATATTTGTTAAGTCCATTTGAGTCATAATATCTGTTAACTCCCTTACTTCTCTGTTAAGTTTCTATCTGGTAGACTTATCCATTGGTGAGAGTGAGATATTTACTTGTGGGTGCCCTTGTATGGGGGCATAAATATTCAGGACTAAGACATCATCTTGATGGATTTTTCCTGAGATGAATATATAATGTCCTTCCTAATCTCTTTTGATTGAGTTTAGTTGAAGACTATTTTGTTAGATATTAGGATAGCTATACTAGCTTGTTCTTTAAGTCCATTTGATTGGAGAGGTTTTTCCTAACCCTTTAGGTAGTATTTGTGGTTAAAGTAAAGGTGTGTTTCTTGTATGCAGCAGAAGGATGGATTCTGTTTTTGTATCCATTATATTAGTCTGTGTTTTTCTTTAGGTGAATTGATTCCATGGACATTAAGGATTATTAATGGTCAATGATTGTTAAGTCCTGGGTGGTTTTTTCTTGGGGGGTGGTAGTGTGTGTGTGTGTGTTTCCCTTCTTTGGGGTTTTCTTCTGTGGTATTATCTATTGCTTGTGGCTTTGTGGGTGTATCTAGCTTCCTTAAGTTGAAGTTTTCCCTCTAGGGCTGGATTTGTGGATAGGTATGGTGTAAATCTGGTTTTGTTATGGAATATCTTGTTTGTTCCATCTATAGTGGTTGAGAGGATTTCTGGTGTATAGTAGTCTGGGCTTAGTCTCTTAGTATCTACATAACATCTGTCCAGGACCTTCTGGCTCTCATTGTTTCTATTGAAAGTTGTTATTCTGATGAGTCTGCCTTTTTAAGTTACTTGGCCTTTTTTCTTTGTGGCTTTTAATATTCTTTCTTTATTCTGTAGGTTTAGTGGCTTGATTATTATTTGGTGGGCAGACTTTGGGGGACTAGTCTATTTGATATTCTGCATGGTTCTTATTTCTTATAAGCATTTCTGTAGATTGAGAAAGTTCTCTTCTATGATTTCAGTGAATATTTTTTCTGTCACTTTGAGTTGATACCTGTCTCTTTCTTCTATTCCTATTATTCTTATATTTGGTCTTTTCATGATGTCCCAAATTTCCTGAATGTTTGTGTTATGACTTCTTTTGGCTTTAGCACTTTCTTTGACTGATGCTCCTATTTTCACTATTGAATCTTCCACGCCAGAGAGTTTCTCTTCAATCTCTTGCATTTTGTTGGTTATGCTGCCTCTGTGGCTCCTGTTCGTTTACTCAGACTTTCTATTTCCAGCATTTCCTCAGTTTGTGTCTTCTTTATGGCTTCTATTTCAAACTTTAAGTCTTGAACTCTTTCCTTCATCTATTTGATTGCCTTTTCTTGGTTTTCTTTAAGGGATTTATTGATCTCTTCCAATTTTTTGTTTATCTTTTTCTCCATTTCTTTAAGGAATTTTTAAAAAATTTCTCTTTAAAGGCTTCCATCATTTTCATAAAGTTATTTTTAAGATCATATCCTTCTGCATCTTCTACATTAGAAAATTCAGGGTTTGATGTTGTAGAACCACTATCCCATGAGTCATTGTTCCTTATGTTGTTATATGTATTCTTATACTAGCTTCTGCCCATTGCTTCCTCAGCTGGGTATAGGATTTGTCTGTGTCTCGAGAGCTGCTCTTGGTCTAATCTGCTCTGGCTGTGTCTATGTTTCAAGAAGACTCTCTTGACCTAATCTGAGGTTTTGGCCCACTTGGAGTTGGTGTTCTGTTTCACTGAGAATTGTTCTTGGTTCAATAGGAGCTGGCTTCTTCTGTGTTTCCAGAAGACCCTATTGGCCCAATAGGAGCTCTTGATCCAACATGAACTGTCAAAGCTGTCTCAGGAAGCCTCTCTTTATCCAACAGGGGCTGATGCAATCAGTGTCTCAGGTTGCTGCTGAGGTCTCAGGGTGATGGGAGGGTTTGGGGGATACAGTGGGTCTTGGATAGCAGGATCTGACAAATTATGGTGTTAATGGGGGATACAAGCCAGCAGGTCTCCTCCATGCTAGCCTGTTATTGTGTGGGAATGGAGGGGGTCTATGGATTGTGCCCTGTTGTCTAAGTTCTGGAGACTAGACTCTCTGGTGTGGTTTGGTGAAGTGTTACTCACTTCTTAATCAAATAGGGTCTGGTGAATTCTGTGTCTCAGGGAGCTGCTGAAGTCACAGGGTGATGTCTAACAAATTGGGGTGTTAGTGGGGAATACCAGTCAGTAGGAGTTTTCCCTACTGGCCTCAGATTGGGACAGTAATGGGTGGTAGTGAACTTGTCTGTTTTTATGCCAATACCACATGGTTTTTATTCCTATTTCTCTGTCGTACAGGTTGAAATCAGGGATGGTGATACCTTTGGAAGCTCTTTTATTGTACAGTTTTAGCTATCTTTAGTCTTGTTGTATTTTCCCACACAAAGTTGAGTGTTGTTCTTTCAAGGCCTTTAAAAAATTGCACTGAAACTGTAAATTGCTCTTGGTTAGATGGCCATTTTTTATTATATTAATCCTAACAATCCAAGAGCATGGGAGATACTTCCATTTTCTTATGTCTTCTTCATTTTCTTTCTTCAAAGACTTGAAGTTCTTTCCATACAGGACTTTCAGTTACACTGAGATATTTTATATTACTTGGAGCTATTATGAAGGGTGTTTCCCTAATTTCTTTTTCAGCCCATTTATCATTTGTATATAGAAAGGCTACTAGTCTATTTCATTTTATTTTGTATCTGGCCACTTCTCTGAAGATATTTATTAGCTGTAGGAGTTTCCTGGCATAATTTTTTGTGGTTGCTTATATGGTCAATTATATATGCTAACCATAACCTTACCATACCACAAAGGCACTTGTTAACCTATGTTCATAACACCTTTATTTATAATTTTGAAGAACTGGAAACAACCTAGATGTATTTTAACTGAGGAATGAATAAAGAAAATGTGGTACATTTACATAATGGAGTACTATTCTGCTGTTAATAACAATAATACCATGAAATTTACTGGCAAATGGATGGAACTAGATAAGATCTTTCTGAGTGAAATAACCCAGACACATAAAGATAAGCATAGTATATACTCACTCATAAGTGGATATTAGCTGTAAATACAGGATATCAGTGCTACAATTCACAGACCCAGAGAGGCTGGGTAACAAGGGGGGATCAGGAGGTGAACACATGCATCTCATTGTGAAGGGGAAATTGAATAGACATCACAGGTGAATGTGGGAGGGCCCTCTGGATCAAGTGGTTAGTCATAGAAACATGAGGGATAAGCTGAGAATAGGATGGAGGGAAAGAGTACTGGGAAAGACAACTGGAATCAGGGGTATTTCTGGGATGAGTTAGAAACCTAATCCAATGGAAACTCCCAGAAGTCTATGAGGGTGACTAAGACTCCTAGCAATGGGGCATAGAGAACTTGAACCAATCATTTAACCAGGCAAAACTTCCAGTGGAAGGATTGGGACACCAACCCAGCCACATAACCTTCGACCTAGAATTTGCCCTGTCTACAAGATCTGCTGGAGTAAGGGTGGTAGAAATGGGAGTGGCCATTCAATGACTGGTCCAGTTTGTGACTTATACCACTAGAAGGAGGCCACCCCTGACACTGTCTGAGTGGCCAGAACTCAGAGGCTGGACAGTCTAAAGACCTAGGATAGAACCAAACAGTAGCAAAAAAAAAAAAAAAATGTCAAAGAAGTAATTCCTAATGGCATTCTGCAATACTCATAGATTGGTGCCTACCCCAGCTGTCATCAGAGATGCTTCACCCAACAACTGATGGAAACAGATGCAGAGACCCACAACCAAACATTAACTTAGGGAATCCTTTGGGAAGGGGGGATAGATCATGGAAACCATAGAGGTCAAGGACTCTACAAGAAAACCCACAAAATCAACTAACCTGGGCTCATAGGGGCTCACAGAGTCTGAATTGACAACCAGAGAGCTTACATGGGACTGACCTAGGCCTTGTGTACATATGTGACAGTTGCATAGCTTGGTATTCCTGTGGGACTCCTAGCAATGGGACCAGGGGCTGTCTCTGACTTTGTTACCTGTTTTGGGGGACCTTTTGGGACCCTTTCTTCTTACGGGTTGCCTTGTCCAGTTTTAAAAGAAGAGGAAGTACCTAATCCTACTGTAACTTTATATGCCATGGCTGGCTGGTATGATACTCCTGGAAGCCTGTCTTTTTCTGAAGAGAAAGGAGGAATAGTAGATGAGAGGAGATGTGAGGTTGTAGGGAAGGACTGGAAGGAGAGGAAGGAAAAAGAGGGAAACTGTGATCATGCTGTAAGAAACAATAAATTAATTTAAGCACTTAACAAACAACACACAACAGCAAAATAGATATATTAAAGAACTAAACTTTGATACTGCTAAGAAGCACTGATTCATATCATGGAAAATGAAATCTGGGAGGTAGTGGCAAACACCTTTAGTCCCAACACTCAGGAGGCAGAGGCAGACAGTTTCTAGTTCAAGGATATCTAGTCTACAAAGCAAGTTCCAAGAAAGCCAGGTCTTCACACATGAAACAAAGAAACAAACAAACAAAAACCCTGTGTGGAAAGAAACAAAAACAAAAAATGGAAAACGGAGAGATAATAACCAAATTTTATGGCATACATTACTCCTATCTGTTCCCAAGAGAAATAGACAGTAATGCCCTATTATCGAAGTCACCATGATCTTTGGTGACAAGACAGAGAAATTCAGCTGGAGCTGGTCTGAAAAATTCTTCCTTGCTTTCTAAACTTCCTAGTGTAGAGAAGTAGAACACAGATTGCTAGCATCAGCAGTCATGCTTAGCTATCAGTCCTGTATGTAACAATACTGATTGGCTAGGGAAAATGAGCCCACAGGTACAGTGGTTTGGGTCACCCACTGCTTTCTGATTGGATCCAGTGCTTGATCTAAAAAAATATTGTATCTCAGTAAAATGTCTGTGAGTAGAGTGGTCTTGGATTCTGCTCAGGGGAACCTACTGCTGTTGTTTTGCTAAATGGACATGATATACCTATCAAATTATGTTTGAAATACTTGTGTTTATTCTCATAGAATTGTGCTGTGATCATCAGTGACTACCAAAGACTCAAAATTGAACAGTACAGTAAATAAATGACTGTTGAAAGTCTAATGAGACGTCTATATCCCCTTCTTCAAGGCTCATGAAACATCAAAGAAGAAGGGACAGGAAGAGTGTAATTGATAGAGGAAGTCAGAGGAAAGGTGTGGAACACTAACTTCTGGGCATAATGTGGCTGTTTCAGGCTTAACCTCACAGCAGCTGTGTTTACCTGCACCAGAACCTCACAAAATTGGATCCCTATCAGCATCCTATCATGGGAGAAGGAAGGGTAAGTGGAGATTCTTCCCTCCTCCTAAGGATTTATATATAGTTAAGGATTCATGTGGAGAGCCATTTTCATTAGAGTTGGAATCTCTGGGAAGATGTCCACTCTCATGGAAATAATACAAATGAAACCCATTGGATCTGAAAGTAGGAGAGCTAGGAAGAGGCCAGGGGAGGTGGGAGGTAGATAAGAGAAGGCATCAGGGATGACGACGACCCAAATGTATTATGAACATGTGTAAAAATGTCATGATGAGACCCATTATTATATATAATTAATGTATGCTAACAAAAACATTGTAAAATTTTAGCATAACTGGTGATAAGGTTTTCAAGTGAGAGATCTACCAGGTGCTATTTCAGGGTCACCATGCTATTGCAGTAGATAAACCTCATAGCCCCTCTTTTAAGTTCAGAGTCACTAGGATAATTGGAACCATTCTTGTCTTTCATCTAGTTGTGGATAAATTTGTTAGCACTAGCATGCTTTATCATTTTTAGTCTACATACACACTTTTTGAGCAATGGACATATATTTGCCATATACCCAGTCTAACAAAAGGGAAGACTAAGTTTCACGTGTCACCCTCCTTCACAGATGTAACAGAAGAAGGGAAATCCAACTTGTCAAAAACTTCTCTAGAGTACAATTCTTTAGACGTTCTTCTCAAGTGTTTGGTCTATGTGCAAATATCATAGAGAAAATGGAATCCTATGTCTAGGTAAAGATTTTCTACAATTCAGGTAAATATTCTTTAATGACATATCAGTCTAGTTTCTAAATCGTTAATGAGAAGAAATACTGCTACAGTTGAAGAAGTGGCTTCTCTTGGGAAAATAGTGTATCTGGTGTTTCATCTTGCAGTTGAATTTTTATTAAATATTATCCCACAGGCTATGTTCTAATTGGTTCTCATGCAAATTTTCTAGCTCTAACTCCATTTTGTTGATGAATGACTTCAACTTTCAATTTAATAATTAAATGTACAGATATTAGACTTAGAAGACATACATACAATAAAGTCTTATTTTTCATGTCAATCAATTCTTGGCATCAATCAATAAAGTATTGATTTCCCAACCTTTATGAAATAATGTAGTTCCTAACACTAAAAATGCATTAGATTACTTAAAATGTGTGCTCCATTCTTTCTAGCATGTTTCCAAGTTATTTTTTAAATTGTGTATATGTGTTTGAGTATGCATGTGTGTCTTTGTGTATGTGTGTGTGCGTGTGTGTGTGCGTGTGCGTGTGCGTGTGTGTGCGTGCGTGTGTGTGTGTGTGTGTGTGTGTGTGTGTGTGTGTGTGTGTGTGTATACATGAATGAAGGTGTCCAGTAGACCAGAAGTGAGTGTTGGGTTCACTGTAGCCAGAATTACAAGCAATTATGGGACACCCAATACAGATGTTTTTAACCAAACTCAGGTTTTCTGCAAAAGAAGTTTGCATTCCTGAATACTGACTTATTTCCCCAGCCTCTCTCTAGTGTTTTTTAAAACATACTTTGAGACTTCTATTTGTTTTGAAAAGTAAATTTATTTAAAGTTATGTTTGTAGCAGTCATTTTATTCTTAAGTTAATCAAAGGTAAATGATGGTACACAAAATAAAGACCTAAAGTTGAATTGAGGGACAGATTAACTCACATTGTTTTTGTGCTAACAGTATGGTACTGAGCTAACTTCCTAGTGTATCATTAACCTGCTTATATAAGTTATAGTCTATAATATGGAATAACAGAGGGCTCGTGTATTACCATAATGCCTGTTATTGATGTAAGTAAATATTTGAATTCTCAAGGTATAGAATTATTTATTAATATATAGTTTTTTGATAGCCAAAAATAAACTCCAAGAAAGTTGGGAAAGAATGAATAAGTTTTGGGGATTAGAGTGGTGGCTTTGTGGTTAAGAACACTTGTTGCTCTTGCAGAGGACCCAGTTTTGGTTTCCAGAATCCACATGGTGACTCCAACCATCAATAATTTCAGTTACATAGGATGCAATGCCTTTTCCTGACCTCCTTGAGCACCAGACATGCAGGTGGTGAACATATATACATTCAGGAAAATGATTTATATACATAAACTAAATATATCTGAAAAACAAAGCACTTTAGTTTTGTAGAAAGGCATCTGGCTTTTAAAAAAACATTTTGAATTTTCCACTTTTCACTATTTAACCCTTGGCAAGTTACTTAAACTTTCTATGTCACACACACACACACACACACACACACACACACACACACACACACAATGAGAGAGAGAGAGAGAGAGAGAGAGAGAGAGAGAGAGAGAGAGAGAGAGAGAGAGAGAGAGAGAGAGAGAGAGAGAGACTAAGGAAACAAAATGTAATGTGGGATGCAGGAATAGACAAAACTGAAACATCGAAGTAATGAGGTTTGTTAATATATTGCATCCATGTTAAGATTCTGGAAGACTGTGTATTGTGGAGTACTCTGTATTATTTTAGGAACTCTTCTAACATTATTCAAAAGTAAAATGTTAGGGGAAAGTTTAAAGAAAACATTTTGTGTGTCAGAAATTTGTCTGACACTTTCATTTTAATCTTGTATTGATGTCTATCACTGAAATTAAATTATTGGTTGGTTCATAATAAATGATCTTGGTAAGGCTGGAATTTCTAAGTTTCAAGACTCTGAGCAAAGGAAATGACAACCAAAACTTATGAAGAAAAGTAGGCAGAAAAAACTCCGAGAATTAAGTTAAAGATAGATAGTGCCTGTCTCTTAATTTCCCATGTGGGAGTGGGCATTTCATGGCAAAGATTAGCTTTAAACATTTTGTCATCATCATGAAGCAATAGCAAGAGGAATAAAATTTATTGTAGAGACACTTTGAAAAGGTACCTCCATGTTTTTAGTAAAAACTTTTTAAACTTGGAATTGGCTTGTATATGCCTTTATCCTTTTTCCTTCTGTGATCCTTGACTGGTACTTCTGGAATACCTAATCTCTAGAGAGTCACATGCCTTCTTTTGTGCCATTGCCTGTTTTGTGGCTTTTCAGACAATCAGTGGAAAGGGAGATGCAGAAGAAAGTAATTGGCTTATCTACTGTTTTGACAGAGAGACAGATCTATTGTCTGCGGCTGTCTACAGGAGAGACATCTCCAGAATATGTGGCTTTTGTGTGAGAGTCTCCTGACAGCATAGTAAAGACTCCAGGGTGGTTCAAATTTATCAGCACAAAATGAACTGACATGAAAGGATGAGCATGGAGAGGAGAGATGCACTTAGAATACAAAGCCAGGTGGGGACTTAGATGATTTTCTAGACCTCAACTATTAACCCTCCTCTTCAGAAACAGGGAAATAAAGGAGATATTTATCACCTAGGCTATCTGCACTTGGGCTGAGTAGTGCACTCTGACTTTCAGAATTGCCCTGAACCCAGTTATTTTGCTCATTTATCTGCACTTCAGTCTCCTAATCTAAAATATGAAGATGATAAGTAGATTTAGGTAGTAGGCTTTGGGCAAGTAAGTTCATATCTACAAAGAAACTAAGCCATGCTACGTTCCTTGTCACAATCAATATAGCTGTTATTTCATATGGTGATGGTGTCCTTATGTGGGAAGGGAGGTTTTCAAGTGAAAAAACAACAAAACCAGGCTTTTCAGTAAGAACACATAGGTCTGAATTTTAATTCTGATGCTTAACAGTTGAGTGATTGGGGGGAACCAACTCTCGGTGGCCTTATCTTTGAAGGAATTCAAATATTCTACTTCAGACGTATCAGTGAGAATGGCAGACAAATTACACTTGCTCTCTGAAAGGTGGACATTCATTTTAGCAGCATTAAATCAGTGATGCGCAGGACTTAGGGATTTTCTGAGTGTGGTCTTCTCAAGAGACACATTTTTTTGGTGGTTGATTTCATTTTTGTGCTTGGCAAATGGCTAGGCTTTGACATACTGTGCAAAGTTTGAAGTGTAAGGATATGGAAGTCCTCCATTTTGATCATATTGTTGTGCAAGAAGCCACCCCAAGCTTCACATAGTTCATTTCTACATCATGTATCTCCTAACTTCCTAGACTAGATAGTATCTAAGTAAAGAAGGCTATCAAAGTGGTTAAAGTCACTGGGGTAAGTGATGTTGGTTGATAGAACCTGATCATTTTAAATTAGGAAATTGCTCTTTGAGAACTTTGAACTACACTAAGAGTGGAATTTGCCATAATGCATAAATTTCTTTCAAAGTATTGAAAAACATTAGCCTTTTGGGTCAAATTTAGATCACCACCTATTTTAGCGACTGAGTTTCAAGTGAAATGCCATCATGATCCTTTACTTGTGTATTGCTTATGCTGCTTTACACTACCACAGAGGTGATCAGCTGAAATATATACCAGACAGTCCACAAGGCCCAGAAATAAAGAATGTGGAGCCTGTGTCTACACAGTCCACAAATCAATGTGATAATAAAACTGAATATAATACCTGCTCATGCCAGTTGCATTAAAAAAAAGGAGGTCAGACACACCAGACTTAGAAAATTTAGTATATATTTTTAAAAAACTATTATTCTCAATATTTCTTAAAGAGTAAATGCTGGTTGAGAACTTTTTCAAAGATCAGTACAATAAAAGGAAATGCAAAACACCTCAAATATACTGTCCATTTCAAACATCATAGAAAAATTGTGAAGACAAAATAAATATATATGACCTGTTCCATGCACTAAAAACCCATACTATTTTTTAAAGCATAGGAAAGCATGTAAACAGACCATGTGTCATGTGCCTTAATGTCAGTAAAATTGTTATTTCATAATTTTCTCTTACCAAACAACCAATGACTGTGGAATATTCAAAGTATAATAGGTTAGATTAGACACGTGGAAGCTAAAATGTCTGGTGGAACAGAGCTACTTACTTAGCAGCTCTTTTATCAAATTTCCAGAGAACTCAAGAAAATTAATGAATAAAAGCGTCAATGTATCTACTGATCAGGTAGCTAAAAATAACATAATCTCAGTAACACTTTATAAATTTCTATCTAAATCATTAACCTGTTTGAAACAAGTTCTGACTTAAGAATTGGATAGAGAAGAAAATGATGTTTTGCTAAAGAGATGTGTAGATCATGTTTAACCTGGTCAGGATAAATCCCTGTTACTTCTGTGAACAACAGAAAATCCTTGAGGAGTATGTGTTTGTATATGCATATGTGTTGGGGGTGGAAGGGTCCAATAAAATGCCTTTATTTATATGCCATAGGAAGCATTCCGGAAGCTTAATCATAATGCCTTTTATTGTTTTTCTGCTGTCTTTAAGATAAAAGCCAAATTATCTAAGATGGCATATGAAATACTTCATGGTTTAGTTGTCCAACTTCTTGGCTCTAAATCCTGAGCACCACACCAACTGAATTTGCACTTCTAAAAATTTAAGTTTTATAACTTTATTATTTGACAATATCAAAATGTATATAACGCATTCCTCCCAGCTTTCAAACTTCTTTCTTCCCTACAAGTTTCTTTCTCACATTAATGTCTTTCTCTTTATTTGTTTGATTGACTGCTTGTTTGTGACTTTCTGAGTTTAATGTGAGCTGTCAGTACGACCATGCATTTGGAACTGTTCATTGGAACCCTATGGTCTCAGCAGCTGGTGCACAAATTAAGGGAATGGCTGCCCCTCCTCTAGAATCCATCAGTAACCAATAGGAAAGTGGAGAGGTAGAGAGCTCTATGAACTCCTACAAGATTCCTAATAGACTGTTGGGCAGATGCAGTGCAGTCATCTGCAGCTGCCCTGACACCATGATTGCAATGCCGTGTTCAGATGCAGAAGATAGAATTTAACAGTCTGTTACTTGCTGTAGGAATATGCTCTGGTATGTTGTTAATATTTGTCCCTCCTACTGGTTTAATAAAATCCTCACTGGCCAGAAGCAGACAGGAAGTGTGGGTGGGGCTACTAGATGAAGAAAACTCTGGAAACAGGAAGAGCAGAGCAGAGATGCCAGAGAGAAGCCAGAGAGACACCACAGAGACAGCATGATGAGATGCCAGCAGACACAGAGGAAAGAAGTTAAAAATGCTGCTCTGAGAAAAGGCACCAAGCCACATGGCTGAACAAGATAAGAACCTTGGGTTGGTTTAAGGGTAAAGAGTTAGAAAGTTATATGCCTGGGCCCTAGGTCAATCAGCATAAAATTAATATAAGCATCTATGGGTTTCTGTGGGACTGCAGGTCTGCGGGTCCATGCCATGGGACCAGGCCAGAAAGTCCAAGCCAGAAATGTGTTACTACAGTTCCTCTACTTTCCAGCACTTGAATTCTCTATTTATTTATTTCAAGAAAAATAAAATTTTACTGTGGTGATAGAATACAAAAATTTGAATATTTAATAAGTTCCCTGGAGTCTCTTTTAAATATACCCTCCATTGCTCATGTCTCCACTTCTGCAATCCCTGAGTCTTAGAGGTAGTGCTACAAATGTTCTTTTTAGAGCCGAGCACTCTGCTACCACTTATTCTTGACACTTACATCAGCAAGGAATCTCTACATTAGCCCCATTAATAACAAAGACATGCTTCTTTGATGAAGGCTGAGAATAGCATTGGCCTATGACTATAAATGTGATGTACTATAAATATGACTATTTATAAGGAAACTTGGGGACATGTCAATACTAAGTAGAACCATAATTCTTAACTTGGAAAGACACTAGAATGGCCTAGAATATTTTTAAAGTGGCACTGTGTTGGTTTCTCTAATGTTTTTCATTGGAAGAAGTACTATTATACAGATGGATTATAATTTTTCCCCCAGGAAAAATCCACCATTCAAAAAGTTAAGTTTTGTTATGTAAGTTCTTTGAGGACAACACAAACTAAAAAAAAAAACATGACCTGTCCAAAGACCATATACCTTTTAGTATATTCTTCCTATCTCAAATAAGAAGTCTTAAAAACATTCAGGTTTGTGTGTATGCATTCCAAGACTCTTAAAGGCACACTCAAGAGAATTATGGAAGATATTAAACTTTTAGCTTGTGTGAGGCTCCTCGTGGCACTCTACTGATAGGAGTAGACTCCACAAGACTCAAAAGTAGACTTTGTGCACTGAATACTAATAACATGTAAGAAATGTAAAATCAGAGACTACAGGTCAGTGAATCCAAAAGGAGGAAGCAAAGTACTAAGGTGTGACCACAAGTCTTCTTCACAAAATTTGAGTCCTCTTGTGAATGCAATTGCTTTCTTATATTTTGAGCCATGTTCAATGCTGGCAAGAACCAGAAAATGAGAAAAAACAGCAAGACATTGTGTGATTTCAAGCCTGTGCATTGGAAATAACACAAAAGGCATTTCCAACAAAAGCCAAATGTCAATGCTAGGCGAGCCTTAGAGAGTACCTAAATAAACAGGAAGTTTCCATCTCTCAGCTTCTAAATATCTAGATACCAAGCTGACAGTTGTGACTCCTATTCTTACAATTCAAGAAAAAGCTGCTAGTTTAGACACATGCAACTCAAAAACAGGTTTCTGTCATTCTTGGAATTAACTTCTTCCCTACAGTATGATGTTGATTTGTCTAAGTTTCATTGAATCCTTGTGGATTTCACATCATGCATTTCAATCTGACTTATCTCCCTATCTGCTCAACTTTGCCTTCTACCCTTGCAACCTCCTCCAAAACTAAAATCAAATTTTAAAGAAAAACCATAAATAAAACCAAATAAAACGAAGAGGAGGAAGTGGAGGAGGAGAAGCAGCATCTTGGTGTGAAAGCAGTAGTGTGGCTTGTTGCATCACAGAGTTTACCCTTTCCTCCATTTTTCTTTACTTTTAACTATTCATCACCATAAGTCAGTGGTCTAGCTCAAAGCCTCTGACTTCTGCTACACTATTGATAATGGGCTCTCATTGGGGCTTCTCTTGGATATCCTGTTGTTGTCTATGTCATGGAGATCCTGATATTTTGGATCTGAAGGTTCATCTCCTTCACATGCTCCAACAGTTCATAGATGCAGTGCATGTTGGGTTGGGCCAACTCAGAGCACTGTTTCTGGGTTTGGGGTGATCAGCCTACCAGACTTTACTAATCTTCACTACCTGGGCAATTCTCCAGCAGTGCCTTGGCTATCTCACCCAACACCGACTACAGCAACAGCTTGGACAATGTTCCTACTCTCAGGTCCTCAGTACTAGGTCCTCAACATTTATAAAAACTTGTACTGTTTTGCCCAGACAAATGCAGGGCCCTCTCTCCTGACTGATGAAGGGGGAATATGGGAAGGGGTCCAGCACTCCTGTTTCGATGCCCTCTGGGCTGGCTCACTTCATAAGTATAACTCGAGTAGAATGTTATTAGTGAAAAAAAAAATCCCAGGTTTCTTCAGTCAATTACTGATGTCCAGCTACCATTAATTCTGTTTTAGAAAGGCAAACAACAAAGGAAGCATATTGGTTTTGTTAAAAGGACTTTCATATTGTGATATACAAACAGAGACATTTTGAACAATACAAAACAAGCCTGACTATTAACTATAACACTAGAAGCCATTGCTATATATTTTAAATACACAGATTTCTTCCCATTTATATTGCTAAAATTTTTCCTTCTATAATGTCTTGGAAACAAAGACTTGACAGGTCTGACAGGACTCAAAAATGTTTCATTCTGTCTCTCAATTTCTGTATCTCCTGACTTGCTGACACTTTTTTGATGATGTGTGAAGTATCAAATCTGAAATGCATGGTGGTTTTGCAAATTCACTGACTCACTCAATTTGGCCCACTTTCAAAGGAATATATGGCTGAGAGCTACAAAATAACTTGATTTGTATATTTAATTTAATAATTCTGTATTTCAGAAAGAAGACAAATATAAAGATCTGTTGCTGTAACATGACCATTTTCTCAATGAAACTAGTAATGCAATGTTTAAAAATGGTATCATAGTATGGCAAACAGTAACTTTAAAGTGAGTACAGAACAATATGTCTCATTCCACCATCATTTTTTTCATCAGAAACTCCCCATGATAGATCAATTGTCATATGCTTAGTGGATCTGTATGTATTCTAAAATCAGAAATTTTTCAGCCATAGTGATCAACAAATTTTGGACTCTCAGTTTAATTTTATAAGAAAGAATAAATTCCTCCCATGCCTGTTCAGTGTGCCAAAATCATAAGGCCAAAATGTGGTAACAAGCAATTTCATTTCTCCCATCACAATTGGAAGATAAGGAACATTTATCATAACAGATAGGAATAAATTATCCTCTCAACTGTCTCATGTAGTCTGACCCAAAGCCATCTGACATTCTATTTCAATAGATAAAATTAACATTTTTGGCCCAACTGATTCTACAGAAAGGAAGACAGGACATATAAATTTGATCATTAGAGACACACATCAAAAAGAAAAGCATGGAATCAGCAAAGCATTCAGGAAAAGATGGTGTCAGGAGGAAGGAACAGATGCCTCTGGAGCTCACTGCCCTCCCTCCTGAGGGGTTCCATGGAGGCAACAGACCTATCTCTCAATGCCTCTCATTCTCTCACTCCTAGCTTTCTCTCCACCCCATTTCTACTCTCTTTTCTGGCAAGTCTTTATTGAAACTGCTTGGCAGGAAGCCTGGCTCTGTCAGCACAATTTATTCTTCAACTCTGCTCTAAGTCCCCTAAGGAACTAAGCCTGTGAAACTCATCTTTTTTATTCTGTAGCCCCCTCCTCCCTTCCATAGTAGCACCTACCTCCTGTATATTCTAGATTACTAAATGACCAAAAAAAAATTAAAAGGATATAGACTAGACACAGGTCAAGAAAAAAAAGGCCTGAACACATTATTTTGTATAATTCCTACTCATGATTATCTCTGCCCCCTGTGTCACACAGTCCCCTATCATCCGAGTATTACTTCACATCAGTAGTGTCTCTGAGGAATACAGTAGGCAATAAGAAAAGAGACTTCTCATAGAAAGGCTTATTTATGCTTTAAGTATTTATTTATTTTGACTTCAGTTTAATATGAAAGCAATAGGCTATGTAAATTGCATGGAAACAAAACATTTAAGAAATTTTAGAAAAATGTACACCTATATAATCATCCAGACCAAGATCAAGAACACATGTTTTATCCCAAGAGGTTCCTTTATGACATCCCTCCATTAATAGCTCCCATTCCTACCCCTACTTGACAGCAAAAAAAAAAATCTAACTTCTATCATCATGTGATTTTTCCTTCTTTTTGGACATCATAGAGAGTGTAATCCAACTGTACCTGGTTTCTTTCATTTGCCCTAATATGTGGAACAATTCAGACTGCTACTTCATATAGCAGCTTTTTTTTCTTCTTTTTTTTTTATCACTATGCACCATTCCATTAAATAAGTATGAAACAATTTATTCTTTCACTCTAACAGTAAAGGAAACTTGTGTAGGTCCAAGTTATTGCTATTACGAAAAAGCTGCTAATAAACTTTGGAACCATATGTCAGGAATCTGCTTGTAGTTATAAACACTAAATGGCTGTCTGTGGTAGTAGAGACTCAAAGGCCAAGGAAATTGGCTCAGTTGCCAAGGCATGCACATAATGTACTTCCTTATGAGCCATCTAGGAGTTGGCCTGAGGGCCTAGCAACAGGCACTGTCCAGAGTTCCTGGTGGTTGGGAATCTGCCTAGCAAAAGATGCTGTCAGCTCTCCTGATAGTGCCCAGCCAATGACGGACAGCTATACAACATCACCAGATTGTGGCACAGCCTGAGTGATGGGAGAAGGGTATATAAGGTTCTCTCCATTGTTGAATAAAGGAGTTAGTCCTTCTCAACTGATTCCCAGAGACCTTGTCTTTGACTCTGCATCTTTTCACCGTCTCCCCTGAGGGAACTGTTAGGACCCAACATCTATCTTTTCAGATGTCTGGATTGAAGTCAGGGAGCTAGATCTCATTACAAACCTGAATCTTGAACTACATTATGGAATTACTAAATAAAAATACTTTTAGAAGAATGCAAAAGTTGATTGAATAGAAACTAGGCAAAAAAAAATGTTATATATGTCTTTTTAGAAAGGGAGCTCTTTATTTTCTGTTAATGGTGCACAGCTATAGGTTTAGCCACATGTTGATAACTTAGAATGTTAAATACTGGGAATTATGCCCTTCAAAATTTCAATTTAATTGTATAATGTACCAAGCCTGTAAACAAGCATCTGCCACTTGCCCGTTCAAGGTATTTAATTACTTCTTTCTGCTCTCATTCATAGATTCCCTCTGGAAGTACATAGGTAATAAAGTAGTGAATTAAATACTATTTAATATTCATTTGTCAACACATGTGATTCAACCTTCAATTAAGTGAATGTTTATACATGAGCCTGGCCAACTTATGCCTGTTGAAAAATTTCCCCCAAATCAGCTTTTGATTTGTGTCATGGTTATGGTAAAAAGATTTTCCATAATTCTTACTCTACTTTTCTGCTTGACTCCTTTGAGTCTTCTTTAAATGAATATGAGATGTAGAGAGGAATGGAAGAAGGAAGGGAGCAAGGAAGGAAGGTGGAGGGAAAAGAGAAACGGTCCGTTTTCCTGTATAGTTCCACATATTCTATTTCATACTGCATGTACCAATCCCAAAACCTGCCATGCTGTATGAACATAATGATTTACATTAAGGTGGAGAAAACAAAAGTTGTCATCACAAAAGTTGTCTTTAAGATAGTGTTGAACAAATTGTCACCAAAACCTCCTCACAATGAATTTTAGGAGACAGGAGTAGAGGATACCACAAGAACATGAATCAACTAAACAGGGCTCACAGGGGCTCACAGAGACTGAAGTGACAATCACAGAACCTGTATGGGTCTGAGCAAGGTACTCTGTGTATACATTATGCTTGGGTAGCTGGTTGTACTTGTGAGACTCCTACCAGAATGGGGGATGTCTTTGACTCTTTTGTCTGCTCTTGGGACCCTTCTCCTCCTATGAGGTCCAGCCTTGATATGAGGGTTTGTGCCTAGTCTTATTGTAATTTGTTATGCCATGTTTGGTTGATAACCTTGAGGGGTATGCTCTTTTATGAAGGGAGATAGAAAAGGGGTGGACCTATGAGAGATGAGAGGTGGGAAGATAGGAGTAGGTTGAGTAAAGGGTGGGGAGACTGCAGTCAGGATTTAATAGATGAAAGAACAATAAATGAATGAATAAATTAAATAAAGAAATGCTTATATCTCTATATGCACCCTGGTCACCTCACAATATAGTGACCATATACAAATAAATAAAGACAAAACCCACCCCAGAAAAAGTAGAGAAGTTGTAGGCTTCAGCTGGCTCACACTATTGAAGAGTGACTGTGCAACAGGTACTAAAAAATGAGAGCTGTTACATTCATTAGTTTTACTGATAACTCTGATAGAATGTCTGAATTTAGAAGCAAGGAAGAAAATAATTATTTCTGTTCATAATTTCCAAAGTTTATGTTCATAGGGCTTGGCTCTATTGAATCTGGGCCTGTGGTGATGCAGAACAATGTGGTGGTATCAGGATGGAGCAGAGGCTATTCACCTCATGATAGACAACAAGTAGCACAAAGAAGGGACAGAGAACCAATAATATTCTACATGCCCCACCAACTTACCTTCTCCAATAGCCTTCACTTTTTCTTTCTTTTTAAAATTTGTTTATTGACTTTTATTATTTATGAAAAAGTCTTTTTATCTATGTATTCCCCTGCTACCCCTCCCTTTCCTCTTCCCATTCCTTCTCTCTCAGCCTCTCTCCTACCCCACCCCATCCTCCCGTCTCCTTCCCCAAAAGGACAAGAAGTCCCAAGGTGAATCAGCTCAGTGTGGCACATCCACTCTAGGCAAGTCCGATTTTCTCATCCCAAAGTCAAGACTGGGTTAGGTGTTTCTCTGCAGGGAATGGGCTCCAAGGTGCCAGCCCATGCACAGGAACACAGTCTGATCCCACCCCTTGAGGCTCCACATACTGCCCATGTCAATAGACAATTGCCTACCCTTGAAGGGCCTAGCTCCTTTTCCCTATGGTTCCCCAGTGGCTGCTCTCGATTCAGTGAGGTCCCCAGAGCTCCAGACAGCCATCACTGTGGGAATTTTCCTCATAATCTCTATCCCCTTGCTCATACAGACTCTCCTCCCCTACTCTCAGCTGGACCAGGAGCTCTGCCCAGTGCTCAGCATGGATCTCTGCCTCCACCTCTATTCACTGTTGGATGTAGGTTCTGTGATGACACTTAGGGTGGTTATTCATTTGATTACAGGGGAAGTCCTGTTTAGGTACCCCCACACACACTTTTGGTTGGAGACCTAGCCAGGGACATCCTGTGAATTCTTGGAGGTTTCCCTAGCTCCTGGCATCTTTCCAATCCCACATCGGCTTCCTCTATCAAGATGTCTCTTTCTCTCTTCCTCTTTGTTGCACCTCTCACTCAAGCATCTCTTTCACTCATGATTCGTTCCCACCTCTTCTTGGCTGTAACCCATTATGATCCAAGTTTGCTAAGGTGATCTTCTCTATTTTCTCTTCCTAGGGAAGTATCTGGATATTTCTCTTAAGTTCCCTCTAATCTCAAGTTGTTCAGGGTTTGTGGTTTGCAGCTCAGGTATCTTTGCTTTTTGTCTAAACTCCACTTATGAGTGGATACATACCATGCCTATCTTTGTGGACTTGTGATACTTTACTCAGAAGGGTAGTCTCAAAATCCATTCATTTGCCTGCAAATTTTAGAATGTCATTTTTTTTTACAGCTGAGTAGTACTCCATTGTATAGATGTTCCGCAGTTTGTTAATCCATTCTTCAATTGAGGGGCATCTAGGTTGTTTCCAGGTTAAACCCAGATACACTGAACTTGAAAGAAAAGAAAGTGTGAAGCATCCTCCAACACATTGGCACAGGTGACCATTTCCTAACTATCACACCAGTAGCACAGACACTAAGAACAACAATCAACAAGTGGGACCTCCTGAAACTGAGAAGCTTCTGTAAGGCAAAGGACACAGTCAATAAGACAAAACAACAGCCTACAGAATGTGAAAAGATCTTCACCAACCCTATACATGACAGAGGACTGATTTCTAAAATATATAGAAAACTCAAGAAACTAGAGCCCCCAAACCTAAAGAACCCAATTAAAAATAGGGTTCAGATCTAAGGGAATTCTCAAAAGAAGAGGCACTTAAAAATTGTTCAACATTTTTAGCCATCAGAGAAATGCAAATCAAAACAACTTTGAGATACCACCTTACATTTATCAGAATGGCTAAAATCAGAAACACAGATGACAGCCTATGCTGAAGAGGATGTGGAACAAGGGGAACACTCCTCCATTGTTGGTGGGAGTGTAAACTTGTACAGTCACTCTACAATGTAGTATGACAGTTACTCAGATAATTGGGAATCAATCTCCCCAAGCACCATGCAATACCACTATTGGGCATATACCCAAAGGATGCACATTCGTACCCCAAAGGCATTAGCTCAACTATGTTCATAGCAGCATTATCCATAATAGCTTTCACTTTTTAAAGATTCCAAAGATCCAAAAATAGCACCATCAACTGAAAACTAGACATTCAACACATGAGCACATGAGGGATACTTCACATTCAAATCATAGCAGTTGTATACAAGTGAAATTCCATGATATTTTTCTGGGCACTGATCCTTTTCAGTATTACTCCAAAGAACACAGGTATTGAAGCTAAATTTAACAAATGATATTGCATTAAATAATAAAGCTCTATATAGTAGAGAAATAGGGATGGAGGAAGAACCCACAGGATTAGATAAATTATTTGTAAAGTATAAATCTGATAGGAGATTAATATCCACAGTTTAGAGTAAACTTAAAAACTTCAATAGCAATAATTTATCTTGTAATTAATTAATGAGGCAAGTACATGAAAATATTCTACGAAGAAGACATACAAATGGTCAATGGATACATAAAAATTTTCACTATTGCTACTTCTTAAGGAAATGTAAATGAAAACTGCAATAAGAATAAGCCATAATGAAACATTACACTTGTGAGAATACCTTTTATCAAATATATGAGACGTGTTGGTGAAGATATGGTTAAATGAGATCCATTGCACATTGTTGATGGCACATAAATTGGCATAGTCATGAAAAACCATATAGATGGATATTTAAAACATTTTAAAAGAATAGAAGTATTGTATTATATGATTTTATCATTTGGGAGCATATATAGAAAGAAAATTAGATCAATATGCTAAGGCAAAATTTGTATTTCCATTATTCACAACAGCTAAAACATTTAAAAATAAAGTGTCCATCAGCAGATGAATTGATAAATAAATTGTACCATGTATACAAAATGAAATTTAGCCTTTTAAAGTAAGAAATCTCGTAATTTGAAATGACATGTGTCATCCTGGAAGAAGTTGTATTAAGTAAAATAAACCAGGATCGGAAAAGTAAGAATTGTACAACCTCAGTTGTATATGAAACCTTAAAATTTGAAATCATAGAATTAGAAAGTAGAAGGTTAAGGGTTTGATGAAGACATGTGGAGGAAGACAATGAGTAGAAATTGATCAAATGATATAACAATTCCTGATAGAAAGGAAAACTGAATTTTGAGATTTTGCATAACAGCATAAATATAGCCAACAAATATGTATATTTTAAAATATTATAGTAAATTTTAAATAACTCACAAAGTGATAGGTGAACAAGGAACTAGTTATAATTATCTTGATTTAATGATCTTATATTGTATTGCATAACTGATCAAAACATTACACTGTACCTATAACTGTATAGAATTGTGATTTATCAACCAAAACTAATATGAAAGTAAAAGTGCTTTATTCTAGGTTCCAAAGGATAAAATAATAATATAGTAACAAAATATAAGAAAAACATCAAATTTCAGAAAAGAAATATATTTAAGTAAGAAGTGAAATGGGAGTTCTCCAATTCCAGTGTTCCTCTGTGGAAAAAAAGGTCTACAAGAATATGAAGAGGGTCCTTTTGGAAGACAAAGTACAAGTTAACCATCGGGCTTATTATGCTTCACTGAGCAATGAGCAGATTATAAGAGACACCTTTAATGAAAAAACTTGGCACAGAAAATTGAGTTGAGACAGCTATAACTCATTGTCATTCAGAGGTAATGAGATTGCCTAAAACTTGTGTCATTTCCAAAGTCAAACAACAAGAAATATTACAAGCCACTTGAATAAAGCTAGGATTGCAAAACTAATATTGTAAAACCATACTCTGAAGTCTTGATCAGAAGATGAATCATTTTTCATAAGAGAAAAGAAAAAGAAAATTAGTCTGAATTGTATGGTTATGGTGTCCAATAACAGGTTAGGTTCCTAGTAAAGTGAAAATCAGGGACCTTACACAGGTCTTGGCAAACAAAAGGTTCTTCTCCAAAAAAGGAATAAGTTAAGTAAAGAAACTATATATAATATAATATGTATATATAATGTGTGTATATGTGTATGGTTTTTGCTATGTATAATCTACAAAATGTAATAGAAATATGTTATATGTGTTACATATTATCTCTTGAATACATTTATATTCATATTTATATGACCCCAGCTAAATATGTGTATATTAACTCCAAATTTATATCTAGTGGACAGCTAATTTGTCTTGAAAACGAAACAGAAATGGGAAGAGTAGTATTAACTTATTTTATTTTGTAAACCTGGTTTTAAATTATATATATTCGCATGTACATATATAACAATAATAATAAAGGAAAATTTGACACTGGAGGATCACAGGAGGGGTTGTAGGAGGGGACAAGAGAGGGGCAGAGGGAATAAGGGAAAATGATGTAATTGTATTTTAATGGAGCATAAAATAAAAAATCATTAATTATGTGAGAGTAAAAATAATACATTTTTTACCTAAAGATTTGTTATTTAATCTAAATATTTTAGAAAAGTTGTAGGCTCTATAAAATATTGTTAAATTTGTGTGTAATCATCCCTGCCTAAAGCTCTTTAAAGAATAAACTAATACAATCGGGAAAAAGGGTCAGTGAAATGATTCCTAACAGTACTCTACTATGCTCATAGATTGGTGCCTAGACCAGTTGTCATCAGAGAAGATTCCTAGGGGAGTAGAGAGGAGCAGACACACAGTCAAACATTAGGCAGAGCTCAGGAAATCCTGTGGAAGAGGGAAGAAGAATTTTAAGTATTGACCCAGAGGGGTCAAGGCCATCCAGAGAACACAGCTCACAGAAGCAATTAAGCAGGACTCATAAGAGCTCACTCAGACTGAAGCAACAATCACAGAGCCTGTATGAGTCTAAGATATGTCCTCTGCATACATCTTATGGTTGTCTAGCTTGTTATTCTTGTGGGACTCCTAACAGCAGGAGCGGGGTGTCTCTGACTCTTTTTCCTCATCATGAGAACTTTTCCTCCTACTAGGTAGATTGCCTCATCCAGCCTAGATATGAGAGTTTGTGCCTACTCTTACTGCATCATATTAGGCCATGATCAGTGGATATCCCTGAGAGGCCTCTCTATTTCTGAAGGGAAATGGAGGAGGAGTGGATCTGGAGAAGGGAGGTGGAGAAGGGACTGTGAGGGTGGAAGTTGGGGAGACTGCAGTTAGAATATACTGTTTGAGAAAAAAAATAAATACATTTTAAAAGAAAACTTATAAATAAATAGATGGGAAGAATGTTTGTTCACATTATGAACTAATGTCAAAGAGACTATTCCTTGGTATTGGAGAGATGGCTCAGCAGTTAAGAGCACTCATTGCTCTTACAGAGGATACAGGTTCGGTTACCAGTACCCACTTGATGGTCAAAACCATCCATAACTTCAGTTGGAGGGAATCCAATGGCTGCTTCTGACTTCAGCAGACACCATGCATGTGGTACACATACATTCATATAGGCAAACATTCATATGTATAAAATAAAATAAATAAATTTTTAAAATTTTTATAAAAACCAGACATGGTGGCACATGCCATTAATTCCAGCACTCAGGAGACAGAGGTAGGCAAATCTCTATGGGTTCAAGGATAGCCTGGTCTACGTAGTGAGTTTCAGGGCATTCATAAAGAGACCCTGTCTAATATGTGGTGTGTGTGTGTGTGTGTGTGTGTGTGTGTGTGTGTGTGTGTGTGTGTGCATGCATGCACTAATCAGGGACTTTTCTAATTAGTGAGATAAAACAGCATAATTAATGGGAAAAGTTAAATGGACAATTTCTTAAAAATATGCACAATAAATGAATAAGCATGCTTTACTCAACTTGTAATTTCACAAATACAAATCAAAAGAATATTTTCACACATTGTCAACAAACATTTGATATTTGTTAAGAGCAGATTTTTGGGACATGTGGAGAAAAGTATTTTCATACCTTACTGGTTTTTTGGAAGCATCCAGATAATCCGTATCAATTTTGGAATTAGGCAGACTTTAATTTTCTTGTATAGAATGTGTCCTCTGCATCAGTTTCACCATTAGAAAGGTGAAAATGTTTATAACATCATTTCTTTTCATTATATAGACATGAAACATCCCAGAATTCACCTAGTGGAAACAGGTCAACCTTAGTAGACTCTCTGGATCTTTATAAATAATTAGAAAACTTAAAACAAAAAGTAAAACAGTAAAACAGATGTTAGTTATCCTGATTTGATCTTATGTACATTGTATATACATATTTAAATAGCACATTATGTCCCATCCATATGTGTGATTATGATATGTTAACCAAACTCTTTTTAAGTTTAAAGATATGGAAATATTAACCACTGTGTAGTCTGCCTACTGGTCCCTGAGTTTTTAATCACTTCATGAATATTGCTTTGAATATAGATAGTCCATATTGTCTCTTAAATAGCTACATAATGTTCTTTTGTGTAGTATGGACTATAAGCCAATTTTTTTGGTCACAATAAATATTTGTTTCTACTTATATCTACAATGAAATATGCAATTCTCTTTATTCATACTACCTTCTAAATACATTATTGTCACAGTTATTTTACTTCCTACAAATATATTATCTTGCCATTGAAAAAGCTAAATCAATTTACATTGTCTATATCTTTTACTATAATTTCACTGACCTTCCTAGAGTGAGAAAACATTCTAATTGGTTATCAGTGGAGAATTTAATAATTCTGTTTTTTATTCTCTTTTGCAAGCAATTAATGACAGATTTAAACTTTACTTACACTTTGTGCCATCATATGTTACAAATTAATGCAATCTTTAGAATTCTAGATTTTGTTTTTATGAAGAAATTTAGGGCTGGCCAGATTGCTCAGCAGATAAAGGTGCTTACCAGCAAGCTTGGTGCCCCACATGCTCAGAGGAAAGAACTAAGTCAGCAAAGTAGCCTTCTAACCTCCATGCATGTGTCCTGCATACACAGTAAGTGTTTAAAAATGTAAATGTCAAATGAAAATTATACATGTTTTTAAAGAGTTACTGTCTTTAACTCTTGGAGCCCTGAGGAGTGGGTTCAGACCTGGTCATGGGCGCACCTTGGAGCCCATTTTTTAACTTCCTTTTTGTGTCTTTGTAATTTTGAAAAATTCATCCTAGAGAGATTAGTTCCTGGATTTTGTACATCTCATCATCCTCCCTGGACAGACAAACAAACACTACTATCAACCTCAATCAGAAAAGCTTCTCTTTGTGATGAATCATAATGAGTGTAGATGCCCATGCCTGCTATAAATGCTGAGAATGGTAGCATGAGGTGCAAACTCAGTCCCCCAAAGATCTTTGTACTACTCTTTTTAAGGCTCAGGGTGTATAAGGGAAGAGTGAGTTTGATGTGGGAGTGTATTTCTGTATGCTGTGAATATCTATGAATATCAATCTTTAAATAGGGGAGATGTTTTGGCCCTTGGCAAACACTGTAGCCATAGGCAGGAACATAGGTAGGAGGAGGGCGGGGTCAGACAGAGATCCATCCAGCAACTGGGGAAGCAACATGTAAGGAACACAGCTGAGTCACAGGCCATGTAGCAAGACAGATTAATGAAAATGGGTTGAATTAAGATGAAGGAGCTAGCTTTCAGTGTGCCTAAATCATAGGCCAAACAGTATGAGATTAAAATTCTTTGAGACTTTGGGATTGCTGGTCCAGATTAGCGGTGGCAGGAGGGTCCGAACCAGAAACCTCAATGTTATAGGAGTTGAAAGAATATAAGAGCTAGAAGTTAGGGAGAATAGCTATGGAATACTGTCTTCAGGCATTACAAAGATGGTCTCATAGCAGCTACAGTTGCCTGCACTGGCCCTGCACGAGTGGATCTGTTATAGATTGAAGAGGGGTTCATGAAGCTCTAACCCTCTCTGATGAACTGAATGATTCCAAAGAAAGGACAGTCATTGTTTAGAGAGAACACCAAGCTCCAATGGATAGTTCTAAACCTGGGATCATGCAGGCAATCCTGGTTAAAATCAGGTCATAAAGCAAGACAAAATAGACTTGAATGTGGGAAAGGGATTTGTAATGGGATACTGAAAAGAATAAAAGGTATAAGAAAAGAGTTAGGGCTTATAATAATCAGAATATAGTGTAGTAGGAGGTTCCTGGCCCCGATTTTTGGGCCTTGCCTAAGGTTTAGGCCCACAGACTCGCAGACCCGCAGACCTGCAGACCAGCAGTCCCACAGTCCCACAGAGACACACAGATGCTTTCAATAGTTTTAGGCTGATCGGCCTCAGGCCCAGGTATATCACTTGCTAGCTCTCTACCTTCATCTAACCCATGATTCTTCCTGTTCAGCCATGTGGCTCGGTACCTTTCTTTAGAGCAGCATAGTTCTTCTCTGCTTCTTCTGGCTTCTCTCTGGTGTTCTGCTCTGTGCTTCCTGTTCTCAGAGTTTTTAGTCTGGTAGCCCTGCCCACACTTCCTACCTGCCTTTAGCCCATCAGTGCTTTTTATTAAACCAGGGGGTGGACAATTATTTACCATGAATCAACACAATACCTCTATAATATAGTACTATATTAATTGTGATATATATATATAATATAGCTATATTAATTGTGAAGTGACAGATTTAATCAGTAAAAAGGAAAAGAAATAAGAAGCACTAATTTTAGTACAACCTAATTTAACCTAGTTTTTGTGTGGATATTGCACAATGCACTCATGAACTCACTGTAGCTATGGTTGCCTACACAAGACCTAACAAAGTAGGACACATCAACATTTCATCACCGGAAAGAGAGGCTTGTGAGCCCCACTCATTACTAAAGGATATGAACAGTGGCTGGGGGTGGGAGTGCCATTTATTCTTTCAGTGATGTAGCTGATGAGTTGCCAGTGCTCCAAAGAATGATGTCAGTCCATTCCATGTTCATATGCACAGTGCCAATTGAACTTAGTGGTTAACACACAGAGGAAAGGCATGAGAGTTATTGCCACATGAAAACAAATAATACTATGTATATGTGAGCTGACTGACTTTGAATGCCCTAGATTGCCTTTGAATAGGCTACTGTCAGCTTCAAACTGTGAACCCTGCCTGGCTTTACCTTACTGTGGACTTGGTTTTTCTTTGAGCAGTGTGTCTTTCAGTGCATACTGAAGAGAGGTAACAACTGCTCAGAAGCTTTTCTTATGACAATGTGGAGAGAGGGAGGGACCGAGGGAAGGAGGGGGAGAGAGGAGATGAGACATGTCAAATCTGGAGTCTGCTTTAAATTACAACTCAGTATGTTTCATGTGTGCTAGTATCCCATTAGCTAAGGATATTGGCTACTCTCTTGTCACCATAATAGAATTAAATAAACCATTTAAGGTGACAAAGGGTTTATTTTAGATCATGGTTTCTCACCTTGGGGCAGGGGAAGGAATATGGCAAAGTAGCTTACATCATGGCACACAGGAAGCATAAAGAAAGGGAAATACAGACCTGGTATAAACTTCAAAGGGAAAATCCAGTGAACAGCTTCCTCTAGTTAGTAACCACATTACAATGTTCCTGCAGCTAATGGCAAAATATTACCATCAAGAGCCTGTAGGACACAGTTAATATTCAAAGTAACACGTAAGTCACATTGCTTATCCTAATACCAATAGCACAAGGAATCAGGTCCCTCCAGTAGAAAAGAGTGAAGGGAGGGGATGTGATAGTTAACCACAGTGTTGGCTAGTCATCTTCACTTCACAAAACAGATAGCTTCTCTTGCAAAACCACACAAAACCCTTGATCTTTAAATCAACTTCGTTCACTTTCTTATTCAGTGCTTTATTAGAAAATAACTCATTGTGTATCTACTAAAGCCTTATATTAAGTGGGGGGAGGGGTAGGAAACACATGGTAGGGCTGGGTAAATCTTCGATTCAGAGGTTATTTCTGGTCTGACTTTTGCTTTTGCTCAAGAAAAGCTGACACTAATCCTGTATCATGTTCTCCCAGACAAGAACACAGTGTCCTGATGACCCTCAAACAAAATATAAGGGAAACATTGTTTAGATGACAAGACAATCTGTTCATCACTGTATTATCAATCACCTTAGTGTCTATAAAGCAGTCTCTAAATTCCCAGGCTAAGCCCTCAACGCATTTAGTTGTACCTCTAGCACAATCCATGTGGCTCCCTTTTGTTTCACAATGGAGAAAAGGTTCCTCATAATCACCCTATTTCCAAGAACATATGCACAATCTGGGATGCTTTCCAGATGTTGAGCAGGAGCGATTCCTGCTGCCAACAAGAAACAGGAGATGTCAACCTACAAAAAAAATGCAGTAGCTTGTGCTTCTATATTTTAACCAATGCTCTCACATCCACTGGAACACAGGTGTTTTGCTTTTGCACTTAGAAATTTATATTATAATTTTCTAGAGCACCAAAACTGGTAAGATACAATACCTTATATATGAATATACTTACCATGCTTCATCAGAAGAACAGAATTGATAGAATGAATATGTATCAATGGGGAATTTATTAGACTTATTTATACGATATGATCTGGGTAGTCCAACCATATCTGTCTCTTATAAGATAAACTAAAAATCCAACAATTGTTTATTCCACATGGTAAAATGGCTTAGTGGTATCAATCTGATGCTGAAGTTCCAGAAGAGTCCTGGAGAAATTTGGTCTTCATCTTGGAGGACCAAAGCTGGGTCCTACCTATATCAATAGTGGAAAGCCGCATCAGCAAAAAGATGGTAGAGGAACTTGACAGTGAGAATGAAGTCAGAATGTAGTCATTTCAAATCAAAAGCCACAAAGACTGAGACCCAGGGATGTGGCGGGATTAAAGTGTCAGCCGATAAGGTCAGAAGATGCTTCTGGGAGTCAAACCCAGGTCATAATGGTGAGAGTGCAGAATCTTAACCACTAGATCAAGCCAGCCGCCCCCTCCAGGGTCCCGGAAGTGTCTTCTGACCTTATCGGCTGACACCTTAATCCCGCCACATCTCCCACTTTTGTCTAACTAAGAAGGTTCTAAACTAAGACTATGTACAATAGGAATTATTATGAGTTAGTAACCATAAATACCTATTCTTCAACCCCTTCAAGACCTGAGAAGGAAGATATATCACTTGAAAGTCAGAAGTACATGGAAGTACTGGCTTACACATTTCAGTTCAAACTCAAAGGTGAGAGGAAAAGAACCCAGTGTCTCTATTTGAAAGAAATCAAGAAGGAGGAATTCTCCCTTATATTTTGAATTGCTTGGATAAAGACCATGCACACCAGGGAGTACAATCTACTTTACTTAGTGCACTGATTAAAAGACAGATCCTTCAAAAGCATACTCACAGAACTCCCCAGAATAATGTTTAACCAACTGCCCGGGAACCCTGGGGCCCAGTCAAGCTGATATATAAAATTGACCATATTAGGTTGTTCACATAGAGCTTTTGTTTGACACTAAGACAAGCTAATGTCTCCAAATTGCATGCCATTGATGTGCCAAATCTTTATAGCAGTGTGTGGCAATTGCCGGAACTTTAGGAATAGAGAGTCAGTTATTAAAAACAAGTCCCATAAGCTTCCAATGAAATGAATTGTTTTATAAACAAATTTAATACTAAAATCACTATTTCTTTTGCTATATAATTATGCTCTTGAGATACACAACATTTGTTATATCCACATTAGGAAAACACATAAAGGTTTGTCAGTGCACATACTTCTTTTCAGGTTAACATTCAGTGATGCTATATTTGTGGGTTGCAACCTGCCATATGGGAGTATTTATATAACAGGTGTCATTAGTGGCTATGCGTTAAAATACTTTTTCTAGGAAAATATTTCAGTGTTCACAAATATATTATTAATGATGTCTGTCTTAGTTGAGGTTTCTAGTTCTGTGAAGAGATACCATGACAAGTCTTATAAAGGAAAACATTTATCTGGCACTGGCTTACAGTTTCAGGGGTTTAGTCCATTACTGTCATTTCAAAGAACATGGCAGCATGCAGATAGACATGGTGCTGGAGAGGTATCTGAGACTTCTACATTTTTTTCTTAAGGCTTTGATAAAATTATATTTGCATATGTCAAGCTATTGTATTTCTTTTACATATCATCTACTATTCACTCTTTCTCCCCTTCTTCTGCTCCTCCACCCCCATCTACCCGCATCCACTCCTCAAAGGGGGTAGTAGTAGTCAACATAGGGTAGCATACCAACTTGAGGCAGAACCCAGTCCTTCTTTCCTGTATGAAGACTGAGCAAGGCATGATGATTACCCTAATTGCCATCATAGAACTTACATCCAATGATGGAAGCAGAGAGAGACACCCATAGCCAAGCACTTTGCCAAACTCTTGAAGTTCAGTTGAAGAGCGGGAGGAACAACTAGAGGAGCAAGGGGTGGGGGTGGTCAACATCATGGTGGAGAAAACCACAAAGACAGCTGACTCAAGCTGACAGATGCTCAGCATATTCTAGACCAGAGCTGTTTGTGGGTGTCAGCATGGGACCAAACTAGGCCCTGGCTATTGGACCAGTAGTTATTATCTCGGGCACATGAGCTGGCTTTTTAGAGTTCTTCATCTTGATCTGAAAGCTGCAGAAGGAGTCTGTGTGCTTGACTGGCATAGCTTGAGCATAATGGGATCTCCTAATGTGCCCTTACAATGACACACTTCCTCCAATAAGGCCAAAACTCCTAATAGTTCCAATCCCTATGAGGCCAAGCATTGAAATATGGGAGTCTATAGGGGCCATACCTATTAAAATCACCACAATGTCCATTGCTTTAGTAAAGATGGATTCACATTTTATAGATATTTAAACTTTTTTAGAGGTGTGTAAACTAACTTGTAACTAAAACAGAAGTATTATATATGTTCATAGGGTACCATGAAATATTTTGATATCATTAACCTGTAGTAGCTTTCACTGCTGTGCAGGATTGTTAGTCCTTTTAGCTAAAGCACAAAAAATTTAAGAGACCTCCTCTTCTCATAGTCTTTGGTAGACAGCCTAGTAGCTAGTCTTATTCAACAAAAATCTAAAGCCTGGGATCAAGGATGGTCACTTGAGTTTGTACATGCAATGAGATCTCTTTCATATCTCCAAGTTTATTATCTCCTGCCATATCCTTGCCTGGCTCAAGGGACTGTCCTAACTGGGGTAGCAAAAAAATGAAGAAATGACAGACACACAGGCATACATACAGAAAACCTGAGATCAGGCAAACTGTGCTCTCTGATGGAGAAGCCTTAGTACCCCAGAAGTAAAATGTCAACAGAAAGACAGGTTTATTGTGTACAGCTAGACAAGGAGGTAGCGTTATTATATTCAACCAAACAAGGTGGCCAGTTTAGCTAATTTTGGTAGGAGAAGTGTACTGGCTAGCTTTATGCCAACAAGACACAAGCTAGAGTTAGTTTTGAAGAGAAAAGCCTAATTGAGGAAAATGTTCCCACCAGACTGTGGTAGAGCTTGTGGTGTATTTTCTTGATTGATAATGTAAGAGGCCAGCTACTGTGGCTGGTGGTTCTAGCTGATATAAGAAATCAGGATGAGCAAGTCCAGTGAGCAGCATTCTTTCATGGCTTCTATACCAGTTTCTGCCTCCAGGTTCCTGCCCTGATTTCCTGACCTGGTTCCTCTGGTGACAATTTAAAAAGCTTTAAGGTGAAATAAACCTATTCCTTCCCATGTTGTTTTGGGTCATGCTATTTTGTGAGAGCAATGAAGAGCAATGCAAACTGCCTGATTCTCCTAGACTGACTATGGGTAGATCCCTCATATCTCTGACTGTTTTTATTATATTTGAAAATATCCCCACAAAAAAAACCCTAATTGTGAAAAGTAGTTTCTATAGGGTCTTCAAGCCGTAGGCATTGTGGAAGTGGGGGATTGAAAAATTGTGGTGGATATTTTCTGTACATAGTTTTTGACATCCACACATAGACCCAAGAAAGGATTCGCCACTCTAAGCCTTACCAAGGCTTTGCCATGGGGATAAGGCATTGGTCCTTGACATGCTATGCTAGGGTTAACAGCACATATTAACACAGGACTGTACTCCTTCCCTCAGCTCCCCTTTTCTGTCACACTATGATACCTGTCTACTTTGCTGCCATGGCTACTTTCAGGCTACTACCTATACTCACTAGGGCATGACCCTGTATACAATTTGACATTGCGTCAGTTCCTTTTCTCCTTGCTGGGACAAAACATCTGACAAAGGGAACTTAAGGAAGGAAAGGCTTATTTTAGCTTAGAGTTTGAGGATATGACCCATTATGTCAAGGAAAGCACAGTAGCAGAAGTATGAGGCAGCTGGTTATTCCATGTCCAGAGTCAGAAAAAAGAAAAACTGGATGCTGGTGGGCAACTTACTTTTTTTTCTGTCTCCTTTTCCTCATTCCAGAATGGTAGCCTATGAAATGGCATCACCCACATTAACAGTGGATCTTCCCTCTTTATTTAAGATTCTCTGGAAATATCCTCGTGCACACATACAGAATTGTGTTTCCATAGTCATTCTTTGCAAGAAGGGAGAGTCAAGACAAGGTTTCACTGTGTAGCCATGGCTGCACTAAAACTCTCTGTAGACCAGAGGCCTCCAACTCAGATTTACCTGCCTCTGTCCCCTGAGTGCTGAGAATAAAGGAGTGTGCCACCACTGCCCAGCACTATAGTTATTCTTAATCCAGTCAAGTTGATTCTGGTAATTAACTATCACATCTTCCACATTTTATTGTTCCCTTCCATAAGTTGGTGCTCATTGTTAATTAGGGACACATAAGCAAATATCTGCTCTTTATCAAACACAAATGAATTGAGTTGAATAATATATTCTTTCTCGCCATGTCAAAATCTTCTCTTGCAATCCCACTGTCTAAGATGTGTTTTTGAATCACCAGGAAAGTGATAGAAGCCTCCTTCCAGGCAGGACTTCTTGGGGAGTAATCATTCCTGCTAAGATGCAAGGTTGCTGCATCAGTCTATGTGATCAATGGCAAGCCTTGACCCCTGCAGGAATCCAATCCATTTTGGCTGCTTCAATAGGGCTCCTGGGGCTTAGACAGTGTCAAAAGGCAATTTTACTGATTTTCACTTATCTTAGCTTTATGAGTTTCTCACTGGACTACTCCATTATCCACCACCTCTCCAAGTTTCTTCTTCAAGTAAGTCTCTTTCTTCCTTTTAGCGACAAAACTCTCTGTAGGTCTTTCCAGGCTGCAGTGCTCCCCTTCCTTACTATAGGATTTTACCTCTGTCTCAATGGTTTCTACCCTATTAGGCAAATCTATAACTACTCTGTGCTCTGCTCAGTTCAAACTTCATCTGACTCAAATAGGAAAGTCTGACTGTCCTTGGAAGTACCACATAGAATGAACCCTATCAGAGTACAGGGTTCATGCCCCTTATTTCTCTACATCAGGAGTCAGTAAATGTTCACTACAAAGGCAAGTCATGTGTATATATTTGGCCGTGCAAGCTCCATGGTCTCCATGGCAACTACCCACTCTGCTCTTGCAGCTCAAAAGCTGTTTCAGATAAAATGTCAACAAACAGGAAAGGGTATTTTTTTTTTCCCAAAATCTGTATTTAAGTCTAAGTATGTACCCTGGGGGAGGGGGGAACATTTATCTAGCATGCCCAAGACTCAGGATTTGATCCCCACCACTGAAAAAAAATATAAATCAAAGAAACATCTGCATTTACAGATGCAGAAATTTAAATCTCAGGTGTTTTCACATGTCATTTAGTTTCCTTTTAAATTTTAATTTCTTAAATTTTCTCTCAGTCATTAAAAAAATAATTATTTGATCATCAGATGGACAGATTTCACCTAGGGCTCAATTTGATGGTGTCGAATTGATGGGAAATACATAGAGTTTGGAGATTTAACATAACATTCCTAGAGTCCCAGGATTTTTCATTTAACATCTGTGCCTGGTACAGCCTGTGCAGGTGCACTCACTGGACAGCATCATTTTCTGGAAATTACCTTTTTGTGCCATTTTAAGCATCTGAAAGACAAAGAAGGGTTTGTTTTTTGAGCCTTTTGGTGTGTGTGTGTGTGTGTGTGTGTGTGTGTGGTGTGTGTGTGTATGGTATCAGACTTACATTATCAGATAATTATTTTTTCTATATAAAAACTTTAATTAAGTGGTTGCTAAAGTCTTGTCTGAGATCAGGTTTTCTAGAATCTGAACTTGAGACAAAGTTTAGGTTGCAGGTGGGTTGAGGTGAGGGGAAACTCCTGAGAGAACAGCAGTAAGATGACAGGGATGGTGTGGAGGCAATGAAGCAAGGCCATGGACTAAGCTAGCAGCTCACGTCAAGCCAACAACATTGGAAGCTGATGGGAGCATAAGCAAAACCACTCTTTTGATCTCACTTAGAGGCCTGGGACTACAGGTCTTTTGTGAAGAAGCAGATGCTGTTCAGTTGAGGAATTTGTCATGGAAAAGGGCAATTGTGATGTGTCTGCCAAGCCAAAAATTCAGAACAACTGTATAAGAGATCTGGTCAAGATACCAAGGAAGCCAGAATTTTGAAAGTATTGGCTTATAGTCTTGCAAATCGCAAGTAGCTTTCTTATTCTGATGACTTGCTTTCTGCAGCGCATTGCTTCCTGAAGGTCAGTCATCTTGAGTCTTCTGAGAGGTAGAAAGGCTGGAGCTGCTTGGAAGTCTTCTTTTTCCTACATGCCCAAGAGCTGCTAGAAAGAATTTTTCTTCTGAATAGGTGTTTCAAAGGCCAAAGGGAGAGAATGCTGTGTTTCCTGTGTTACTTACCTGCAAGAAAACTTTAAATAATGACATTTACCTAGTCTCCTGTAGAAGCTGTTGCCAAGCAGCTAGAGTTACCTTGAATCTTTCCTGAAAATTCTATCCAGGCAGAATCTTCAGAGCTTTGTCAGGTTTTATACAAAGCCTTTTTTGGATGGCCACTCTTTTGTTTACCCTTTTATTAAGAATACATTCAGGTCTTCTCTGGATTGATGCCTACATGTTCTTCAGACATCAGCTCAAATGTCACTTTCTGTGGGGAAACATCCCCACATGAGTTTTGGTCTTAGGCAAGTTCAGCTCCTCTCTTTTATATTGTCCTATGGTCTCTTTCTAGTTTGATTTCTGTTGGATTGATAAGCAAGACTAACAAGCATCTTGGGGAGGAAAGGGTTTCTTACTCCAGCTTCCACTACTAGGTCACCATACATCACTGAGGAAAATCACCATAAGAACTCAAGGCAGAACTCTGTGGCAGGAACCATGGAGGAATGCTGCTTCACTTGCCCATGCTCAGCTGGCTTTCTTTACATTAAGGATAGTGCTATCCATAATGGACTCTGTCCTTCCATTCAATCATAATTCCAGACAATCTCTCATAAGCATGGCCATAGGCCACTGAAGCTACTTCTTCCCAGATTGTATCAACTTGACAATAAAAACTAACCAGCACAGGTCCTATGCATCTTTCTTTTTTCATTTTTATTTTTTAAATGTTTTTGTTTTTACATACCAACCACAGTTCCCCTTCCCTCCCTTCCTTCCACTCACCCCCAGCTACCCCTCACCCCACCCTCCCATCCTCTTTTCAAAGAGGTTAAGGCCTTCCATAGGGAAGTCAATGTAGTCTGTCATATCAAGTTGAGGCAGGACCAAGCCTCCCTCCCCTGTATCAAGACTAAGCAAAGTATCCCTCTATAAAGAATGGGCTCAAAATAAAACAGTTCATGCACTAGGAAAAATCCTGGCCCCACTGCCAGAAGCCCCACAAACTGCCCAAGCTGCACAACTGTTATCCACACTCAGAAGGCTAAGTTAGGTCCCAGGCAGGTTCCCCAGCTACTAGTCAAGGGTCAATGAGCTCCCAGTAGCTCAAGTCAGCTGTCTCTGTGGGCTCCCCATCATGAACTTGACCCATTTGCTCATATAATCCCTCCGCCTTTTCTTAGACTGGACTAGGAACTCAGCCCAGTGCTTATGCAGCAGTAAAAACAAAAAAAAATTACATCTTGAAATTTGCTGTCCAATGGAGGAAACTAGAAAAAAATCATCCTGAGTGAGGTAACGCAGATTCAGAAAGACAAATATGGTATGTATTCACTCACCAGTGGATATTAGACATAAAGGAAAAGATAACCATATTACAATCCACAACCCCAGAGAAGCTAGGTAACAAGGAGGACCCTAAGAGACACATTCATGGATTCCCTGGAAAGAGGAATTATATAAGATCTCCTGAGTAAATTGAAAGCATAGGTAGGAGGGGTAAGGGGAGGTGGGAAAAGAAAATGAAGGAATGGTGTGGTTGAGTTGTGGGAGGGAGGGAGGGAAGGAGAGAGGAAGGAAGGGAGGGAGGGAGGGAGGGAGGGAGGGAGAGAGAGAGAGAGAGAGAGAGAGAGAGAGAGAGAGAGAGAGAGAGAGAGAGAGAGAGAGAGAACAATAAAATAGATATCTTGATAGAAGGAGGAGCCATTTGGGTGTTAAAGAGAAACCTGGAGCTAGAGAAATTACAGAAATGCACAAGGATGATCCCAGCTAGGACTCTGAGCAATGGTGGAGAAGGTTCCTGAGCTGGCCTACTGCTGTAATCAAATGGATGACCACCTTAATTATCATCATTAGAATCTTCATCCAGCAACTGATGGAAGCAGATGCAGAGATTCACAGCATCTTTCTTTTATACAGTATTTACTATGGTATATATCATACACAAAAATTACATTTTTATTTCTTTACTAGTATTTTTACTCTGTCTCTGTCCTCAGATTATATTCTATCCACTTTTTTGGCCATCATTTCCAGAACCTAGTACAATAAATATAATTTGCAAAAGAAAATTTAAAAGAGTCAGTCTCCTTACCTCAAAGCTAGAGTATCAAGACAATAGATACAAGTCACATGAAGAAGGAAATTAGCCCACATTAGATAAGCCAATCCCCACCCACAAACCAGAAAAATAGATTATTTTATGCCATACTGATATATGGATATTTGTAACCCCATATTTTCATGACCATGTGTGAGTAATGTGCAAATATTTTCAGAATTTCATTATATTTACATACATTATGAATGTCCAGGAGTGAATTGAAAGTAGGCTATATTCTACAAATTTATTTGACTACAAAGTACCCCATTCCATATCTTTCTGCAAAGAGAATGTTATGGGACTTCTGCTGAAAAAGAAAGAATGAGAGAAAGGAGTTTTGCAACTTTATTATTAATTCTATGAGTCTAAAAACCATATGCTCTACTTCTAGCATTATGACATAGTCCTTTCTATAATTTTGATAACTGTAAATTTACTTGAAACTAAAAGAAACAATAAAAGATTATCTCCTGTACACTGTACCTACTTTCTTTAATAGCACCATCTTTACAAAATGTATATATTTCTGATGATTGTGATATTGGCCATGACACTATCAACCTTATTCCAATTTCTCTGTTACCTTTAAAAATTCTTATCTTTCTCTGTGTGTTAACTCTATAATTTATAGTCTTATTAAAGAGATGATGGATTTTTATATATATATATAGATATATTGAGAAGATAGCACTCATTTCCTTTTGCTGTAAAAATAAGGCATATAAATTACAATGTACTATGTATTAAATTCCTAAATACAATTAACAAAGACTCTATTTTGTTTCTTTGGCCTTTTAATTTTGTTTCATAATGTATAGCTAAACACATTCTTTAGAGAAACTTAGCAGTTTTTAAATATTGGTATTATGGGATTTAGTTCAGAGCTTTTGTTCTTATTCACTCTAACTTGTAGGTTATAATTTTGCCTTAAATTTATGTGTTCTAACAAGAGAAATTTGTGTCTGAACTTGGAGAGTTGAGTAATTTTAATTTAATGGGACACCTGGGAAGAAGGCAGTGCATGTAAATGATGCTTTCTCTGAGTGTAGTTATCAGTATTTATTTTAAAAAGAAATGAGAAAATCAATCGTCTTTGTAAAAGTCAACGGAAATAGATTTCATGTGTATTAAGGAGAATCATGCTAAGAGATTTTGTTTACAGGTGTATGCATTGCTAGACAAAACATAATTTTTCTATTCACTGTTTGCTATTTTTCTCTATATTTTAAGTGTATCCTTGGGGAGAGTGTTAGTAAATTTCAATCTGCCTGTATATTTTAAGAAGCTCAGCACTATTTTTTAATTAAAGCTCTGTGCTGTTTTCTTATCTTTTTTCTGTTATTCAAAATAATTGCATGGTTTATTCATTGTTGTAGTTATACTATAATTCCTGGAAAAAAAACAAATATTAAACAAAAAAAGGGGAACAAATAAAATCTTGAGATAATGAAAAAGTTGACCTCAGGCTACCAGGACCCATCACTAATAAATGTGCTCATCCTGTACTCCATAGTTGCTTGGAAATCTGAAAAATTATTAGGAGAGGGTAATATTGGATTATTAAGAATGGAAAGAATCAAGGTAGATTGCAGCTCATACAAAATAGCCAATCTAATTCCTTCAACCTCCACACTTTTTACTAATATGACAAGGAAACAAGAAATCACTCTACTCCATTGATATGGGCCTGTGATAAGCATGTATTAAAGCAAAGCTGCCCATTTCATGACAACCAGGAAGAAGGCCAGGGGTTCCAGGGAACCTGGTGTGATATACTCTTGTGTAGAAAGCTCCAAGTAATATACTGTAAGCTAGTTGGCTTCACCTACTAGTTTCTAGCATCTTCTAGTGGTCTAATTCTCAATACACATTCACTAACTGGATAAGAACCCTCATAATTGATCTGTCTGCCTCTTAACATCAGCAGCTACAGGTCAAATATTCAACACATACAACTTTGAGTCTGTGTTCTAGCAAAGCCACAGAAATGGTTAAAACTAAATATTAGCCACATTGCAAGAGTTATATGTACACTAAGATGTATGAAGTAAAACACAGTTATGAATTGGATGGGTTCCACATAAGCCTGATTACATGAGTATCTTGTGAAGTCACCCAAAGGTGGAAGAAGGGAATTGAGTTCACAGAGTTGGCCCCTTACCAGTACATGTGCAATGTGGCATCTAGATTCCCCCAGTAATAATATTTTTTAAAACTATGTTAAAATACTGAAAGCATTGGACTGACATTGGCACAATAGTAAATGTATTCAGGTATTAGTTTTTCATGCACTTATTTATAAGTGTATTTCCATGCAAATTTATCATATATGCTTCATGCAATCCCTACCACACTATAATCCATAAGTTACTCAGTTATCACTATGTTCCTTTCTGTCATCCCCTCACAAAATATATTCAATCATTTCTTTTCAATCCAAGTACCACTAGTCAACTCTCCATTCCTATATTTTGTTATTTCAAGAATAACACATCTGTGTGTAAAATGTTTGCGATTATATAAACTATCACAACATCATTTTGAGATTGGCTTAATAATTATTATCACTTCATTCAGGTTCATCCACAATGTGAATGTCTTTTCCGGTTATTATTTGACTTGTCGTGCTATGAATTTTTATCATAACTTTTTATGCCTTGTGTTTAGCAGAGCATCATAGTGGAGCTTCTCATCCACTTAGGGCAGGCATCTTAAAGGATAAAAAATCAGAAAGCATTACTGATGTGGGATGTCTTTCTGTATGCTGTGAATGTCATTGGACACTAAAGGAACTGTCTTGGCCTATGCCAGGCATCTTAGAAGTAGGCAGGAAATCCCAGAGCATAGAGAAAGGGGAAGGAGGGCGAAATCAGACGGAAATGCCATCCAGCTGCCCAAGAATCAACATGTAACACAGGTGAGCCACGGGCCACATGGCAAGACAGATTAATGGAAACGGGTTGAATTAAGATGAAAGAGCTAGCTAGAAATATACTTGAACCATAGGTCTAGCAGCATGAAATTAATATAAGCATCTGAGTCATTTTTGGGTGGCTAAGAAGCAGAGGGCAGATCCAGACCTTGGGACTGGGCCAGGCCAGAAACGTCTAACTACACATTACATTGTATTTTTAATAGTGTGTATAATTCCATTTACTATACGTTAATGAATTTACCTCTTACACTAACATGTACCAATTTTCAGGCAAGAAAACTGAGAATTGAGCAAAGTGTTCTATTTTATTGATCTAGAAATAAATTCGCTGTCTTACTTTGTCTTGAAAGTTTAAATGTTTTGAATTCTTATGACACATTTTAAATCATTATCTTGGGGTTTCTGTTGCTGTGATAAAACATAAAAAAAAAAAGGCAACTCGGAGAGAAAAGGGTTTTTAGCTTACAACTTTCAGGTCACACTTCATCAGTGAAGAAGATCCTGACAAGAACATACGACAGGAACCTGGAATAGGGAGCTGATGCAAAGGCCATGGAGAAGTGCTGTTTATTGACTTGCTCCTCACGGCTTTGTATAGCATCCAGGACCACCTGCCCAGGGATGGCACTGTCCATAGTGAGGCACCAGCTCCAGGTTCAATGAATTATGTGGGTGTTGTCTTCAGCAATGAAGTGTTGTGGATAGTTACCTAGTATCTTGGCAATTTCCTGGGTTGTTTGGGAATTTCCATGGAACCCTTTTGGTCAACAACTCAATTGGCTGTAACCCAGTCCTAGTACTGGAAGCTTTGTTTGGTGACAGATGGCCAGTTGGGATTCTGTCTACATCATTGTTTGGAGACTTCATTAGGATTGCCTTCATATATTTTAGAAAGTTTTCCACTGTACTAGGTTTCCATAGCACCCCTTAAATGCCCCTCAATTCTAGCTCTCTCCATACATTCCCTCTCTCAATTCCATCTCCCCACCAGATTCTCCCCTTGCCATTTGCTCCATTCTCAGTCCATTCATAATGTCTATTCTATTCCCCCTCTCAGGGAGGTCCATTTCCCACCTCTATACCTGACCTCTCTGGGACTATGGCGGATAGCTTGGTTATCATTTAATGGGTAATGTCCACATATAAACCAATACCTGCCATATTTATCTTTCTGTGTCTGGATTACTTCACCCAGGATAATTTTTTTCTAGTTCCATCCATTTGTCTGCAAATTTCATGATGTAACTTTATTGAATAAATGAGTAATACTTCACTGTGTAAATGTACCACACTTTATCTATTTTTCTATTGAGGGGCATCTAAATTGTTTCCAGTTTCTGGCTACTATAAATGGTGTAGCAATGAATATGACCGAGCAAGTGACCTTGTGGTAGGATGAAGCATCCTTCGGGTATATGCCCAAGATGGTTTAGCTTTCTGAGTGCAAACTTGCACAGCCACTGTGGAAATCAGTAGGTCAGTTTCTACTGCTGGGATTAAAGGTGTATGCCACCACTGCCTGGCTCTGCTTCTCTTTTGGACTGGATTAATCTCAGATAGACCAGGGTGGCCTTGAACTCTCTGTCTCCTGAGTGCTAGGATTAAAGGTATATGCTACCACTGCCTGACCTCTATGGCTAACTCTGTGAGTGACTCTGCCCTCAGGGAAGCTTTATTTCTTAGATCACAAACAATATATCACCACAGCCATCACTGGCGCACAGGCAACCTAACAGAGGCCACATCTCTGGAGAAAACTGACCTTACATCTCCAAGAAACTATCAGCTACTAATATTTCCTCAGCATGAGATCAGGTTTCTTGAGTGCAAGGTTTTCTTACATAAAAGAACTAGACTTCTGGGTTGTGAGGGCAATGAAGCACCAATTTTAGAATTATCCATTGCTATAAAGTTTACAAGTGACTGACATATTGGAATGCATATTCCTTAGAATGAAAAGCAAACCTCCAGGTATCTGTAATTGTGAAATCAATTTATTACACTGTGTTGAAGAAAACAGGGAATACATACATTCCTTTCATGAAGTCGGGCATGATAAGACTCTAGAAAAAACACAGAAGAAAACATACAGTACTTCAAAGTATTCAAAACCTATGCTCTATTGATTTTATCCCTAAAGAATTAGCTGGAAGCAAAGTGATTACATTAGCAAAGAAGCTAGTATTTGTAACATGCAACAGAGTTCTTTTGCCCTCAATATTGCCAGCACTCTGGGGTCTCAGTTAACAGCCATACAGGCACCAGGTGTCTGTAAAGTTGCTCAGTGTGAAAAGTTGTGCTAATGAGGAAACTGGGTAAGAGACAAAATAGCAATTACAAGGGAGAATGTATTTGAAGAAAACGAAAGTCTTTCAGAGTTCCCTGCAGTGAGTTTGCATTTTGTGCTTTATAAAATTTTCTGACTGACATAAAACTCTTAAAAGCGATGTAAGCAGTGTGAAGGAGGTAGCAGTGTTTGTCAATAGGAGTAAGGGAACTTATGGGTGATACAAGTGTTCTAATCTGAATTTTTATGTCATATTAAATAGAGGTGTTTAAAAATATCTAGGTTATATTTCAAGAAAGTTATTTTAAGGAGTAAGAAAATGAAATTTCTCTCTCAAATCTCATGTCATCTTTAAAATGCTTTATTTTGAATGATAGACAATAATTGTACGTATTTATGGGATACCATGCACGTTTTTATATATGAATACAATGAAAATTATTAAATAAAACTAATTTTAATATTCACCATATTGGCCAGATTTGCAGTACCAAGTATGTGTTTTCTTCTGTGGAACAGATCTTAAATCCTCTGGAACGTAGCTGCTTAACTTCATAACACTCCTGCCATTATTGCATCCTTGGGCACATCTTGCCATACTAGTCATTATTACAGCTCACAGTGCTCACAGCTGGGTAAAACTGTTCATGAATTTTTTTTTTCCTTAGCACCCTTCATAACACCTTCCAGTACTATGAGAACTAGCAAGTAGAGTCAGGAATTTTCATGATTAAGGTCAACCACCAAGTCCCTTCCTGTGACCAAAATGTACTGTCTTCAGTAGTAGAGTTTTCCCATCAAGTTCTAGTGGGCAACCAAGAGAAATGTGAATATCATATATTGGTTTGAGTGTCTGTGGAATGACACTAAGGAACAACTTTAAGGAAGGTATCTCATACCTGGCACTTGGTATTTAATTTGGCAATGTATGGTGTCAGGGAAAAGCATTATCCCATTAATTCTAATTAGTAAAACTAATTAAAATATTTGGTATAATATTTAGAAATCTCACTCTTATGGCAATTCCCTATCCCAGCCTCACAAACACTGAGATTATAGGCATGAGCCACATGTGTTTGTTTGTATATATTCTATAGTCACTCATGCTATTGATTTCTAGTTTTATTTTATGGCAATCTTATACAATAGAAGGAATTATTTCTAGAATCTCTTGTACTTTTAAATATTTATTTTAGGGTGGTGGTAGTGCATGCCTTTAATCCCACCACTCAGGAGGCAGAAGGAAGTGGGTCTGAATTTGAGGCCAGCCTGGTCTACAGAGCCACTTCCAAGACAGCTAGAGCTACACAGAGAAACCCTGTCTCAGAAAAACAAACAAAACAAAACAAAAGCCACCTAAAATGTGCTCACTTTAACTTTCACGGGGCTAGGGGGAAAAAAAAAAGTATTTCCTCCTCAGCTACTGAATATGGGGTATGCTTCTTACCAATGTTTCTAATCCAATTAGCCAGTCTGTTTCTTTTTAGTTGAAGAGTTAAAATGACTTACATTTAGGGTTGTTATTGCGAATGGTGATAATTCCTGTAATTTTGCTAGCCTTTTTATTGCTGGCTCAAATGTTCTTTGTTCCTTTCTTACTCTCATACTTAGAGGTTTACTGAGATGAAAATGTTTCGTTCTTTCCTAATTGTCATGTCATTATTCTTTTATGTAATCTTGTCTTTTCTCAAACTCTCATGATTACAGCTTCTTGCTCTCTTTGTGAAATTCCTTTGAGCACTTCTATAATACTGCCTTCATGGTCATAAACTTTTTCAGTACATGCTTCTCTTAAAATGGTTTTATTTTTCTAAACACTTTAAAAGATAACTTTTCTGGGCATATTAAATTTGTTTGACAATTATTTACCCCCAAATTTGAAATTCTGTACTTGCATGAATTTTAGGATTCTGTGAGAGGTCTCATGTAACTCTGATGAGTTTATTATTGTGACTTCTTATATTTCTCTTTCATCTTTAAAATTCAATATTCTTGGCATCTTAAGTGTATTATGCCATAAAGAGATTATTTTCTGATCACGTATATTTGGGATTCTAAATGTATTGCATGGCCATGTCATTTCTGAGATTTGGGAAATTTTCTGCTGTAATTTCACTGATTAAGTTTTCCTTAAAATTAGTTTATATTTCAGCTATGCCTTCTATTACAATAATTACTTCATTTGGTTTCATATACATGTGAAATATTTCTTTTCTAATTGCCATCTGAATATACACATACATGTGGTTTTGGGGGTTGTTTTGTTTTCCAAACATAATCTTTTTATTATAGAATGCACTCCAATCACACTTGCTTCCCTGTTCCTCCCAGGTCCATTCTCCCATTCTTGTGCATATCATCTAATAAAAAGAAAAAAGAGAAAGAAAGAAAACCTGACAAGTTCAATTTGTGTTACCCCTATACTTGAGAGCCTGGCAAAAGCTCCAGTGTCCAGCCCCTTAAAGAAAACTTAGTCCTTCTTCAGCCAACTCCCCCACCCCATAAGCCATCAACTATGAAGAGTTACACTTTAGCATCTTTAGCATGTTTTAAGGATTCTCTCCAGTGGCTTCATGTCTGGACTTGTTCCTTTTGTATGGGGGGGGGGTCACAGAAACCTTCAATATCTCTCATTCTCACTTATGAGTCTGTAGTCATTGATCCACTGCAAAAAATGCCCCCCCCATAGGAGCAAGCAGCAGCACATTAAAAAAAACACCAACATGGTTTCTGGTGGCAGCATAGATTATGGACATAAACATGGTTTCCAGTGGTAACTCAGATCATGGACATCAGCACGGTTTCTGGTGGCAAAGTTTTTGAATTTAAATAGAATTTAATCTTATTTTCTCCTCCCCCAAGTCCTAACATATCCTCTACATCTCTTTATATACCCAACCTTAAGCTCTTTCTCAAAAAAACAAACAAACAAACAAACAAACAAAAACAAAAAACCAATACAACAACAAACCTCTTCAAACCAGGGAAATAAAATAAAACAACACCAAAAAGGAAAAATTAAAAATTAAAAACAACACACCAAACTATAATGAAGTAAAAGCATACATACACACACACACACACACACACACACACACACACACACACACACACACACACACACCACAATTCACACCACACTGTGGTCCATTAAATATTGATCAAGTACTCCTGAATGGTTTATATAGCCAGTATCACTCTATTGGATAAAACTGCTTTTCCCTCTCCCAGCAGATATAAATGGTATATCAGCTGTTAACCTTTACCCTAGTGGCTAAGTTTGTTTGTTTGTTTGTTTGTTTGTTCATTCATTCATTCATTTTAGACTGGTATTGTTCATTTATGCTTTTTTATTATTTTTTTCTTAAAACAAATGTACTTGGTTTTACCCTAGGTCATCAAACTATCTAGTCCCTGGTCCCTGCATGTGAGGCCTTCCCTGGAGTGGATAGATCCAGTGTCACTCCATTGCAGAAAACTGAGTTTTCCTCCCCACTAGGTATAAATGACAGTTCAGTTATTAACATTTCCTAGTGGCTAGATTCTCATTCATTAGTCATTATTTTTTCCAAATGAAGCAAAATAAAATATAATATGATTAAAAAAAATCTGTCACATGGAAGTTAGACTGGTCATCCAAGTAATTTCAGGTATGGGTTTCATCTTGTGAAGTGGGACTCGAGTTAGTTATTGGATATCTACCCTCACAAGTTTTGTGCCACCATTGCACTAGCTACTAGTGACCAGCATGTCTTGCAGGCAGAAAAACATTGCAGATAAATGGTATTGTGACTGGCTTAATGTTATTATGTTTCTCTTTTGATAGCATGCAGAGTACCTTCCTGTACTAAAGATGCTAGAATGTAGAGGTGAAGGCTCTATATAGGCACCATCTGGATATTCCATGTTCCCTGAGTTGTTTAGGCGTGATCTTCAGCAGTAGGGCTTTGTTGGCATTTGTGAAGAGCAAACTACTGCCTTGGTAACAGTCTGCATTGTTTAGGAATTCCCATAAGAACACTTTGGCCAAAATCTCAATTAGATGTAACCCAATCCCAGTACTAAAAGCTTCATTTGGTGACAAGAGTTAGTCAGTTGTGACTCTGTTTCCCCTATTATTTTGGAGCTTTACTTAGATCACCTTTATATATGTACATATTTTAGGAAATTTCTACTTTATTGGGTTTCTGTTGTTGGGTTCATGTTTGATCTGGTATTATACAACAATGTGTTTACCCTGTTAGCTGGCTGGTGTCTATGAATAGAGAGGCCTCATGCCCCATGGACATGGGACAGTCAGCAGTCAGCGGGAGACAGAGATAGGCAAAGGCCTGTAGCAACACAGCAGGAGACTTAGACTGATTCTACATAGAAGGTCTTTATTATTACAACAGAAAGAGAGGGGAGAGAGGGGAGAGAGGGGAAGGGAGAGAAGGACAGAGAGAGAGTGCAGAGAGCGCAAAGAGTGCTCTCCTGGGAGGGAAAAAGCAAGAGAAAGAGTCTGCAGTGCTAATTTTTAAATGGGACTTGACATCAGAACTCAGGCCAGAGCATGGCTTCAAAGACTAGAGCAGAATCCTAACATCCCTCATTCTTAGATTTTTATTTAAAAGGTGGGTTATTGATGTTAATGAATGAGAACATAGAATTTTCTATCCTTGTAGGTTTGGAATGGAGTAATTAGATAGGACCATGACAGAAAGTGTGAGTGAAGAGACATCCAGCTAGCTGTCACTATGGAGATCACACATCCATCTCTTGGAGGAACTGAGAAGGCAGGTTGCACCAGAATTGCAGGAAATCTGTAAAGATCTGAAAAACACCTGGAACAGGTTTATATTTTGGTGTGTCAAAACAAACTATGTTGCAGGCTTTGGCATAGGGATTTTTTTTTCTTGTCTCAGGGGCAACAGATGATACAGTCTTCTCTATGGATGCTTTAAGCTGAAATTGATCATTGTTGCTGTCATAATGAGAGCTTTAAAGGGGGTACTTTGCTGTCTAGAGACAGAGCAAGTTGTAGTAGAAGTGGCAGCTTAATGAACTTTTCTTGGGGCACAGCAGACTGACAGCATCGAACGAGTGCAAAGATGGCAGTCATCTGACTTCCACCAAAATTAAAGATTAAAGAAGGTGATTGCCTGCTTCCAACACCTGACCCAAGGGTTTTTTGGGGGAGAGTGGGGGAAGTAATCCGGAGCATTAATACAAGTAAAGAGTTGAAAGTTGACAAAACGCAGGTCATGGAGCTCAGCGGCAAGCTCTGGGACCGCAGCGCAAAAGCACAGGGTCCCAGCAGCCAAATCAGTGCCAGCAGGGAAGCAGCAGCAAAATGTGTTTTCTCTGTCTTCCCGCAGCTCTTCAGTCCAGAAATCTGGGTAGTCAATCCAAGATTCTGGCAGGCAGGAACCTAAAATGAGTTAGGTGAAGCTATGTCATGTCCAAGTGAGGTCTCGAAATAGCCCAAATGGGCTCTTGGCAGTCACCAAATGTTGGGATCATGTTTGATCTGGTATGATATAATGATGCGTTTACCCTGTTTGCTGGTTGATTTCTATGAGTAGAGTGGTTTCGTGCCCCATGGACATGAGACAGTGGGCAAGAGGTGCAGTGAGAGGTGGTGGCAGGCGGCAACACAGCAGAAGACACTTAGGCTGCTTTTACACAAAAGAGACACTATTATCATTATTATTATTACTATTACTATTATTATTATTATTATTATTATTATTATTATTATTATTATTATTGAGAGAGAGACCGAGAGAGCACTCCTGGGAAGAAAAGAGCAAGAGAGAGAGAGAGTCAGTTGGAATTCTTAAATGGAGCTTGACATCAGAACTCAGGGCAGGGCGTGGCTTCAAAGGCTAGACTAGAATACCATCATCCATACATGCTACTCCTCAATGCCCCTTAATTTTAGCTGTCTCTGTCCAATTTCCTCGCACAAGCCCCTCTTCCATCCCTACTTGATCCTCTCACTCCAGCCTACCCATCTGTCAGTTCTTATAGCACTATGAAAGCTAGCCAGAAAACAAGAAGCCTTCAACTAAGTTAACTGCTGGAAGCAGAGGAGGTCCTGAGTATTCTCTTGTTGTTGGCATGGGCATGAGAACCCAATGATTCAGACCCATAGGAATGGCAATGTTTTTCTTTACTGTGCATCACAGGGATGGCAAGTCCTTCCTCTGTTGCCAGTGCAAATGTTAACAATATATGCAACTATCAACCACAGTTTCTTTATCCTCCAGGATGACTACAATCTGAGGCTACTTCCCTATGGAGACCTTCTATTAAGATTAGCCAAATTCACCACTTTGTTCAGCTATTACCATAAACCTGCCTCCATGTTCACCTGTATACAATAAGCCCACCTTCTTGGTTTAAAATGTATCAAATAAACATGATGAGGTACTGTGTTGTAGTTGGTGCTCTCCATCAGAGTGAGCACATCACATCTATTCTCAACTTTACTGTACATGTTCTTGTGAAACTATCCTTCTGTACACTGTGAATATGTATTACTCTTATTGGCTAATAAACTGATTGGCCTATAGAAAGACAGGATAAAGTTAGGTAGGACAATCAAATTGAGGATACTGGGATGAAGAGAGACAGAGGGAGAGAGTTGCCTGGAAACGCAGAGCAAGCAAAATGAGCATGCCATACTAAAAATAGGTACCAAGCCATGTGGAAAAGCATAGATAGAAATACGGGTTTAAGTGTAAGAGTTAGCTAGTAACAAGCCTGAGTTATTGGCCAAGCATTTATAAGTAATATTAAGCCCCTGTGTCCACTATTTTGTCTTGGTGGCTAGGATGGGAAAGAAACAAATGTCTACAATATATATCTGTCAATTTTTTTCTGTGTGTCTATTCTTTTTTATTCCCCCATCCCCATTTACATTAATTCCTGAAGCTGTGCCTTTTCATTTAGTGTTGATGAGCAACAGGAGGAGGAGTGGCAAGAGCCTGTGTTATTTGGGAGCCCATACACCAACAGCATAAGGAGAAATAACACTGCCGGCACTGATTTTTGCTTAATAAACAATGACTTTTAAGGACAGCACTATCTAAAAATGCAAAGAATCTTTTTTTCTAACTATTTTAATTGCTGTACATATGGTTTGATATGCATCATTCCTGGCCTACTTGTTCCTATGTCTCCCACCCTGATTCTTATTTAAACCTTTCTGTCCTTGATATTTCACCTCTCTTGTTTCACATTATTCCTGTTCTACTGGTCTCACTCCCTCCCTTAAGGCACTTCTCACTCTTGGTGACCCATTTCTAGCTTCTTGGATTCTGCTGGTACTGCAGGTTATACACACAAATGGAGATTTGAAGGTAGGATCTACATATGAGACAGAACATGCAGCATTTTTATTTCTGGGCCTGGGTTACTTCACTCAGTGCATTTTTTTTTCCAGTTCCATTCACATTCTTGCAAAATTCATAATGTCATTTTCTTTATACCTGAACAAAATTTCATTGTATAGCTATACAAGAGTCTCATTATTCAACCATCATTTCACGGTCACATGGGTTGTTTTCTAACTATTGTGAAAGAAGTAGCAATGAGCATGGATGAGAAAGAATTTCTGCAGTAGATGTTGTAGAATCCTGATCTTTTGTTTTTACTTCATTCGTTCGTTTATTCTTTGAAGTTGCTAATGTTTTTAATATTGGACTTTTGAATTGTTAGTCTGACATTTTTAACACTTTCTTTAGAATTAGCTAATGAAGTTGCGAGCTTTTAGAAGAATCCTGTTCGTATTTCTTATGATTCTACATTAAAATTTGTGGATTTGTTGGAATAGATTTATTTTCCAGTTTTATATGGGGAACTTCTTAAAGAAGTAGGCTTTTCTTGAGGTTTACATACCCAGAGACACTTATAGGACAGAAAGCATATTATAGTAATGATAATAATTTAAAAGCAAGCCTGATATTTAAATATAGTAAGAAAAAAAATCTGTTCTGGCCCCTTGCTGGTATTTACACCCAACTAACTGTTTACCTTCTCTGGGAAGTGAGACCACAGTCCCCAGATGAAAAATATACTCTCCTCTTTCACCTGCAATGTAGTCCGTTCTTCCCACCATGCTATCCTACATCCCTGTATCTGCAAAAAAAAATTCAGGCTAGTGATGACTAGAGATAAAAATGACACTTAGAGATAAAAAAAAAAAAACCCCACAAACAAGGCCAGCTGCCCTTTGCAGTTCTAAGGATTCACTATAAGCACATTCCTTAGATGACTCCCCACAATGACACAGGTGAGTAAGTTAGCAACCACAAGTGCTCAGACTTATGTATTGTCTTCATGCTGTGTATGTCACAGATCTTAAGCTGTATTAGGTAAACTTCCAGACTGTATGCCTGCAGTGTTCATGAAGCATTGGATTTTCTCTTTCTTATAGCCCCACTGATAAGAGTTCTCTCTATTCCTTGCTGTGTTGTTAAGCACCCAATATCAGGGTCTTTTGTTGCACAAATCTCAATTCGAATCTTTCTAGATTCCATTTTCTCCATCGCTGTCAACTCTTGCTGTCAACTCTTACTTTTGCAGTCCCATGTCTTTCTATGTCATCCACCTCTGCCTGAAATGACACACTTAGTGCTTTGTTTCAGATATGTAGAGATATGAGATTATATATAGGGAGAGATATATGATATATATATATATATATAGATAGGTAGATATGAGATGAATGGTAGGTGTCCCCAGCCTGATGTCACTTCTTTAGTCTTTACTCCTTATTAAGAACATCTGAAAAAATTAATGAATAATAAATGCAATACTTACTAGTATTTGCAAAGAACATTGCCTATAATAGATGTTCAAATACTGGAAATGCCAATGAATATTGTTGAATATTATTTGAATAATGTAACATTCAGGTCTCTTAATCAGTTCAACAGCAGTACCCAGAATTATTTCTCAAAATTGCCAATGAAAGCAGTTATTTTTCTTCTAAAACTTGTTATTCTAATGTACCAATGACAGAATTTGTAAAAAGTGCAATTATGGATATAAACTTATGAATATTTACTACATTTGTAATAATGATTCAGCATTAGCAATGGACAAAGCCTTAAGAACACAATTTTTTTCCCTCGAGACAATGAATATAAGCAACATTGAACAGCTACCCATCTTCATGCATTCCAGTCTCTGATCCCAGAATTTTTATTTTAATCTTTTTGTTTTTAAATTGAAAATAGATTATTCTCTCATATGCCACATCACAACCACATTTTCCCTCTCAGCTCTCTTCCACTTCCCCAAGATCTGCCTTCCGTTTCCATTCAGAAAGGAGCAGGCCTCCAAAAGACAGCCACAACAAAGAAGATACAATAATACAAGGCAAAAGCCTTCATATTGACTCTGGACAAAACAACCCAATAAGAGGAAAAGAATCCCCCAAACAGGCAAAGGAATTAGAGATACATCTGCTCCCATTGTTTGGACTCCTACAAAAACACCAAGCTAACAGAATAACATATATGCAGAGGGCAGGATGCAGACCCCCACAGTCTCCATGCTTGCCTTTTCAACCTGTGAGTTCATGTGAACCCTGCTTAGTTAATTTGGTTGGCTGTGTTCTTCTGATAGCCTCAATCCCCTCTTACTCCTACATTCTTTCCTTTCTCTCTTCCGTAGTTTCCCCAATTTCCTAGGAAAGAGACCTGATGGAGAGCTCCAAATTAGACTCTTTCTCTCCCCCTCTCCCTCTCCAATTGTCTCATCCCTCTCACTGTCTGATTTTTGCACTTTACAGGAGTGCTGCCAGTGATAACCTCTCTGATGATGACTGGAAAAGGCCCCAATCTATGAATATAGCACTGGGAATCATTTCATTCACTGTTTTTTTTTTTTTTTTTTTTTTTTTTTATTTCCAGAGGTTTGGAGAGTTATCGTGTTTAATTCTATCCTAGGCCTCTGGGATATCCAGTCTCAGGTCCATGGCTATCCAGGCCATGTCTGATGTAGTTCCCTACTCATGGTCTGGGCCTGAAATTAAAACAGACATCAGTTGGCCTCTCCCATCATTCTCCACTACAGATTGCTTGTAGGTTGAAGGTTTCGTGTCTGGCTTACTGTCTAAGTTTGGGGTTTTTTGTTTTGTCTTGGTTTTTTTTTTTTTTTGGTGGATTCTAGAGCACCTTCCGGCACCAAAGAGACTAGAACATAGGGATGAAGGTTCCTTGAAGGTGCCATCTCAGCCTCTCTACACTCAATGAGCTCCCAGCAATTGGGCTCACTGTCAATTTTAGGAGATCAATCCTCTGTCCTTGAATTAGCCTACATTGTTTGGGGATCTCCATGGAACCCTGTTGGCCAGCAAGTTGACCAAATGCAATACAACAACATAAATGAAAGTCTTGCCTGGATACAAAAGATGGGCATTGCAGGCTCCATATCCTCCATACTGGGATTCTCACTAGAGTAACCGTCATAGATTCCAGGGGATTCCCACTGTACTAGATTTCCACAATTAGAAATGAAAAGGGCATATTACAGTAGACACATAGGGAACTCAGAGAATGATACTTTTAAAACCTGTACTCCACAAAACTTGAAAATATTTAAAATATTGATAATTTTTAAGTGGTACTACTTACCAAAGTTAAATAAAAATCAGATGAACAATATAAAAGACCTATAGACCCTAGAAATAGCAGCAGCCATTAAATTCTCCTAAATAAAAACAAACAAAAATCCAGAGCCAGAGCAGGATGGTTTTTGTGCAGAATTCTACCAGACTTTCAAAGAATGGTTAACACAAATATGCCTTAAGTTATTACACAAAATAAAAATAGGAAGGTAATTGCTCAACTCATTTTATGAGGCCACACTCACTCTGATAACCAAACCACACAAAGACATAACGAAGAAAATTACTGACCAATTTCCCTTATGAATATATATGTAAAAACACTCAATAAAATAAATAAACACATCAAAAAGATTATCCACTATGATCAAGTGGGCTTTATCCCAGAGATGCAGGGACAGGTTCAACATAAAAAATTTGTCAGTGTAAACCACTGTGTAAACAAACTGAAAGAAAAAACACAACATCATCTTATCAAATGCTGAAAAGGCCTTGAGAAAACCAACACCCTTTCATGATAAAAGTATTGAAGAAATCAACAATATAAGGGATCTACCTAAACATAATAAGAGCAATATACACAAGTCAATAGCCAACATCGAATTAAATGGAGAGAAATTGAAAGCAATTCCACTAAAATCAGGAGCAAGACAAGATTGACCATTCTATGTATAGCGATCCAATATAGTACTTGAAGTTCTAGCTTGAGCAGTAAGAAAACTGAAGGATTTCAAGGGGATACAATTTGGAAAATAAGACCTCAAAGTATCTCTATTCATAGATGATATGATAGTATACATAAATGAACCTAAAAATTCTACCAGGGAAATTCTACAGCTAGTTGATAAATATCTTGAGTCACAATTTAGATACAATATTAACACATACAAAAATAATAGCCCTCCTATATACAAATTATAAATGAACTAAGAAAAGAGACAGAGAAACAACACCTTCCACAATAGCCACAAATAACGTAAAATATCTTGTGGTAACTCAAACCAAGCAAGTGAAAGACCCATATAATAAGAACTTCTGATGTGAAAATGTCTTTCTGTATGCTGTGACTATCAATATTTAAATAAAGGAGCTGTTTTGGCCTATGACAGGCACCATAGAAAAAGTAAGTGGGGAATCAGAATAGGTAGGAAAGGAAGGGCACTGTCAGACAGACAGAGCTAGCCTCCAAAGAACAAACATGTAAGGAACACAGGTGAGCCATGGGCCACGTGGCAGACAGATTAATAGAAATGGGTTGATTTAAGATTTAAGAGCTAGCTAGCAATGTGCCTGAGCCATAGGCCAAACAGCATGAAGTTAATATAAGCGTCTGAGTCATTTGGGGGGAGCCAAAGGAGCAGTGGGCAGCTAAGGGGCCTGGGGCAGCAGGTCTGTGGGTCTGGACCTGTGGCTGCCCAGGGCCAGAAAACCATATTGTAACAAACTTCAAGTTTTTGAAGAAAGAAATTGAAGAAGATATCAAAAGATGAAAAGATCTCCCATGCTCATGAATCAGTAGAATTAATATAGTAAACATGGTCATCTTACCAAAAGCAATCTACAAAACTAGTCCAATCCTCACTAAAATTCCAATACAATTTTTTACAGGTCTTAAAATAACAATACTCAACTTCATATGGAAAATCAAAAAACCCAGGATAGCCAAAATAATCCTGCACAACAAAAGAACTTCTGGATGTATCACCATTCCTCATTTCAAGTTCTACTACAGGGTTATAGTAATAAAAACCTTCATGATATTGGCACAAAAACTGACAGGCTGATCAATGGACTAATATCAAAGACCCAGGTATAAGTCTACATAATTTTGAATACCTGATTTTGATAAAGAAGTCAAAATATACAAAGGAAAAAAGACAGCATCTTCAACAAATGGTGCTGGTGTTACTGGAGGTCAGCATGTAGAAGAATACAACTAAACCTATACTTAACTTGCTGTACAATACTCAAGTCCAAGGGGGATAAAAGATACGCTGAACCTGATAGAATGGAAAGTGAGAAATAGACTCAAATGCATTGTTATAGGAAAAGACTTTCTGAACAGAACACCAATAGGGTAGACACTAAGAACACCAATTAATAAATGGGACTTTGCGAAAAGATTCTGTAAGACAAAGGACAGTATCAATAGAAAAAAATGGAATCCTACAGAAAGAAAAAGGTTTTCACCAACTCCACATCTGACAGAAAGCTAATTTTCAAAATATAAAAAGAACTCAAGCAACTAAATATCAAAAATCCAAATAAGCCAATTAAAAATGAGGTACAGATATAAACAGAGAATTCTAAACAGAGAATGTTAACTGGTTGGAAAACACTTAAATATTCAACATGCTTAGCCTCCAGGGAAAAGTAAATCAAAACAATCCTGAGATTCCATCTTACACCTGTCACAATGGCTAAGATCAAAAACACTAATGACAGCTCACTCTACAGAAGATGTGGAGCAAGGGGAACACTCCTCCATTGGTGGTGGAGGTACAAATCTATACTGCCACTTTGAAATCAATATAGCTATTACTTACTTAGAAAATTGGGGATTGATCTATCTCAAGACACAGCTATACCACTCTTGGGCATATACCTGAAGGATGTTCAATTATACCACAAGAACACTCACTCAACTATGGTCATAGCAGCTTTAGTAATTTAGTAATAGCAAGAATCTGGAAATAACCTAGATGTCCCTCAACTGAAAAATGGAGAAAGAAAATGTGGTACATTTACAAAGGGAGTATTACACAGCTGTTAAAAACAATGACTTCATGAAATTTGAAGACAAATAGATAGAATTAAGAAAAAAATCATCCTGACAGAGGTAACTCAGATCCAGAAAAATAAACATGGTATATGCTCACTCATAAATGAATATTAGCTGTAAAGGTAAAGATAGTCATACTATAATCCACAGACTCAGAGAAGCTAGGAGGATATTCTGGAGAAAGAATTGTATGAGCCAGAGGGCTCAAGGGCATTACAAAAAAACCTCACATGATCAATTAACCTGGGCTTATAAGAGATCACAGAGTCCGAATCAACAACCAGGGAGAGGGAGCCTGAACTGGACTGACTTTGTGTATATGTGAATTTGATATAGTTCAATGTTCTTGTGATCTCCTAACCTTGGAAGCTGGGATGTCTCTGAATCTCTTCCTGGCTTTTGGGGGCCTCTTCCTCATTTGCCCAACATTAATACAAAGCAGGTGCCTAGTCTTACTTTGTTTATATTTATAGAAAGCCTGATCTTTCCTGAACTGTCAGGGAGAAGGAGTGAATGGAAGAGGAAGGAGGTAGGTGATGGTGGGGGGGACTGACTGTGAGGTGAGGAGGGAGGGGAAACTCTGGTCTGGTCAGGATGTAAAGTGAATAATTTCTTTTTTTATTAAAAAGAATACAGGCATGGCTTCACTGGATCTTAAAAGACTGTAATCAATATTTGTGTCTAGCTAAATTTCTGTCCAGTCCCTGAATAAGGGAGATTCCCTTCCAAATTCCATTACATTATTAGAATTTATTTCTTCGCAGTTTTAGGATGAGGTCCCATTTTCTTGCTAGCTGCTATCTGGAGATCATTCCTAGACCTGTAATTCTGCCCTAAAGTTCTTGTTACATGGCTGCTTCCTTAGACTTTCCCTTTATATAGCAGTATACTTCATCAATGGTAGCATAAAACTGTATGTGACTTGTAGCACATCTAGAAAGGGCTCACCCGAATAATTTATGACAATCCAGGATAATCTTGTTATGGAAACTAATTATGGGAGTGATATACAAACATGTTACAGGTCCTCTTCACATAAAGTAAAATAGTATATAGGGCATATACAGCAGGTTCCAGAAATCTTGAGCCATTTCAGCGTTGCATGTACCAAATTGTTGTATGTTGGATATAAAGAAAGTTAGTAGCAGAATATTCCATGCTGATTTATCCAGGGCTGCTCACTGTAGCGGAGTTTTACTTACAAGGCACCAGTCCAAGATTAATATTTATTAAAATATAAATCAACACTCACAATACAGGTAACAGCTTATAGTGGCACCTGGACTGGGACTGGAGTATCTGAGCGATGGACAAGCGATGGACAGACGATGGATTCCAAACCGGTCTCTCCAACAGCCAGGAACCAGGAACCTCCCAGGGTCCCAGCAGCCCCCTTATCAATGGGGTTGGCCACACCCCCTCCAGGTTGGCCACACCCCCTCCAGGAGCCCGGGACCCTGGATCAGCGTCTTTGGACCTTATCAGCTGATACCTGAGCTCACCTCACATAGGAGGATTATGGGTTATGATAATGCAGAGACCAAGATGGTGTTTGTTTCTAGAATGATTGTGACAGAACTCATTTGGCCCTGTCATGTCCATTATGAAGCAAGGGAAGTTGATGAAAGTGAAAATGAATCAAGGCGTACCAACCACACTTAAATTATAATATCAGTTTTCTCTTAAAATTACAGCACATTTTATATGGCCAGAAACTTGAGAGTATGTGGTGGTTTAAACAAAAATTTCCCCTATAGGCATAGATACTTTAATACACAGTTCTTAGTTGCTGGTGGTGTTTGGGTAGGTTTAGGAGGTGTAACCTAACTGGAGAGAAAATGTCACTGGAGGCGGGCTGTGATCTTTCAAACCTATAGGTCATTTCCACTTCACTGTTTCTCAACTTACTACTTATGGCTAGAAAAGTGGGTTCTAAGATGTTTCTACTGCCATACCTGCCTGCTGACACACTCCTTATGAGTTATTCCTCTGGAGCTGTTAGGCCAAGTCAACTCTTCCTTCTATAAGTTGCCTTGGTCAGGTTGTTGTATCACAATAGAAAAGGAACTAATACAAGATGATTCTAGACTCACATGGAACAGAGTCAATTATTTCATTTTGCTGAGTGGTACAGTTGGAATGGCATCTGCCAGCCAGGCTGGCTGGCAACTACCCTCCTTGAGCATTTGCATTTCACTTCATCTGAGCATTTTCTTAATATTGAAGTAGCTCAACTCAGCCTCAGATGTCTAACGTGGATACACAGTGGTGTCAGTTATCACAAGGGAAACCCTCTACAAGAAATGGGAACCAACATATCAATAACTCCACCTTTGATTCTGCTAATGGTACATCTTGGAAGTGAGTCCCACATAGTTTCTCAGGTGGTCACACTGCTGTTGACTATCAGTTGTCCCCCCAAAATAATCTAATAACCAATTTTTCTTTATTGGCTTTTTCCCTTTCTGATTCCATATCTCTCTATTCTTATTTATGTTTACTTCCTGGCATGATTTCCCAAAAGAATCAATAGAATCCAAATCTTTTTGAATAGTAGCAGATAAATTGAGGTACTTATTCTCTCCCCTATGCTTTATACTTGTTTAATACCCTCTGTATATGTGCTGCATCCATAATAACTCGTCTGTAATTTTACCCAACATCATTTGTGGCTAAGATGCACACACTATCTTCTAGTCTCCCTAACATTCAGACACTGGAACCGTCCTTCCATAGGCTGGATACATGCTCTCTCTCTAAAGTACAAAGTATATCGTGCTAGTCATCTTACATTTCTTAAAAAACTCTTTGTTTTCTACTAATTAGAGTGTGACTTTCTCGGGGCTATGCATGAAGTAGTTTATGCACCTAGCAGTAATTGGGTATCTCTTATGTGACAAGCACTCTGCTATAATTTCCAATGAAAGGCAGCCATGGTGCTCCTCTCTAGTGTTAGGAGTTTGAGGAGGCAGATACTTAAGCAACCACCCACACAGGCAAATGCACAAGCACCAGAACAAGGAGAGAGTTACATGGTGTGCTATGATAACCAGTGGCTACTTAAAGTTATAGTTACTAAGATTTTAAAACTCAGTTCTTCAGTGTCACTAACCACATCGATGGGATTATTCAGCATATATTTTTAGGAGCTGGTATAGACCTAGAACATTTCCAACATCACAGAATTTCTACTGGACAATGATGCAAAAAGTCTATCTGAAAGGAAAACTTTGCTAAACCTTAAAGGTGGAGAACCCTTCAAGTTAGAAGGTGCCTCTACAGATAGCATATTGGAGCTAAGTGTTCAACCATGGCCAGAATTAGACAATAACAATGGAAGAGAGGCCTCAAATCCTGGAGAACCCATAAACAGAAGAAGCCTTCTGACTAAGAGGCAGAGTGCCTTTCAAGAGGCTGGAAAACAAGGAAAGTCAACACATACCATACCAAAGACTGAAAAAAATTTAAAGCCATCTGAAACATTTTCTCAGCTTCAAACCACAGTCAGTTCCAACTATAAAAAAGGAAGTACAAAGGGCCTCTACTCTGTATTTTTTTTATACATATAATGAAAAATTACCAACATTCAATTGTAGAGAGAAAGAATAATATCAATTTTTATCATATTCTTTCCTTTAAAACATGCTATCTTAGTTATGGTTTCTACTGCTGTGATAAAACACTGAAATAAAAATTAACTTGGAACCGAAAGAGTTCTTTTCCTCTTAAAGCTCCACATCACAGTCTATCACTGAGAAAAATCGGGGAAAGAATGCAAACAGGGAATTAACCTGGAGGAGGAAGCTCAGACCATGGAGGGGTGCTACTTACTGGCTTGCTCTCCATGACTTGCACAGCCAAATTCATTATAGCACCCAGGACCACCGCCCATAGTGATCCCGGCTCTCCCACACCAACCACTAAGCAAGAAAATGCTCTATAGGCCAATCTAATGTGAGCATTTTATCAGCTGAGTTTCCCCTTCCCAAATGACCATCTTGTGTCAAGCTGACATAAAATAAGCAAGCACATTGGCTTGAATCAAAACTTAGAAACATCTCTATAAAAATATAATGGTCATCTTTGTAAAGGAGTGATGATCCACAGCTTTCCAAATCAAGTATCTGTTGCTTTTCTCTATTAAATATAGCATAATAATTATTTT